>OY728167.1:759654802-760061205 GCA_963277665.1 Viscum album
TTATTTATTACCATGCACGTGCACACGTAATGCAAATGAAATATTCTATTATCACATGGATTGGTACTACTACTATTATCACTACTACTACTACTGTTGTTATTATTATTATTATCATCATGTGCGAATGTAGATGCACGTGAATTATTATTTATTATTTATTACCATGCATGTGCATATGCATTTCACTTGTATTATTCTTTTATTATTATTATTATTATCATCATCATCACAGTTTGTATTATTATTATTATCATTATCACATGCAAACCCACATGCATGTGCGTTGTTGTTTATTATTTATTACCATGTATGTGCATGCATTATTATTATTATTATTATTACAATTAGTATTATAAATATTATTATCAAATGTAAATGCACATGCACATGCATGGCGTTCTTATTTACTATTATTTATTTATTATTTACTACTATGCACATGCACATGCAATGCACTTGTGTTATTCTATTATTATTATTGTTGTTTTTGTTGTTGTCGTTTGTATCATCAAGCACAAATGCAAATGCATGTGCATTGTTATTTATTATTTATTACAATGCATGTGCATGCCTCATTATCATTATCATTACATGTAAATGTACATACACATGCGTTATTATATACTATTTATTACCATGAACATGAAAATGAAATCCACTTGTGTTATTCTATTATCACATGTGTTATTATTATTTATTCTCATGCACGTGCACATGCAATGCACTTGCATTATTCTATTACCACATGTGTTATTATTTATTATTTATTATCATTCACATGAAAATGCACATTCATGTGGACTTTATTATTATTTATTGTTTATTCCCATGAACATTCATATGCACATGCACATGCACATGCACATGCTCTTGGATGTGCGTTATTATTTAATATTTTTTAGGGTTTTAAGGGTTTTAAGGGGTTTTTAGGGTTTTTATGGGTTTTGGGGTTTTTAGGGTTTTTTATTGTTTTGTCTGGTTTTCCTGGGTTGTTAGAGTTTTTTTTTTGTGAATATTAGCATTTTGAATGGTTTACTAGAATTTTTATTGTATATTAGGGGTTTTACGTAATTTGTAGCTTTTATTGCGGTCTAATAGAGTTTTTAGGGTTTATTACGATTTATTAGTGTTTAATAGGGTTTCGTAGTGGGATTTAGGGTTTATTAGGGTTTATTATGCTTTATTGTTGGTTGGTAGGTTTTTTTAGGATTTATTAGTGCTTATTAGAGTGATTTGGGGTTTCTAAGGGTTTGTTAGGGTTTCTAAGGGAGTGTTAGGGTTTCTAAGGGTGTGTTAGGGTTTTTATGGGTGGGTTAGGGTTTCTAAGGGTGTGATATGGTTTTTATGGGTTTATAAGGTTGTGTTAGGTTTTATATGGGTGTGTTGGGGTTTCTAAGGGTGTTATAGGGTTCCTAAGGGTGTGTTAGGGTTTCTAAGGGTGTGTTAGTGTTTCTTAGGTTTTATTATGGTTTTGTAAGGGTTTTTAGGGTTTTGTTAGGGTTTCTTATGGTTTCATAGGGGTTTTTTAGGGTTTCTTCGGGTTTTTTGGGTTAAATTGGGTTTCTCAGTGCTTCTTGGGGGTTGTTAGGGCTTGTTAGGGTTTATTAGGGTTTGTAGGATTTTTTGGTGTTTGTTAGGGTTTGTTAGGGTTTGTTAGAGTTTGTTAGTGTTTTTCATGGTTTTTAATGGTTTTTAATGTTTATGGGGTTATTAATGGTTTTCTAGGGTTATTTAGTTGTTCATGGTTGTCACAAATGTGTAGATTTAGTCGCAAGATTCATTTTGATATGTAGAGGGTTGAAACGGACACCCAGAGCAGAATTTATCATTATTTGGAGGATTTAAGGAACTTTTGGGACTTTAATAATGTGATAATGTTTTATTATTGGTCATAGATGTGTAGATCTAGTCGAAAGCTTCGATTTGATATTTGGTAGAGGCAAAACGGACTCCCGAAGTAGAAGTTATGGTATTTTGGAGGGTTCAAATACCTTTTTAGGCCTTCAAGGATGTGAGAAGGTGCTTTAGTGGTTATAAGAGTGTAGGTATAGTCGCAAGATTCTATTTTATATGTGGTAGAGGAAAAACGGACACCCATAGGAGAAGTTATTGCAAAACGGACACCAGAAGCCTATCTTTTGACCATCCAAAAGGATTTTGGGTCTTTTGGGGGGTTGAAGAATGTCAGAAAGGGTTCCAATGGTTACCAGAGTGTGTATCTTTTAAAAATTTTGGATTTGATATGTGGTAGAACCAAAATTAACACACATAGCAGAAGTTATTGTCGTTTTAAATTTAGCAACTCTCTTAGAGCCTAAAAACCAAAGAAACCCACAACTCACTAAAATAGGCATAACTTCTTCTTCGGGTGTCTGTTTGAGCGCTATGACCTGTCAAATCGAAGCTCGTGAGATGAGTGAGGACCACGGTTAGTAGAAAATATGATAAGATCAAATAAATATAAGATATATTAGTTATAACACTCTAAAAAAAGTCCAACTTCAAACGGAAGAAACTTTCGCTCCGGTTGTCCGTTTGAGCTTTACCACATAACATATCAAAAGTAGTGAAGAGATCTATGCAGAAGGATGACTTGAACATCATTAAAGTCATTTTTGAGACCCTCAAATCCCAAAAACCCATCAGAAGGCCTCCAAAACTCCATTTCCGTGTATGGATACCTGTCAAAGTTTTCATAAAATGGTCATAACTTCTGATCTGTGTGTCTATTCGTCCTCCGACACCTGTTTTTATCATATTTAATTCCATGATATTCAGTTTGTCTATTCACGGAGCACAAATGGGCACCCGAAGAAGAAGTTATGCCTTTTTCATTGACTCTGTGATTTTTTAGGTTTTTCGAGACCCCATTTCAATCATTTTTGTCCTATATGATGTTTTTTCAAAAAACTATAAATTATTATTACTGTTATTATTATTATTATTATTATTATCATCATCATCATATCATACACATGCACATGCAGATGCACATGCACATGCGTTATTATTATATTTTTATTACCATGCACGTGCACATGCAATGCACACACACTATTTTATTATCACATGCATTGTTATTATTATTATTGTTATTATTATTATTGTGGTTGTTGTTGTTGTTGTTTTTATTGTTATTATCATCACATGAAAATTCACATGTGAATGAACATACATGCACATTCGATGCACGTGCATTATTCTATTATCACATGCGTTGTTATTATTATTATTATTATCATCATCATTATCACATGCAAATGCAATGCATGGGTGTTATTATTTATTATCATGCAGGTGCACATGTTATGCACATGCAATATTCTATCATCACATGCATTGGTACAACTACTATTATCACCACCACTACTGCTATTATTGCTACTGCTTTTATTATTACTATCATCACATGAAAATGTAGATGCACTTGCGTTATTATTTACTATTTATTACCATGCACATGCATATTAAATGCACTTGTATTATTCTTTTATTATTATTATTATTGTTATTATCATTATCATTATTATTATTATTATTATCATTGTCATTATTATTATCATTATCACATACAAATTTACCTGTATGTGCGTTGTTATTTTTTATTTATTACCATGCCCGTGCATGCGTTATTATTATTATTATTACAATTAGTATTATTAATATTATCATCAAATGTAAATGCACATGCACATGCATGTGTGTTATTATTTATTATTGTTTATTTGTTATTTACTATTATGCACGTGCACATGAAATGCAACTGTGTTATACTATTATTATTATTATTATCATTATTATTATTATTATTATTATTATTATTATTATTATTATTATTTGTATCATCATATACGAATGCACATGCACGTGCATTGTTATTTAGTATTTATTACCTTGCACGTGCACATGCATTATTATATATTATTTATTATCATGAACATGCAAATGCAATGCACTTGAGTTATTCTATTATCACATGTGTTATTATTATTTATTGTCATGCACATGCACACGCATTGCATGTGCATTATTCTATTATCACATTTGTTTTAATTTATTATTTATTATCATTCACATGAAAATGCACATTCATGTGGACTTGGTTATTATTTATTGTTTATTACCATGAACATGCACATGCACATGCACATGCACATGAACTTGGATGTGTGTTGTTATTTATTATATATTATCATTCACATGCACATGAACATACACAATTAATTCACCTACGTATTATTTATAATTTATTATTTATTATCATTCACATGCAATTGCGCAGGCACATGCACATGCACGTGTGTTATGATTTATTATTTAAACCATGAACATGTATATGCACATGCATGTGCGTTATTACTATTATTATTAGAGGTTTTTTTAGGTTTTTCTGGAATTTTTTAGAATTTTTAGGTGTTATTAACATTTATTATGGTTTGTTAGGGTTTTAGGGTTTTTAATGGTATATTAGCGTTTTTAGGGTTTGGTGGGTGTTATTAAGATTTTATTAGTGTTTATTATGGTGTGTTAAGGTTTATTACGGTTTATTAGGTATTTTTAGTGTTTTATTAGGATTGAGTTGGGTTTATTAGGGTATATTATGGTATATTATGGTATATTTGTGCATGATTAGGATTTATTAGTGTTTATTATCATTCATTACGGTTTATTAATTTTACGAGGGTATATTAGGGTTTTTATGGTTTAGTAGTGTTTATTAGGGTTTATTAGTTCTTTTAAGCTTTGTTAGGTTCTATTATCATTTATTAGGTGTTTTAGGGATTTTTAATGGTATATTTTCGTTTTTTATTGTTTAGTGGGTTTTATTATGGTTTATTATAGTGTGTTAATGTTTATTAGGGTTGAGTAGGTATCTTTAGGTTTTTATTAGGGTTTATTAGGGTTGAGTAGTGTTTATTAGGGTCTGTTAGGGATTTTTATGGTTTACTTGGGTTTTTTTTTTTGTGTTTTTATTAGAATATATGAGTGTCTTTTAGTTTTTGTTAATATATATGAGGGGTTGTTAGCACATTTTAGGTTTTATTAGCATGTTCCTAGTGTTTGTGAGCATTTTTTTATGGTTTATTAGGTTTTATTAGAATTTATTATGGTTTATTAGTGTTTCTAGGGCTTTTTAATGGTTTGTTTGCGTTTTTTTGTTTATTGGGGTTTAGTTGGGTTTTATTAAGTTTTATTATGGTGTGTCAAGGTTTATTTGGGTTGTGAAGGTATTTTTAGGGTTTTATTATGGTTTTATTAGGGTTTATTAGTTTTTATTAGGGTTTATTAGGGATTTTTGAGGTTATTAGGGTTTGTTAGTGGTTTATTAGTTTTTTTTATTAGGTTTTATTAGTGTTTGTTAAGTATTTTTATATAATATAGTGTTTTTTATTGTTTTTGAACTTTTTATTTTTGTTTGTGAGCATTTTTAGTGTTTCTTAAGTTATATTTGAGTTTATTATGGTTTATTATGGTTTCTAGGGATTTTTAAGGTATGTTAGCGTTTTTTTTCTTTATTAGGTTATATTAGTGTTTTAGGTATTTTAGGTAATATAGCGTGTTTTTATTGTTTGGGATCATTTTTTTAATGTTTGTGAGCATTGTTTGGGTTTATTAGGTTATATTAGAGTTTATTAGGGTTTCTAGGGATTTTTTATGGTATACTTGTGTTTGTTTGCATAATTAGGGTTTTGTAGGGTTTTATTAGGCGTTATTATGGTGTGTTAAGGTTTGAGGGTTTTGAAGCATCTTTAGGGTTTTTGGATCATTTTTTAGTGTTTGTGTAGCGTTTTTTGAGTTTATGTAGAATTTTTCATGTTTATGTCATGCTTTTAGGGTTTAGTTAGCAGTTTTAGGTTTTATGTAGCATTTTTTAGGGTTTATGTAACGTTTTTAGGGTTTATGTAGCGTGTTTAGATTTAGGTTTTATATAGCATTTTTAGGGGTTTTGTTGCATTTTTTGGGTTCATGTTGCGTTTTTATCGGTGATGTAGCATTTATGTTGCAATTTTTTGGGTTTATGTTGCGTTTGGGGTTTATGTTGCGTTTATAGGGTTTATGTTGCATTTTTAGGGTTTATGTAATGTTTTTTGTGTTTATGTATTTATTTGTTTCCTTTTTTGGATTTTAATGGCTGTTTATGGTTTGTAGTGGTTTTTGGGGTTTTTAAGAGTTGTTAATAGGTGTTTATAGTTTTTATGGTATTTGATTGGTTTTCAATGGTTTTTGGAGGTTTTTAAGGGTTTATTTTTTCAGGATTGATAGGGGTTGTTAGGGTTTTTAGTGTGTTTTAGGGTTTGTTTGGGTATTGTAGCGGTTTTTAGGGTTTATGTAATGTGTTTTAGCGTTTTTTGGGTTCTTTAGGGTTTTTAGTGTTCTTTAGAGTTTATTATGGTTCTTTAGTGTTTTTAGGGTTATTTAGGGTTTATTAGTGATCTTTAGGATTTGTTACGGTTTATTAGCGTTTTATTGTTTATTAGGGTTTTATTGGTCTTTTGTAGGCATTAATAGCTTTTTCTAGGGTTTATCAAGCTTTTTTGGGTTATTTAGGATTTATTAGGGTTTCTTAGGGTTTATTTTATTTATTAGGGTTTATTAACGTGTAATTGGGTTTATAACTCTTTATTAGGGTTTATTATGATTTTTTAGGGTTAATTGCAGATTATTAGGGGTTTTTTATTGTTTTTTTCAGTTTCTTATGATTTATTTGGCGTTGTTAAGATTTGTTACAATTTATTTGGGATTTTTGGGGTTTTTTGCGATTTATTATGGGGTTATTAGAGTTTGTTAGGGTTTATTAGATAGTTGTACGGTATTGTTGGCTATTATTTGGTGGGTTTTGTAGGGTTTTGTCGGGTTTGTTAAGGTTTTTTGTGATTATTATGATTTATTATGGTTTAATAGTGTTTTTATTGTATATTAGGGGTTTTAGGGATTTTGTAGCATTTATTAGAGTCTAATAGGGCTTTTAGGGTTTATTACAGGTTATTATGATTTATTAGTGTTTATTTGGGTTTTTGGGTTTAATAGTGGGTTTCCATTGTTATTTGGGTTTATTAGTGGTTCTTAGGGGTTATTAGTGGTTGTTAGGGTTTGTTAGGTTTCGATAGGGTTTGTTAGGACGTGTGTTATTCTATTATCATGTACGTTATTATTATCATTATTATCATTCTCATTATTATCACTATCATTATTATCATTATCATTATTTTTAATACTATTATTATTAATATTATTATCGTCACATACAAATGCAGACGCACATGCGTTATTATTTATTATTTATTATATATTATTTATTTCCATGCACGTGCATATGTTGTTGTCGTTGTAGTTATTATTACTATTATTATTATTATTATTATTATTATTATTATCATCACATGCAAATGCACATGCATGTCCATTATTATTTATTACCATGCACGCGCACACGCAATGAACCTACATTATTCTATTATCACATGAATTATTATTATTATTGTTATTATTACTATTATTGTTATTATTGTTATTATCATTAAATGCAAATTCTAATGCACGTACGTTATTATTTATTACCATACACGCGCACATTCAATACATTTGCGTTATTCTATTATCACATGCGCTATTATTAATATTAATATTAATATTATTTTTATTATTATCATCACGTACGCTATGAGTTATTATTTATTATCATCTCATGCACATGCATATGCACGTGCATTATTATTTATTTTTTATTAGCATTCACATGCACATGAAATGCACAAACTTTATTTTATTCTCACATACGTTGTTATTATTGTTGTTATTATTATTATTGTCATTGTTGTTGTTGTTGTTGTTGTTATTATTATTGTTATTATCATCACATGCAACTACATCTGCAAATGCACATGCAAATACATAAACATGCAAATTCAATGCATGTGTGTTATTCTATTATCACATGCGTTGTTATTATCATCATCATCATCATCATCATCACATGAAAATGCAATGCACATGCATTATTATTTATTACCATGCACGTGCACACGTAATGAAAATGCAATATTCTATTATCACATGCATTGGTACTACTACCATTATCACTACTACTACTACTACTTTTATTATTGTTATCATCACATGAAAATGCAGATGCAAGTCCATTATTATTTATTATTTATTACCCTGAAAGTGAATATGCAATGCACCTGTATTATTATTATTATTATTATTATTATTATTATCATCACAGTTTTTATTATTATTATTATTATTATTATCATTATTACTATCATTATCACATGAAAATCCACATGCATGTGCGTTGTTGTTTATTATTTATTACCATGCATGTGCAGGCGTTATTATTATTATTATTACAATTAGTATTATGAATATTATTATCAAATGTAAATGCACATGCACATGCATGGGAATTCTTCTTTACTATTTTTTATTTATTATTTACAACTATGCACGTGCACATGCAATGCACTTGTGTTATTCTATTATTATTTTTATTATTATAGTTATTATTATTATAATTATTGTTTGTATCATCAAACACAAATGCACATGCATGTGCGTTCACTACTGGAAAACTAACCTATACCAACGGTTTGGAACCGTTGGTATAGGCCTTCAAACCGTTGGTATAGCCTATACCAACGGTTTGGAGAACCGTAGGCAAGTAAGCCGTTGGGATAGGTCTATACCAACGGTTTTTGGAAAACCGTTGGTATAGACCTATACCAACGGTTTTGAAAACCGTTGGTTTATGTAATATAAAAATATATACCCACGGTTCCATAAAACCGTTGGTATATGTATTTCCAAAAAAAACATTCACTGGGTTTTGATCCCACGACCTCCAGTTTATCGTTGAACGACCTAACCACTAACCTAACATGACTTTTGTGAACATAATTTCATAAATATATATGTATTATCATAATTATTTTAAATTTTGATTTATAGAATGCTCTGGTTAAGAGGATCTGATAAAAAATCAAAGGAACTATACCAACGGTTGTCAAAACTGTTGGTATAGACCTATACCAACGGTTTTGAAAACCGTTGGTATAGTTCATTGATTCTGGAGCAATTTTGTTTGGAAGGTTGGTTTTTGGGTGACTTTTCCCAACGGTTTTGGAAAACCTTTGGGAAAGGTGGCCACAAATTGGACCTTTCCCAACAGTTTGCCAAAACCGTTGGGAAAAGTGGCCACAAAGTTGGATTTCCCAACAGTTTGTCCAAACCGTTGGGAAAGGGGGTATAAAAGTGTTGGGAAAGGTCACATTTCCTGTAGTGGTTGTTATTTATTATTTATTACAATACACATGCATGCCTCATTATCATTATCATTACATGTAGATGTACAGGCACGTGCGTTATTATATATTCTTTATTACAATGCACATGAAAATGCAATGCACTTGTGTTATTCTATTATCACATGTGTTATTATTATTTATTCTCATGCACGTGCACAAGCAATGAACTTGCATTATTCTATTACCACATGTGTTATTATTTATTATTTATTATCATCCACATGAAAATGCACATTCATGTGGACTTTATTATTATTTATTGTTTATTAATATGAACATGCACATGCACATTCACATGCACATGCACATGCACTTGTATGTGCATTATTATTTATTACTAATTATCATTCACTTGCACAAGCACATACACCGGCAATTTACAAGCGTTATTATTTATAATTTATTATTTATTATCATTCACAGGCAAATGCGCATGCATATGCACATGCACGTGCGTTATGATTTATTATTTAAACCATGCACATGCGTTGTTACTACTATTATAATTAGAGGTATTTTTAGGGTTTACTATAATTTTATAGGAATTTTATGTGTTATTAACATTTATTATGGTTTGTTAGGGTTTTAGGGGTTTTAATGGTATATTAGCATTTTTTAGGGTTTGGTGGGGGTTATTTGGATTTTATTTGGGTTTATTATGTGGTGTCAAGGTTTATTAGGGTTTATTAGGTATTTTTGGGTTTTATTAGGATTGATTTGTGTTTAATAGGGTATACTATGGTATATTATGGTTTATTTGGGTATATATAGGAATTATTAGGGTTTATTATGGTTCATTATGGTTTATTAAATTTTAAGAGGGTATATTAGGGTTTTTAGTGTTTAGTAGTGTTTATTCGGGTTTATTAGTGCTTTTAAGCTTTGTTAGGTTTTATTAGAATTTATTAGGGGTTTTAGGGCTTTTAATGGTATATTAGCATTTTTAGGGTTTAGTGGGGTTTATTATGGTGTGTTAAGGTTTATTAGGGTTGATTAGGTATTTTTAGGGTTTTATTAGGGTTGAGTCGGTATCTTTAAGATTTTATTTGGGTTGAGTGCGGTTTATTAAGGTTTGTTACGGATTTTTAGGGTATGCTAGGGTTTTTTAGTGTTCTTATTAGGGTATATGAGTGTTTTTTAGTTTTTGTTAACATATATGAGCGGTTGTTATGACTTTTTAGGTTTTATTATCCTGTTTTTAGTGTTTATGATCATTTTTAATGGTTTATTAGCTTTTATTTGAATTTATTATGGTTTATTAGTGTTACTAGGGATTTTTAATGGTTTGTTTGCAATTTTTGTGTCTATTTGGGTTTAGTCGGGTTTTATTAGGTTTTTTATGGTGTTTCAAGGTTTATTAGGGTTGAGAAGGTGGTTTTAGGGTATTTATTTTGTTTTATAAGGGTTTATTCATTTTTATTAGGGTTTATTAGGGATTTTTAGGGTTTATTAGAGTTTGTTAGGGGTTTATTAGTTTTTTGTTTTATTAGGTTATATTAGTGTTTGTTAGGTCTTTTTAGAAAATATTGTGTGTTTTTATTGTTTTTGAGCATTTTGCTTTTTTTTAGCGTTTTAGGGATTCTTTGGTTATATTAGAGTTTATTATGGTTTATTAGGGTTTATAGGGATTTTTAATGTATATTAGTTTTTTTGTCTTTATTAGGTTATATTAGTGTTTTAGGTCTTTATAGGTAATATAGCACATTTTTATTGTTTGTGATATTTTTTTCTTGTTTGTGAACGTTTTTAGGGTTTATTCGCTTATATTAGAGTTTATCAAGGTTTCTAGGTATTTTTAAGGTATACTAGCATTTTTTTTCTTTATTAGGCTTTTGTAGGCTTTTATTAGGGGTTATTATGGTGTGTTAAGGTTTTCTAGGGTTGAGTAGGGTTTATTTGGATTTATTTATGGTTTATTAGGGTTTTTAGGGTTTGTTTGGGGTTTATTAGGGTTTATTAGTGTCTATTAGTGTCTATTAGTGTTGGTTAGGGTTGTTTAGGTTTTCTTAATGTGTTTTTAGGGTTTATTAGGTTTTATTATCATTTATTAGGGTTTATTAGGTATTTTTGGGTTTTATTAGGGCTGAGTAGAGTTTCTTAGGATTTTAGGGATTATAAGCTATTTTTAGGGATTATTAGAGTTTATTATCGTATATTATAGTATATTTGGGTATGTTGAGGATTTATTCGGATTTATTATGGTTCATTATGGTTTATTAATTATTAAGATGTTATATGATGGGTTTTAGGGTATAGTAGTGCTTTTTAGGGTTTATTAGTGCTTTTAAGCTTTGTTAGGTTTTATTAGCATTTATTAGGTGTTTTCAGGCTTCTTAATGGTAAATTTGTGTTTTTTAGGGTTTAGTGGGGTTTATTATGGTTTATTATGGGGTGTTAAGGTTTATTAGGGTTGACTAGGTATTTTTAGGATTTTATTAGGTTTGAGTAGGTATCTTTAGTGTTTTATTAGGGTTTGTTAAGGTTGAGTAGTTTTTATTAGGGTTTGTTAGGGATTTTTAGGGTTCACTAGGGTTTTCACTATTTTTATTAGGGTATATGAGTGTTTTATAGTTTTTTTAATAAATATGTGCAGTTTTTAGGACTTTTTATGTTTTTTAGCGTGTTTTTAGTGTTTGTGAGCATTTTTTATGGTTTATTAGATTTTTTTAGAATTAATTATGGTTTATTAGGTTTTCTAGGTATTTTTAATGGTTTGTTTGCGTTTTTTTGTTTATTGAGGTTTAGTTGGGTTTTATTAGGTTTTATTATGGTGTGTCAAGGTTTATTAGTGTTGAGAAGGTATTTTTAGTGTTTTATTATGATTTTATTAGGGTTTATTAGGGATTTTTAGGGTTTATTAGGGTTTGTTAGGGGTTCATTAAATTTTTTGTTTTATTAGGTTATATTAGTGTTTGTTAGGTCTTTTTAGATAATATTGCGTGTTTTTTTGTCTGTGAGCATTTTGTTTTTGTTTGTTAGTGTTTTTAGGGTTTCATAGGTTATATTAGAGTTTATTATGGTTTATTAGGGATTCTAGGGATTTTTACTGTATATTAGCATTTTTTGTTTTTATTAGGTTATATTATTGTTTTTAGGTCTTTTTTTGGTAATATAGCGCCTTGTAATTTTTTTGATCGTATTTTTATTGTGTTTGAGCGTTTATTAGGGGTTTTAGGGTTTTCTTAATGGTATATTTGTGTTTTTAGGGTTTAGTGGGGTTTATTATGGTTTATTATGGTGTGTTAAGCTTTATTAGAGTTGATTAGTTATTTTTAGGGTTTTATTAGGGTTGAGTCTGTATCTTTAAGGTTTTATTAGGGTTGAGTATGGTTTGTTAGGGTTTGTTAGGGTTTGTTAGGGAATTTTAATGTTTTCTAGGGTTTGTTAGTGTTTTTATTAGGGTATATGAGTGTTTTTTAGTTTTAGTTAATATATATGAGGGGTTAATATGAATTTTTAGATTGTATTAGCGTGTTTTTAGTGTTTGTGAGCATTTTTAATGGTTTATTAGATTTTATTTGAATTTATTATGGTTTATTAGGGTTTCTTGGGAGTTTTAATGGTTTGTTTGCGTTTTTTTTGTTTATTGGGGTTTAGTTGGTTTTTATTAGGTTTTGTTATGGTGTGTCAAGGTTTATTGAGGTTGAGATGGCATTTGTAGGGTTTTATTATGGTTTTATTAAGATTTACTAGATTTTATTAGGGTTTATTAGGGATTTTTATGGTTTATTTTGGTTTGTTAGTGGTTTATTAGTTGTTTTTTATTTTATTAGGTTATATTAGTGTTTGTTAGCTGTTTTTAGATAATATAACATGTTTTTATTGTTTTTTAGCATGTTGTTTTTGATTATGATAATTTTAGGGTTTCTTAGGTTATATTAGAGTTTATTATGGTTTATTAGGATTTCTAGGGATTTTAAGGTATATTAGCATTTTTTGTCGTTATTAGGTTATATTAGTGTTTTTAGGTCTTTTTAGGTAATATAGATCGTTTTTATTGTTTGTGATTGTTTATTTATTGTTTGTCAGCATTTTTAGGGTTTATTAGGTTATATTAGAGTTTATTAAGTTTTCTAGGGGTTTTTTGAGGTATACAAGCATTTTTTTTCTTTATTAGGGTTTTGTGGGGTTTTATTAGGGGTTATTGTTGTATGTTAATGTTTGTTAGGGTTTATTTGGATTTATTTATAGGTAATTAGGGCTTTTTTAGCGTTTGTTTGGGGTTTATTAGGGGTTGTTAGTGTTTATTAGTGTCTATTAGGGTTGGTTAGGGCTTTTTAGGTTTTCATAACGTGTTTTAGGGTTTATTAGATTTTATTATCATTTATTAGGGTTTATTAGGTATTTTTGGGGTTTTATTAGGGTTGAGTAGAGTTTCTTAGGGGTTTTAGGGATTATAAGGTGTTTTTAGGGATTATTAGAGTTTATTTGGGGTTTACAAGGGTTAAAGTTTTTATATTATGTTATATTTGGGTTTAATATTTTTGAGGGTTTTAAATCGTCTTTAGTGTTTTTGTAGCATTTTTTAGGGTTTCTGTAGCGTTGTTAGAGTTTATGTAGAATTTTCATGTTTATGTAGAGTTTTTAGGGTTTAGTTTGCAGTTTTAGATTTTATGTATCATTTTTAGGGTTTATATAACATTTTTAGGGTTTTGTAGTGTGTTTTGGGTTTAGGTTTTATGTAGCATTTTTTAGCGTTTATGTTGCGTTTTCTGGGTTTATGTAGCATTTTTAGGGGTGATGTAGTTTTTATGTTGCATTTTTTAGGGTTTATATAACGTTGTTAGGGTTTATGTAGTGTCTTTTGGGTTTATATTTTGTTTTTAGGTTTTATGTAGCATTTTTTAATGGTTATGTTGCGTTTTTAGGGTTTATGTTGTTTTTTTGGGTTTATGTTACAGTTCTAGGGTCTATGTAGTGCTTTTAGGGTTTATGTTGCATTTTCTGGGTTTATGTTTAGTTTTTTGGGTTATGTTGCATTTTTAGGGTTTATGTTGCATTTTTAAGGGTTTATGTAATGATTTTAGGGTTTATGTATCTATTTGAAGCCTTTTAGGGTTTTAATGGTTGTTTATGGTTTGTAGTTTTTTTAGGATTTTTAAGGGTTATGAACGGATGTTTATGGGTTTTTAGGGTATCTGATGGATTTTTAATGGGTTTTGGGGTGGTTTATGGGTTTTTTTTTGTTTTTTCTGGTTTCATAGGAGTTGTTAGGGTTTTTTCGTTTGTTTTAGTGTTTTGTTTGGGTTTTGTAGCGGTTTTTAGGGTTTATATAATGTGTTTTAGCATTTTTTGGGTTCTTTAGGGTTTTTCGTGTTCTTATGATTTTAATATGGTTCTTTAGGTTTTATCAGGGTTCTTTAGGGCTTATTAGTGTTCTCTAGGATTTGTTATTGTCTATTAGTGTTATTTATTATATATTAGGGTTTTATTGGGATTTGTAGGCATTAATAGCTTTTTCTAGGGTTTATCAACCTTTTTAGGGTTTTTAGGATCTATTAGGGTTTATTAGGGTTTATTTTATTTATTAGGTTTTAGTAATGTGTATTTGGGTTTGTTACAATTTATTAGGGTTTATTATGATTTGTTAGGGTTTATTGTGGTTTATTAGGTGGTTGTTATGGTTTGTTTCAATTTGTTAAGATTTATTTGGCATTTTTATGATTTGTTACGATTTATTTGGGGTTGTTAGGGTTTGTTATGATTTATTTTGGGGTTATTAGTGTTTTTTAGGGTTTATTAGTGGGTTGTAGGGTTTTGTAGGCTACTATTTGGAGGTTTGTGTAGTGTTTTGTCAGGTTTTTTAGGGTTTTTAGTGATTATTAGGATTTATTATGGTTTAATAGGGTTTTTTATTGTATATTAGGGGTTTTAGGGATTTTGTGGTGTTTATTAGGGTCTAATAGAGTTTGTTAGGGTTTATTACAGGTTATTACGATTTATTAGTGTTTATTAGGGTTTTTAGGGTTTAATACTGGGTTTTAGGGGTTATTAGGGTTTATTAGTGGTTCTTAGGGGTTATTAGTGGTTGTTAGGGTTTGTTAGATTTTTTTAGGATTTTTAGGGTTTGTTACGGTTTGTTTGTGTTGTTTGGGGTTTTATGCGTGTTTTTGGGTTTTATCGGTGTGTTTGGATTTTTTATGCTTTGTTTGGGTTATTTTAGAATTTTTGGGGTTTTGTTGCATTTTGTGGGTTTTGAACCATTTTTCGGTTTTTTGTAGCAATTTTTAGGATTTATGTAGCGTTGTTAATTGCTTTAGTTGTTCTTTAGGGTTTTTAGTGTTCTTTAGGGTTCTTTATGGTGTATTAGGGTTTCTTTTTTGGTTTTTAGGGTTTATTAGGGGGTTTTTAGGATTTTTAAGGGTTTCATAGTGTTGGTTATGGTTTTGTCAAGCATTTTTAGGCTTTTTAGTGTTTTTAGCGTTTTTAGGGGTTTTTAGGGTTTTTAGCGTTTTGAGGTTTTTTTCAAGATTTTTTGAGGTTTTTTTAGGGGTTTTAGGTTTTTTTAGGGTTATTTTGGTTTTTTCATGTTTTAAGTGGTTTTATGGGTTTTTAGGGATTTTATGATTTTTTAGGGTTTTAGTGTTTTTAGGGTTTTTTATTGTTTTTATGGTTTTTGGGGTTTTTATGGTTTTTGGGGTTTTTATGGTTTTTTACAGTTTTGTCAGGCTTTTCCGGTGTTATTAGGGTTTTTGTGTGAATATTATCGTTTTGAATGGTTTACTAGCATTTTTGTTGTATATTTTGGTTTTTATGTAATTTGTAGCTTTTATTGAGGTCTGATAAGGTTTTTATGGTTTATTACGATTTATTAGTGTTTATTAGGGTTTAGTAGTGGTCTTTAGGGTTTATTTGGGTTTACTATGGTTTATTATTGGTTGGTAGGGTTTGTTAGGATTTATTAGTGCTTATTAGAGTGATTTGGGGTTTTTAAGGGTTTGTTAGGGTTTCTAAGGGTGTGTCAGGGTTTCTAAGGGTGGGTTAGGGTCTTTATGGGTGGGTTAGGGTTTCTAAGGGTTTGCTATGGTTTCTAAGGGTTTCTATGGTTGTGTTAGGTTTTATATGGGTCTGTTGGGGTTTCTAAGGGTGTTATAGGGTTTCTAAGGCTGTGTTAGGGTTTCTTAGGGTGTGTTAGTGTTTCTTAGGTTTTCTTAGGCAAGGAAGATGCTTAGGTTTTCTTAGGATTTTGTTAGGATTTTTAGTGTTTTTTTGGGGTTTATTATGGTTTCTTAAGGATTTTTTAGGGTATCTTTGTGTTTTTTTGGGTTTATTGGGGTTTCTTAGTGCTTCTTGGGGATTGTTAGGGCTTGTTAGGGTTTTTTAGGGTTTTTTAGGGTTTGTTAGGGTTTGTTTTATTTTTTACGGTTTTTTGGTGTTTGGTAGGGTTTGTTAGGGTTTTTTTCAGGTTTGTTAGGGGTTTTCATGGTTTTTAATGGTTTTCAGTTTTTATGGGGTTATTCATGGTTTTTTAGGGTTATTTAGTTATTCATGGTTGTCATAGATATGTAGATTTAGTTGCAAGATTCATTTTGATATGTGGTATGGGTGAAACGGACACCAAGAGCAGAATTTATCTTCATTTGGAGGTCGTAAGGAACTTTTGGGACTTTAAGAACTTGATAAGGTGTTCTTATAGGTCATAGATATGTAGATCTAGTCGAATGCTTTGATTTGATATATGGTATAGGCAAAAGGGACTCCCAAAGTAGAATTTATGGTCTTTTGGAGGGTTTAAGTACCTTTTTGGGCCATCATGGATGTGAGAATCTGCTTTAGTGGATATAAGAGTGTAGATCTAGTCGCAAGATTCGATTTTATATGTGGTAGAGGCAAAACCGAGACCCATAGGAGCAGTTATTGCAAAATGGACACCAGAAGCCAATCTTTTGACCATCCAAAGGAATTTTGGGACTTTTGGGGGTTGAAGAATGTCAGAAAGGGTTCTAGTGGTCACCAGAGTGTGTATCTTTTCACAATATTCTATTTGATATGTGGTAGAGACAAAATTAACACACATAGCAGAAGTTATTACCGTTTTAATTTGAGCAACTCTCCTAGCGCCTAAAAACCAAAGAAACCCGCAATTCACTAAAATAAGCATAACTTCTTCTTCGGGTGTCTGTTTGTGCGCTATGAATAGTAAAATAGAAGATTGTGAGATGAGTGAGGACCAATATTAGTAGAAAATATGTGAAGATAAAAGAAATATAATATATATTAGTTATACCACTTCAAAAAAATATCCAACTTAAAACAGTCATAACTTTCACTCCGGTTGTCCGTTTGAGCTTTACCACATAGAATATCAAAAGTAGTGAAGAGATCTATGTAGATGGATGACTTGAACATAGTTCAAGTTATGTTTGGGACCCTAAAATACCAATAACCCATCAGAAGGCCTCCAAAACTTCATTTCCGTGTATGGATCCCAGCCAAATTTTTATTAAAATGGTCATAACTTCTGATCTGTGTGCCTATTCTGCCTCTGACAACTGTTTTTATCATAGTTCATTCCATGAGATTTAGTTTGACTATTCACAGAGTGGAAATGGACACTCAAAGAAGAATTTATGCATTTTTCAATGACTCTGTGATTTGTTAGGTTTTTTAAGACCCCATTTCAAGCATTTTGGTCTTGTCTAATGTTTTTTCAAACAACTGTAACTTATTATTACTGTTATTATTATTATTATTATTATTATTATTATCATCATCATCTCATCCACATGAACATGCACATGCACGTGCGTTATTATTATATTTTTATTACCATGCACGTGCACATGCAATGCACACACGTTATTTTATTATCACATGCATTGTTATTATTATTGTTATTATTATTATTATTGTGGTTGTTGTTGTTGTTCTAGTTATTGTTATTATCATCACATGAAAATGCACATGCGAATGCACATACACACACATTCAATGCACGTGCATTATTCTATTATCACATGCGTTGTTATTATTATTATTATTGTCATCATTATCACATGCAAATGCAATGCACGTGCGATGTTATTTATTACCATGCACGTGCACATGTAATGCACATGCAATATTCTATCATCACATGCATTGGTACTACTACTATTATCACCACTACTACAACTATTATTACTACTGCTTTTATTATTACTATCATCACATGAAAATGTAGATGCACGTGCGTTGTTATTTACTATTTATTACCATGCACGTGCATATTAAATGTATTTGTATTATTCTTTTATTATTATTATTATTATCACAATTATTATTATTATTATTATTATTATTATTATCATTATAATTATTATTATCATTATAACATGCAAATGCACATGCATGTGCATTGTTATTTATTATTTATTACTATGCACGTGCATGCATTATTATTATTATCATTATTACAATTAGTATTATTAATATTATCATCAAATGTAAATGCACATGCACATGCATGTGCCTTCTTATTTATTGTTTTTTATTTATTATTTACTACTATGCATGTGAACATGAAATGAACTTGCGTTATACTACTACTACTACTATTATTATTATTATTATTATTGTAATTATTGTTGTTGTTTGTATCATCATATACGAATGCACATACACGTGGATTGTTATTTAGTATTTATTACCATGCATGTGCATGCATCATTATCATTATCATTACATGTAAATACACATGCACATGCATTATTATATAATATTTATTATCATGCACATGCAAATGCAATGCACTTCCATTATTCTATTATCACATGTGTTATTATTATTTATTCTCATGCACGTGCACACACAATGCACGTGCATTATTCTATTATCACATTTGTTATTATTTATTATTTATTACCATTCACATGAAAATGCACATTCATGTGGACTTGGTTATTATTTATTGTTCATTACTATGAACATTCACATGCACATGCACATGCACATGAACATGCACATGCACTTGGATGTGCGTTATTATTTATTATTTGTTATCATTCACATGCACAAGCACATACACATGAAATTCACAAGAGTTATTATTTATAATTTATTATTTATTATCATTGACATGCAAATACGCATGCATATGCACATGCACGTGCGTTATGATTTATTATTTGAACCATGCACATGTATATGCACATGCACATGCGGTCTAACTACTATTATAATTAGAGGTATTTTTAGAGTTTACTATCATTTTTTATGATTTTTAGGTGTTATTAACATTTATTATGATTTGATAGGGTTTTAGGGTTTTTAATGGTATATTAGAATTTTTTAGGGTTTGGTGGGGGTTATTAGGATTTTATTAGGGTTTATTATAGTGTGTTAAGTTTTATTAGGGTTTATTAGGTATTTTTTGGGTTTTATTAGGATTGAGTTGGGTTTATTGGGGTATTTATGGTATATTATGGTATATTTGTGCATGTTTAGGATTTATTAGGGTTTATTATCGTTCATTATGGTTAATTAATTTTTAAGAGGGTATATTAGGATTTATTAGGGTTTAGTAGTGTTTATTAGGGTTTATTATTTCATTTAAGATTTGTTACGTTTTATTAGAATTTATTAGGGGTTTTAGGGATTTTTAAAGGTATATTTTAGTTTTTTAGGTTATAGTGGGGTTTATTATGGTTTATTATAGTGTGTTATAGTTTATGAGGGATAAGTAGGTATTTTTATGCTTTTATTAGGGTTGATTAGGTATCTTCAGGGTTTTATTAGGGTTTATTAGGGTTGAGTAGTGTTTTTAGGGTCTTTTAGGGATTTTTAGGGTTCACTAGGGTTTGTTAGTGTTTTTATTAGGGTATATGAGTGTTTTTTAGTTTTTGTTAATATATATGAGGGGTTGTTAGGACTTTTTAGGTTTTATTATTGTGTTTTTAGTGTTTGTGAGCAATTTTTATTGTTTATTAGGATTTATTAGAATTTATAATGGTTTATTTGTGTTTCTAGGGCTTTTTAATGGCTTGTGTGGGTTTTTTTGTTTATTGGGGTTTAGTTGGGTTTTATTAGGTTTTATTATGTTGTGTCAAGATTTATATGGGATGAGAAGGTATTTTTAGGGTTTTATTATGGTTTTATTCGGGTTTATTAGGGATTTTTAGGGTTTATTATGGTTTTTTTGGGGTTTATTAGTATTTTATTTTATTTGGTTATATTAGGTTTTTAAATATTTTTAGATAATATTGTGTCTTTTATTATTTGTGAGCATTTTGTTTTTGTTTGTGAGCATTTTTAGGGTTTCTTAAGTTAAATTAGAGTTCATTATGGATTATTATGGTTTCTAGGGATTTTTAAGGTATATTAGCTTTTTTTGTCTTTATTAGGTTATATTAGTGTTTTATGTCTTTTTAGGTAATATAGCGTGTTTTTATTTTTTGTGATCATTTTTTATTGTTTGTGAGAAATTTTATGGTTTATTAGGTTATATTAGAGTTTATTAGGGTTTCTAGGGATTTTTTAAGGTATACTAGCATTTTCTCTCGTAATTAGGGTTTCGTAGGGTTTTATTAGGAGTCATTATGGTGTGTTAAGGTTTGAGGGTTTTGAAGCATCTTTTGGGTTTTTATAGATTTTTTAGTGTTTGTGTAGCGTTTTTTTGAGTTTATGTAGCATTTTTAGTATTTATGCAGTGCTTTTTGGTTTTAGTTAGTAGTTTTAGGTTTTATGTAGCATTTTTTAGGGTTTATGTGACGTTTTTAGGGTTTTTTGTAGCGTGTTTAGGTTTAGGTTTTATATAACATTTTTTAGGGTTTTTGTTGCGTTTTCTGGGTTTATGTTGTGTTTTTAGGGGCGATGTAGTGTTTATGTTGCATTTTTTTGGGTTTATGTAATGTTTTTAGGGTTCATGTAGTGTTTTTAGGGTTTCTATTGTGTTTTTAGGTTTTATGTAGCGTTTTTTTAATGTTTATGTTGCGTTGTTTAGGGTTTATGTTACGGTTATAGGGTTTATGTAGTTCTTTTTGGGTTTATGTAGAGTTTATTGGGTTTATGTTGCATTTTGGGGTTTATATTGAATTTTTAGGGTTTATGTTGCATTTTTAGGGTTTATGTAATGTTTTTTGTGTTTATGTATCTATGTGTTGCCTTTTTAGGATTTTAATGGTTATTTATGGTTTATAGTGGTTTTGAGGGTTTTTAAGAGTTGTTAAGAGGTGTTTATAGTTTTTATGGTATTTGATTGGTTTTTAATGGTTTTTTGGAGGTTATTGAGGGTTTATTTTCTTTTTGGGATTGATAGGGGTTGTCAGGGTTTTTTATTGTGTTTTAGGTTTTGTTTGGGTATTGTAGCGGTTTTTAGGGTTTTTGTAATGTGTTTTAGCATTTTTTGGGTTCTGTAGGGTTTTTAGTGTTCTTTAGAGTTTATTATCGTTCTTTAGGGTTTTTAGGGTTATTTAGGGTTTATTAGTGATCTTTAGGATTTGTTATGGTTTATTAGCGTTTTATTGTATATTAGGGTTTTATTGGTCTTTTGTAGGCATTAATAGCTTTTTCTAGGGTTTATCAATATTCTTTAGGTTTATTTAGGATTTATTATGGTTTCTTAGGGTTTATTTTATTTATTAGGGTTTATTAACGTGTATTTCGGTTTATAACTCTTTATTAGGGTTTATTATGATTTGTTAGGGTTTATTGCAGATTATTAGTGGTTTGTTATGGTTTGTTTACGTTTGTTACGATTTATTTGGTGTTGTTAAGAATTGTTAAAATTTATTTGGGGTTTTTAGGGTTTGTTACGATTTATTATGGGGTTATTAGAATTTCTTAGGGTTTATTAGCAGTTTGTAAGGTTTTGTAGACTATTATTTGGCGGGTTTTTTAGGGTTTTGTCGGGTTTGTTAGGGTTTTTAGTGATTATTATGATTTATTATGGTTTAATAGTATTTGTATTGTATATTAGGGGTCTTATAGATTTTTTAGCATTTATTAGAGTCTAATAGGGTTTTTAGGGTTTATTATAGGTTATTATGATATATTAGTCTCTATTAGGGTTTTTGGGTTTAATAGTGGGTTTCTGGTGTTATTTTGGTTTCTTAGTGGTTCTCAGGGGTTATTAGTGGTTGTTAGGGTTTGTTATGTTTTGATAGGGTTTGTTAGAACATGTGTTATTCTATTATCACGCACGTTATTATTATCATTATTATCAATATCATTATTATCATTGTCATTATTATCATTATCATTATTATAATTATCATTATTGTTATTACTATTATTATTATTATTATTGTCACATGAAAATGCAGATGTACATGCATTATTATATATTATTTACTATATATTATTTATTTCCATGCACGTGCATATGTTGTTGTTGTTGTTGTTATTATTATTATTATTATTATTATTAACATCACATGCAAATGCACATGCACGTACGTTATTATTTATTACCATGCACGCGCACAGGAAATGCACCTACAGTATTCTATTATCACATGCATTTTTATTATTATTGTTATTATTACTATTATTGTTATTATTGTTATTATCATCAAATGAAAATGCAAATGCACGCGCATTATTATTTATTACCATACACGCGCACATTCAATACATGTGTGTTATTCTATTATCACATGCGCTATTATTATTAATATTAATATTATTGTTATTATTATCATCAAGAGCACTATGAGTTATTATTTATTATCATGCACTGCACATGCAATGCACGTGCGTTATTCTTTTATCACATGCGTTGTTGTTATTATTATTATTATTATTGTTGTTGTTATTATGATCATCTCATGCACATTCACATGTGCGTGCATTATTATTTATTTTTTATTAGCATGCACTTGCACATGCAATACACACACTTTATTTTATTATCACATACGTTGTTATTCTTGTTGTTATTATTATTATTGTGTTTGTTGTTGTTGATGATGTTGTTGTTGTTATTGTTATTATCATCACATTCAACTGCATATGAAAAAGCACATGAAAATTCATAAACACACGCATTCAATGCACGTGCGTTATTCTATTATCACATGAATTGTTATTATTATTATTATTATTATTATCATCATCATAATCATCATCATCCCACGCAAAGGCAATGCACACGTGTTATTCTTTATTACCTTGCACGTGGACACATAATGAAAATGCAATATTCTATTATCACATGCATTGGTACTACTACTATTATCACCACTACTATTACTGCTGTTATTATTATTATCATCACGTGCAAATGCAGATGCAGATGCACGTGAATTATTATTTATTATTTATTACCATGCACGTGCATATGCAATGCACTTGTATTATTCTTTTATTATTCTTTTTTTTATTATTATTATTATTATTATCATCATCACAGTTATTATTATTATTTTTATCATTATCATTATCATTATCATTATCAAATGCAAATCCACATGCATGTGCGTTGTTGTTTATTATTTATTACCATGCACGTGCATGCATTAGTATTATTATTATTATTATTATTACAATTAGTATTATAAATATTATTATCAAATGTAAATGCACATGCACATGCATGGGCATTCTTATTTACTATTATTTATTTATTATTTACTACTATGCACGTGCACATGCAATGAACTCGTGTTATTCTATTATTATTATTATTATTATTATTATTATTATTATTATTGTTTGTATCATCAAACACAAATGCACAAGCATGTGCGTTGTTATTTATTATTTATTACAATGCACGTGCATGCCTCATTATCATTATCATTACATGTAAATGTACTTACACATGTGTTATTATATATTATTTTTTACCATGCACATGAAAATGAAATGCACTTGTTTTATTCTATTATAACATGTGTTATTATTATTTTTTCTCATGCACGTGCACACGCAATGCACTTGCATTATTCTATTACCACATGTGTTATTATTTATTATTTATTATCAATCTCATGCAAATTCACATTCATGTGGACTTTATTATTATTTATTGTTTATTACCATGAACATGCATATACACATGCACATGCACATGCACATGCACTTGGATGTGCGTTATTATTTATTATTTATTATCATTCACATGCACAAGCACATACACATGCAATTCACAAGCATTATTATTTATAATTTATTATTTATTATCATTCAAATGCAAATGCGCATGCATATGCACATGCATGTGCGTTATGATTTATTATTTAAACCATGCACATGCATATGCACATGCACATGCGGTCTAACTACTATTATAATTAGAGGTATTTTTAGGGTTTACTATCATTTTTAGGATTTTTAGGTTTTATTAACATTTATAATGGTTTGTTAGGGTTTTAGGGTTTTTAATGGTATATTAGCATTTTTTAGGGTTTGGTGGGGTTTATTAAGATTTTATTTGGGTTTATTATGGGGTGTTAAGGTTTATTAGGGTTTATTTGGTATTTTTGGGTTTTATTAGGATTGAGTTGTGTTTATTAGGGTATATTATAGTATATTATGGTTTATTTGGGTATGTTTAGGTTTTATTAGGGTTTATTATGGTTCATTATGGTTTATTAATTTTTAAGAGGGTATATTAGGGGTTTTTAGTGTTTAGTAGTGTTTATTCGGGTTTATTAATGCTTTTAAGCTTTGTTAGGTTTTATTAGAATTTATTAGGGGTTTTGGGGCTTTTAATGGTATATTTGCATTTTTAGGGTTTAGGGGGGTTTATTATGGTTTATTATGGTGTGTTAAGGTTTATTAGGGTTGAGTAGGTATTTTTGGGTTTTATTAGGGTTGAGTCGGTATATTTAAGGTTTGATTAGGGTTGAGTGCTGTTTATTAAGGATTTTTAGGGATTTTTAGGATTTACTAGGGTTTGTTAGTGTTTTTATTATGGTATATGAGTGTTTTTTAGTTTTTGTTAACATAAATGTGGGGTTGTTATGACTTTTTAGGTTTTATAAGCCCGTTTTTAGTGTTTATGATAATTTATAATGGTTTATTATCTTTTATTTGAATTTGTTATGGTTTATTAGTGTTTCTAGGGATTTTTAATGGTTTGTTTTCATTTTTTTGTTTATTTGGGTTTATTTGGTTTTTATTTGGTTTTGTTATGGCGTGTCAAGGTTTATTAGGGTTGAGAAGGTGTTTTTAGGGTATTTATTTTGTTTTATATGGGTTTATTCATTTTTATTAGGGTTTATTAGGGATTTTTAGGGTTTATTAGGGTTTGTTAGGGGTTTATTAGTTTTTTTTTGTTTTATTAGGTTATATTAGTGTATGTTAGGTCTTTTTAGATATTATGGCATGTTTTTATTGTTTTTGAGAATTTTGCTTTTGTTTTGAGTGTTTTATGGTTTCTTTGGTTATATTAGAGTTTATTATGGTTTATTAGGGTTTCTAGGGATTTTTATAGTATATTATCTTTTTTGTCTTTATTAGGTTATATTAGTGTTTTAGGTCCTTTTAGGTAATATAGCGCATTATTATTGTTTGTGATCTTTTTCTTATTGTCTGTGAGTGTTTTTTGGGTTTATTAGGTTATATTAGAGTTTATCAGGGTTTCTAGGGATTTTTAAGGCATACGAGAAATTTGTTTTCTATATTAGGATTTTGTAGAGATTTATTAGGGGTTATTATGGTGTGTTAAGGTTTATTAGGGTTGAGTAGGTTTTATTTGGATTTATTTATGGTTTATTAGGGTTTTAGGGTTTGTTTGGGGTTTATTATGGTTTATTAGTGTTTATTAGTGTCTATTAGTGTTGGTTTGGGTTGTTTAGGTTTTCTTAATCTGTTTTTAGGGGTTATTAGGTTTTATTATCATTTATTAGGGTTTATTAGATATTTTTGGGGTTTTATTATGGTTTAGTAGAGTTTCATAGGATTTTAGGGATTATTAGAATTTATTATAGTACATTACAGAATATTTGGGTATGTTTAGGATTTATTAGGGTTTATTATGGTTTATTATGGTTTATTAATTTTTAAGATGGTATATTAGGGGTTTTAGGGTTTAGTAGTGTTTATTGTCATTTATTAGCTCTTTTAAGCATTGTTAGGTTTTATTTGCATTTATTTGGTGTTTTAGGGATTTTTAATGGTATATTTGTATTTTTAGGCTTTAGTGTGGTTTATTATGGTTTATTATGGTGTGTTAAGGTTTATTAGGATTGACTAGGTATTTTTAGTGTTTTATTAGGGTTGATTAGGTATCTTTATGGTTTTATTTGGGTTTTTTAGGGTTGAGTAGTGTTTATTAGGGTTTATTATGGATTTTTAGGGTTTACTAGTGTTTGTAAATGTTTTTATTAGGGTATATGAGTGTTTTTTAGTTTTTGTTAATAAATATGAGCCGTTGTTAGGACTTTCAAGGTTTTATTATCATGTTTTTAGTGTTTGTGAGCGTTTTTTATGTTTTATTAGTTTTTATTAGAATTAATTATGGTTTATTAGGTTTTCTAGGGATTTTAATGGTTTGATTGCATTTTTTTGTTTATTGGGGTTTAGTTGCGTTTTATTAGGTTTTATTATGGTGTGTTAAGGTTTATTAGGGCTGAGAAGGTATTTTTAGGGTTTTATTATGGTTTTATTAGGGATTATTAGTATTTATTAGGGTTTATTTGAGATTTAGAGTTTATTAGGGTTTGTTTGGGGTTCATTAGTTTCTTTGTTTTATTAGGTTATATTAGTGTTTGTTAGGTATTTTTACATAATATATCATGTTTTTTTGTTTGTGAGCATTTTGTTTTTGGTTTTGAGGGATTTTAGGGTTTCGTAGGTTATATTAGAGTTTATTATGGTTTATTAGGCTTTCTAAGGATTTTTAAGATATATTAGTGTTTTTTTGTCATTATTAGGTTATATTAGTTTTTTTAGGTCTTTTTAGGTAATATAGCACGTTTTAATTGTTTTTGATTGTTTTTTTATTGTGTGTGATCGTTTTTAGGGGTTATTTGGTTATATTTGAGTTTATCGGGGTTTCTAGGTATTTTTTAAGGTATACTAGCGTTTTTTTCTTTATTAGGGTTTTATAGGGTTTTATTAGGGGTTATTATGGTGTGTTAAGGATTGTTAGGGTTGAGTAGGGTTTATTTGGATTTATTTATGGTTTATTAGGGTTTTTTGGGGTTTTTTGGGGTTTATTAGGGTTTATTAATGTCTATTAGTGTCTATTAGGGTTGGTTAGGGTTGTTTAGGTTTTCTTAACGTGTTTTTTGGGTTTATCGGGTTTTATTATCATTTATTAGGGTTTATTAGTTATTTTTGGGGTTTTAATAGGGTTGAGTAGAGTTTTGTTGGGTTTTTAGTGATTATAAGGTGTTTTAGGGATTATTAGAGTCTATTAGGGGTTTGTTAGTGGTTTATAAGGGTATAAAATTTTATATTATTGTATGTTAGGGTTTAATATTTTTGAGGGTTTTGAAGCGTGTTTAGGGTTTGTGTAGAATTTTTTAGGGTTTGTGTAGAGTTTTTAGAGTTTATGTAGCATTTTTAGTTTTTATGTAGCATTTTTAGGGTTTAGTTAGCGGTTTTAGGTTTTATGTATCATTTTTAGGGTTTATGTAACATTTTTAGGGTTTATGCAGTGTGTCTAGGGTTTAGGTTTAATGTAGCATTTTTTAGGGTTTATGTTAATTTTTCTGGGTTTATGTAGCATTTGTAGGGGTGATGTAGCAATTATGTAGTATTTTTTAGGGTTTGTGTAAAGTTTTTAGGGTTCATGCAGTGTTTTTAGGGTTTATATTGTGTTTATTGGTTTTATGTAGCGTTTTTTAATGTTTATGTTTCGTTTTCTTGGGTTTATGTTCTGTTTTTAGGGTTTATGTTACAGTTATAGGGTTTATGTAGTGCTTCTAGGGTTTATATAGCATTTTTTTTGGGTTTATGTTGCCTTTTTTTTGTTTATGTTGTGTTTTTAGGTTTTTTGTTGCATTTTTAGGGTTTATGTAACGTTTTTAGGGTTTATGTATCTATATGTATCATTTTTTTTGGGTTTTAATGGTTGTTTATGGTTTTTAGTGTTTTTAGGGGTTTTAAGCATTGTTAATGGGTGATTATTATTTTTTATGGTATCTGATGGCTTTTTTATGGTTTTTGGGGAGCTTTATGGGTATATTTGTTTCTTTGGGAATATAGGGGTTGTTAGGGTATTTTAGTGTGTTTTTGGGTTTGGTTGGGTATTGTAGCGGTTTTTAGGGTTTATATATTGTGTTTTAGAATTTTTTTTCTTTAGGGTTTTTGAGTGTTCTTTCAAGTTTAATATGGTTCTTTAGGGTTTATTAGGGTTCTTTAGGTTTTATTATTGTTCTTTAGGATTTCTTACAGTTTATTAGCATTTTTTATTGTATATTAGGGTTTTATTGGGCCTTTGTAGGCATTAATAGCTTTTTCTATGGTTTACCAACCTTTTTTAGGGTTATTTAGGATTTATTAGGGTTTATTTTATTTATTAGGGTCTGCTAATGTGTATTTGGGTTTATTGCGATTTATTAGGGTTTATTATGATTTGTTAGGGTTTATTGGGGTTTATTAGGGGTTTGTTGTGTTTTTTTTTCGTTTGTTATGATTTATTTGGCGTTGTTAGGATTTGTTACGATTTATTGGGGTTGTAGGGTTTTTTACGATTTATATTGGGGTTATTAGGGTTTTTATGGTTTATTAGTGGGTTGTAGGTTTTTGTAGGCTATTATTTGGAGCTTTTTGTAGCGTTTTGTTGGGTTTGTTAGGGGTTTTAGTGATTATTGGGGTTTATTATGGTTTAATAGTGTTTTTATTATATATTATGGGTTTTAGGGATTTTGAAGATTTTATTAGGGTCTAATAGAGTTTGTTAGGGTTTATTATAGGTTATTACAATTTATTAGTGTTTATTGGGGTTTTTGGGGTATAATAGTGGGTTTTATGGGTTATCAGGGTTTATTAGTGGTTCTTAGGGGCTATTAGTGGTTTTTTGGGTTTTGTTAGGGTTTTTAGGGTTTATTACGGTTTGTTTGACTTGTTTGGGGTTTTATGCGTTTTTTGGGTTTTATGGATGTGTTTGGATTTGTTATACTCTATTAGGGTTATTTTAGCATTTTTGGGGTTTTGTTGTGTTTTGTGGGTTTTGAAGTATTTTTCAGGTTTTTGTAGCAATTGATAGGGTTTATGTAGCATTGTTAGTGGATTTAGTGGTTCTTTTGGGTTCTTTAAGTTGTTTACGGTTTTTTAGGGTTCTTTGGGGTGTATTAGGGTTTCTTTTGATGTTTTTAGGGTTTTCTATGGGGGTTTTAGGGATTTTAAGGGTTTCCTAGGGCTGGTTATGGTTTTTTAGGCATTTTTAGGCCTTTGGGGTTTTTTAGCATTTTTAGTGGGTTTTTTGGTTTTTAGGGTTTTTTGAGGTTTTTTTGAGTTTTTTAGGGTTTTTAGGTTTGTTTTCAGGTTTTTTTAGTCTTTTAAATTTTTAGGGGTTTTAGGGTTTTTATGATTATTTAGTGTTTTTAGTTTTTTTAGGGTTTTTTAGGGTTTTTGGTGTTTTTTGGGTTTTGTCAGGTTTTGTCAGGTTTTGCCGGGTTTGTTAGGGTTTTTTATGAATATTATCATTTTGTATTGTTTAATAGAGTTTTTGTTATATATTTGGGTTTTTAGGTATTTTGTAGCTTTTATTAGGGTATAATTGGGTTTTTATGGTTTATTATGATTTATTAGTGTTATTAGGGTTTAGTAGTGGGCTTTTGGATTTATTATGGTTTATTATTGGTTGGTAGGGTTTTTTTGGATTTATTAGTTTTTATTAGAGTGATTTAGGGTGTCTAATGGTGTTTTAGGGTTTCTAAGGGTATTTTAGGGTTTCTAAGGGTGGGTTAGGGTTTTTATGGGTGAGTTAAGGTTTCTAAGGGTGTGTTATGGTTTCTAAGGGTTTCAAAGGTTGTGTTAGGGTTCCTATGGGTGCGTTGGAGTTTCTAAGGGTGTGCTAGGGTTTTTAAGTGTGTGTTAGGGTTTCTAAGGGTGTGTTAGGGTTTCTAAGGGCGTCTTAGTGTTTCTTAGGTTTTCTTAGGTTTTTGTTAGGGTTTTTAGGGTTTTTAGGGATATGTTAGGGTTTCTCATGTTTTCTTAGGGGTTATTAGGGTTTCTTTAGGTTTTTGGTGTTTATTGGGGTTTCTTAGTGCTTCTAGGGGTTTGTTAGGGTTTGTTAGGGGTTATTTGGGTTTTTTATATTTTTATGGTTTTTTGTTGTTTGTTACTGTTTCTTAGGGTTTGTTAAGGTTTGTTAGTGTTTGTTAGTGTTTGTTAGGGTTTTTTTGGGTTTTTCATCATTTTTCATGGTTTTTAGTGTTTATGGGATTATTCATGGTTTTTTAGGGTTATTCAGTTGATCTCGGTTGTCACAGATGTGTAGACGTAGTTGCAAGCTTCAATTTGATATGTAGTATAGGTGAAACGGACACCCAGAGCAGAATTTATGGTCATTTGGATTACATAAGGACCTTTTGGGTATTTAAGAACGTGATAAGGTGGTCCTATTGGTCACAGATGTGTAGATCTAGTCGAAATCGTCAATTATATATATGGTAGAGGCAAAACAGACTCCAGGAGAAGAAGTTATGTTCTTTTTGAGGGTATAAGTGCCTTTTGGGGCCTTCAAGGATGTGAGAAGGTGCTTCAGTGGTTATTGGAGTGTAGGTCTAGTCTCAAGCTTTGATTTGATATGCAGTAAAGGCAAAACGGACACCCATAGAAGAAGTTATTGCAAAACGGACACCAAAAGCCAATCTTTTGACCATTTAAAGGGATTTTGGGTCTTTTGGGGGTTGAATAATGTCAGAAAGGGTTCCAGTGGTTACTAGAGTGTTTATCTTTTCAGAATATTAGATTTGATATGTGGTAGATCCAAAATGAAAACATGTAGCAGATGTTGTTGTCTTTTTAAATTGAGAAATCCTCCTAGCTCTGAAAAACCTAAGAAACCCGCAACTCACTAAAATAGGCATAACTTCTCCTTCGGGTGTCCTTTTGAGCACTGTGACTAGTAAAATAGAATCTCGTGATATGAGGGAGGACCAAGTCTAATCGAAACTGTGAGATGATCAAAGAAATAGAAGATATATTAGTTATACCACTCCAAAAAAAGTCCAACATCAAAAAGCCATAACTTTCACTCTGGTTTTCCATTTGAGCTCCACCACAAATCCAATCGAAGGCAGCAAAGAGATATACACAGAAGGCTAACTTGAACAAAGTTCAAGTCATTTTTGGGACCCAAAGATCCCAAAAACCCATCAGGAGACCTCCAAAACTCCATTTTTAGTGTCTGGATCCCTATCAATGTTTTCTTTAAACGGTCATAACTTCTAATATGTTTGTCTGTTCGGCCTCCAGCACCTGTTTTTATCGTATTTCGTTCCATGAGATTTAGTTTGACTATTTATGAAGCGGAAATGGACACGTGAAGAAGAAGCTGTGCATTTTTTAATGACTTTGTTATTTGTTAGGTTTTTCGAGACACCATTTCAAGAACTTTTGTCATGTCTGCTGTTTTTTCAAACAACTATAACTTATTATTACCGTTATTATTATTATCATCATCATCTCATGAAAATGCACATGTACACGCACATGTGTTATTATTATATTTTTATTACCATTCACGTACACATGCAATGCACACACATTATTTTATTATCACATGCGTTGTTATTATTATTATCATTATTATTGTTGTTGTTGTTGTTATCATCACATGCAAAGGACTATCCAAATGCACATACATGCAAATTCAATGAACCTGCATTATTCTATTATCACACGTGTTGTTATTATAAATATTATTATTATTATTATTATTATTATTATTATTATTATTATTATCATCTTCATCACATGCAAATGAAATGCACATGAGTTATTATTTATTACCATACACATGCACACGTAATGCACATGCAATATTCTATTATCATATGCATTAGTAATACTACTATTATCACCACCACTACTACTATTATTACTATTATTGTTATTATTACTATCATCACATGCAAATGTAGATGTATGTGCATTATTATTTATTATTTATTACCAAGTACATGAATATGCAATGCACTAGTATTATTATTTTATTATTATTATTATTATTATTATTATTATTATTATTATTATTGTTATTATTATTATCATTATCAGTATTATTATCATTATCACATTCAAATGCACATGCATGTGCATTTTTATTTAATATTTATTACCATGCACGTGCATGCATTATTATTATTATTATAACAATTAGTATTATTAATATTATCATCAACTGTAAATGAACATGCACGTGCATGTGCATTCTTATTTATTATTATTTATTTATTTTTTATTACTATGCATGTGCACATGAAATGAACTTGTGTTATTCTGTTATTATTATTATTATTATTATTCTTGTTGTTGTTGTTGTTGTTGTTTGTATCATCAAATACAAATGCACATGAATGTGCGTTGTTATTTATTATTTATTACCATGCACATCATGTGTCATTATCATTATCATTACATGTAAATGCTCATGCACGTTCGTTATTATATATTATTTATTATCATGCACATGAAAATTCAATGCACTTGCGTTATTCTATTATCACACGTGTTATTATTATTTATTCTAATGCACGTGCACATGCAATGCACGTGTGTTACTCTATTATCTCATGTGTTATTATTTATTCTTTTTATCATTCACCTGCAAATTCATATTCATGTGGACTTGGTTATTATTTATTTTTTATTACCACACACATGCACATACACATGCACATGCACTAGAATGTGCGAAAATATTTATTATTTATTATCATTCACATGCACATGCACATACACATGAAATTCACATGCGTTATTATTTATAATATATTAATTATTATCATTAACATGCAAATGTCCAGGCATATGCACATGTACGTGCGTTATGATTTATTATTTAAACCATGCACATTCATATGCACATGCAGGTGCGTTATTACTACTATTATTATTAGAGGTATTTTTTGGGTTTACCATAATTATTTAGGATTTTTAGGTGTTATTAATATTTATTGTGGTTTTTTAGGGTTTTGGTGTTTTTTAATGGTATATTATCGTTTTTTATGGTTTGGTGGGGGTTATTAGGATTTTATTAGGGTTTATTATGGTGTGTCAAGGTTTATTAGGGTTTATTAGTTATTTTAAGGGTTTTTTTAGGATGAAGTTGGGTTTATTAGGGTATATTATGGTATATTATGGTATATTTTCGTATGTTTTTGGATTTATTAGGGTTTATTATGGTTCATTATGGTTTATTAATTTTTAAGAGGGTATATTAGGGGTTTTTATTATTTAGTAGTGTTTATTCGGGTTTAATAGCAATTTTAAGCTTTTTTGTTTTTATTAGCATTTATTAGGGGTTTTAGGGATTTTGATGGTATATTTGTGTTTTTTAGGGTTTAGTGGGGTTTATTATGGTTTATTATGGAGTGTTAAGGTTTATTAGGGTTGAGTAGGTATGTTTAGGTTTATATTATGGTTGAATCGGTATCTTTAAGGTTTTATTAAGGCTTATTAGGATTGAGTATAGATTATTAGGGTTTGTTAGGGATTTTTAGGGTTTACTACGGTTTGATAGTGTTTTTATTACGATATATGAGTGTTTTTTAGTTTTTTTTAATATATATGAGGGGTTGTAATGTCTTTTTAGGTTTTATTAGCGTGTTTTTAGTGATTGGGAGCATTTTCAATAGTTTATTAGCTTTTATTTGAATTTATTATGGTTTACTAGGGTTTCTAGGTATTTTTAATGGTTTGTTTGCATTTTTTTGTTTATTGGGGTTTAGTTGGGTTTTATTGGGTTTTGTTATGGTGTTTCAAGGTTTATGAGGGTTGAGAAGGTATTTTTAGGGTTTTATTATGGTTTTATTAGGGTTTATTCGTTTTTATTAATGTTTATTATGGATTTTTAGGTTTTATTAGGGTTTGTTAGGGGTTTATTAGTTTTTTTGCTTTATTAGGTTATATTAGATTTTGTTAAGTCTTTTTAGATAATATAGTGTGTTTTTATTGTTTGTGAGTGTTTTGTTTTTGTTTGTGATCATTTTTAGGGTTTCTTAGCTTATATTAGAGTTTATTATGGTTTATTAGGGTTTCTAGTGATTTTTAATGTATATTTTCATTTTTTGTCTTTATTAGGTTATATTAGTGTTTTTAGGTATTTTTATGTAATATAGAGCATTTTTGATGTTTGTAATCATTTTTTATTGTTTGTGAGTGTTTTTAGGGTTTATTAGGTTATTTTAGAGTTTATCAGGGTTTCTAGGGATTTTTTAAGGTATACTAGCATTTTTTTTGTTAGGGTTTTGTAGGGTTTTATTAGGGGTTATTATGGTGTGTTAAGTTTTATTAGGGTTGAGTAGGGTTTATTTGGCTTTATTTATGGTTTATTAGGGATTTTAGGGTTTGTTTGAGGTTTATTGGGGTTTATTAGTGTTTATTTGTGTCTATTAGGGTTTGTTAGGGTTGTTTAGGTTTTCTTAACGTGTTTTTAGGGTTTATTAAGTTTTCTTATCATTTATTAGGGTTTATTAGGTATTTTGGGGGTTTTATTAGGGTTGAGTAGAGTTTCTTAGGGTTTTTAGGGATTATAAGGTGTTTTTAGGGATTATTAGAGTTTATTATGGGTTTATTAGGGTTTAATATTTTATATTATGGTATATTAGGGTTTAATATCTTTGAGGGTTTTAAAGCGTCTTCAGGGTTTTGTAGCATTTTTTAGGCTTTGTGTAGCATTATTAGAGTTTATGTAGCATTTTTAATGGTTATGTAGCATTTTTAGGGTTCAGTTAGCAATTTTAGATTTTAAGTATCATTTTTAGGGTTTATATAACGTTTTAGGGATTATGTAGCGTATTTAGGGTTTAGGTTTTATGTAGCATTTTTTATTGTTTATGTTGCGTTTTCTAGGTTTATTTAGCATTTTAGGGGTGATGTAGCGTTTAAGTTGCATTTTTATGGTTTATGTAACGTTTTTAGGGTTTATGTAGTATTTTTAGGCTTTATATTGTGTTTTTTGGTTTTTTGTTGCGTTTTTTAATGTTTATGTTATGTTTTTTATGGTTTATGTTGTGTTTTTTTGGGTTTATGATACAGTTCTGGGTTTTATGTAGTGCTTTTAGGGTTTATGTAGCGTTTTTAGGGTTAATGTAGTGTTTTTAGGCTTTATATCAGGGTTTTGTAGGGTTTTATTAGGGGTTATTATGGTGTGTTAAGGTTTTTTAGGGTTGAGTAGGGTTTATTTGGCATTATTTATGGTTTATTAGGGTTTTTTGGGTTTTTTGGGGTTTATTAGTGTTTATTAGTATCTATTAGTGTTGGTTATGGTTATTTAGGTTTTCATAATGTGTTTTTAGGGTTTATTAGGTTTTATTATCATTTATTAGTGTTTATTAGGTATTTTTGGGGTTTTATTAGGGTTGAGTAGAGTTTCTTAGGATTTTAGGGATTATAAGGTGGTTTTAGGGATTATTAGAGTTTATTATCGTATATTATTGTATATTTGGGTATGTTGAGGATTTATTAGGGTTTATTATTGTTCATTATAGTTTATTAATTTTTAAGATGTTATATGATGGATTTTAGGGTTTATTAGTGATTTTTAGGGTTTATTAGTGCTTTTAAGCTTTGTTAGGTTTTATTAGCATGTATTAGGTGTTTTCGGGCTTCTTAATGGTATATTTGTGTTTTTTAGGGTTTAGTGGGGTTTATTATGGTTTATTATGGGGTGTGAAGGTTTATTAAGGTTGACTAGGTATTTTTAGGCTTTTATTTGGTTTGAGTACGTATCTTTAGTGTTTTATTAGGGTTTGTTAAGGTTGAGTAGTGTTTATTAGGGTTTGTTAGGGATTTTTATGGTTTACTAGGGGTTATTTCTGTTTTTATTAGGGTATATGAGTGTTTTATAGTTTTTGTTAATAAAAATGTGCAGTTTTTAGGACTTTTTATGTTTTATTAGCGTTTTTTTAGTGTTTGTGAGCATTTTTTATGGTTTTTAGGTTTTATTAGAATTAATTGTGGTTTATAAGGTTTTCTAGGGAATTTTAATGGTTTGTTTTTGTTTTTTTGTTTATTGAGGTTTAGTTGGGTTTTATTAGGTTTTATTATGGTGTGTCAAGGTTTATTAGGGTTGAGAAGGTATTTTTAGAGTTTTATTATGATTTTATTAGGTTTTATTAGGGATTTTTAGGGTTTATTAGGGTTTGTTAGGGGTTCATTAAATTTTTTGTTTTATTAGGTTATATTTGTATTTTTTAGGTCTTTTTAGATAATATAGCGTGTTTTTTTTGTTTGTGAGAATTTTTTTTATTTGTGAGTGTTTTTAGGGTTTCATAGGTTATATTGGAGTTTATTATGGTTTATTAGGGATTCTAGGGTTTTTGAGGGATATTAGCGTTTTTTGTCTTTATTAGGTTATATTATTGTTTTAGGTCTTTTTTGGTAATATAGCCCATTTTAATTTTTTTGATCGTATTTTTATTGTTTCTGAGCGTTTTTAGGGGTTATTTTCTTATATTTGGGTTTATCAGGGTTTTTAGGGATTTTTTAAGTTATACTAGCATTTTTTTCTTTATTAGGGTTTTATAGGGTTTTATAGGGTTTTCTTAGGGGTTATTATGGTGTGTTAAGGTTTTTTAGGGTTGAGTAGGGTTTATTTGGCTTTATTTAAAATTTATTAGGGTTTTTAGGGTTTGTTTGGGGTTTATTAGGGTGTATTAATGTTTATTAGTGTCTATTAGTGTTGGTTAGGGTTGTTTAGGTTTTCTTAATGTGTTATTAGGGTTTATTAGGTATTATTATCATTTATTAGGGTTTATTATGTATTTTTGGGGTTTAATTAGGGTTGAGTAGAGTTTCATAGGGTTTTTAGTGATTATAAGGTGTTTTTAGGGTTTATTAGAGTCTATTAGGGGTTTGTTAGTGGTTTATAAGGGTTTAAAATTTTATTATCATTCACATGAAAATGTACATTCATGTGGACTTGGTTATTATTTATTGTTTATTACCATGCTCATGCACATGCACATGCACATGCACATGCACTTGTATGTGTGTAATTATTTATTATTTATTATCATTCACATGCAAATGCACATACACATGCAATTAACATGCGTTATTATTTATAATTTATTATTTATTATCATTCACATGCAAATGCACAGGCATATGCACATGCACGTGCGTTATGATTTATTTTTTAAACCATGCACATGCATACGCAGATGCACGTGTTTTATTACTACTATTATTATTAAATATATTTTTAGGGATTACTAACAATTTTTAGTATTTTTAGGAGTTATGAAAATTTTCTATGGTTTGTTAGGGTTTTAGAGGTTTTTAATGGTATATTACCATTTTTAGGGTTTGGTGGGGGTTAATAGAAATTTATTATGGTTTATTATGGTCTGTCAGGATTTATTAGGATTTATTAGGCATTTTTAGGGTTTTATTAGGATTGAGTTGGGTTTATTAGGGTATATTATGATATATTTGGGTATGTTTAGGATTTTTTAGGGTTTATTATGGTTCATTATGGTTTATTAGTTTTTAAGAGGCTATATTAGGGGGTTTTAGAGTTTAGTAGTGTTTATTCGAGTTTATTAGAGCTTTTAAGCTTGGTTAGGTTTTATTAGCATTTAGTAGGGGTTTTAGGGTTTTTTAATGGTATATTTCCATTTTTAGGGTTTAGTGGGGTTTATTATGGTTTATTATGGTGTGTTAAGTTTTATTAGAGTTGAGTAGTTATTTTTAGGATTTTATTAGGGTTTATTATGTATATTTAAGGTTTTATTAGGGTTTATTAGGGTTGAGTATGGTTTGTTAGGGTTTGTTAGGGTTTGTTAGGGATTTTTAGTGTTTTCTAGGGTTTGTTAGTGTTTTTATTAGGGTATATGAGTGTTTTTTAGTTTTTGTTTATATATATGAGGGGTTAATATGACTTTTTAGATTTTATTAGCTTGTTTTTAGTTTTTGTGAGCATTTTTAATGGTTTATTATATTTTATTTGAATTTATTATGGTTTATTAGGGTTTCTTGGGCTTATTAATGGTTTGTTTTCTTTTTTTTGTTTATTGGTGTTTAGTTGGTTTTTATTGGATTTTTTATGGTGTGTCAAGGTTTATGAAGGTTGATATGGCATTTGTAGGGTTTTATTATGGTTTTATTAGGATTTACTAGTTTTTATTAGGGTTTATTAGGGATTTTTATGGTTTATTTGGGTTTGTTAGGTGTTTATTAGTTGTTTTTTATTTTATTAGGTTATATTAGTGTTTTTTATCTCTTTTTAGATAATATAACATGTTTTTATTGTTTTTTAGCATGTTGTTTTTGTTTATGATCGTTTTAGGGTTTCTTAGGTTATATTAGAGTTTATTATGGTTTATTCGGATTTCTAGGGATTTTTAAGGTTTATTAGCATTTTTTGTCTTTATTAGGTTATATTAGTGTTTTTAGGTCATTTAAGGTAATATATCATGTTTTTATTGTTTGTGATTGTTTATTTATTATTTGTCAGCTTTTTTATGATTTATTAGGTTATATTAGAGATTATCTAGTTTTCTAGGGATTTTTTACGGTATACAAGCATTTTTTTTCTTTATTAGGGTTTGTAGGGTTTTATTAGGGGTTATTATTTTGTATTAATGTTTGTTAGGGTGTTTATGGCTTTATTTACAGGTAATTAGGGCTTTTTTAGGGTTTTTTTGGGGTTTATTAGGTTTTGTTAGTGTTTATTAGTGTCTATTAGGGTTGGTTAGGGTTTTTCAGGTTTTCATAACGTGTTTTTAGAGTTTATTATCATTTATTAGGGGTTTATTAGGTATTTTTGGGGTTTTATTAGGGCTGAGTAGAGTTTCATAGGGGTGTTAGGGATTATAAGGAGTTTTTAGGGATTATTAGAGTTTATTAGGGGTTTACAAGGGTTAAATTTTTTATATTATGTTATATTGGGATTAATATTTTTGAGGGTTTTAAATCGTCTTTAGTGTTTTTGTAGAATTTTTTAGGGTTTGTGTAGCGTTTTTAGGGTTTATGTAGCATTTTCATGTTTATATAGAGTTTTTAGGGTTTATTTTGGAGTTTTAGATTTTATGTATCATTTTTAGGGTTTTTATAACATTTTTAGGGTTTAGGTAGCGTGTTTTGGGTTTAGGTTTTATGTAGCATTTTTTAGCGTTTATGTTGCATTTCCTGGGTTTATGTAGCATTTTTAGGGGTGATGTAGTTTTTATGTTTCATTTTTTAGGGTTTATGTAACGTTTTTCGGGTTCATGTAGTGTTTTTAGGGTTTATATTTTGTTTTTAGGATTTATGTAGCATTTTTTAATGTTTATGTTTCGTTTTTAGGGTTTATGTTGAGTTTTTTTGGGTTTATGTTATAGTTTTAGGGTTTATGTAGTGCTTTTAGAGTTTATGTATCATTTTTTGGGTTTATGTTGCGTTTTTTGGGTTATGTTGCATTTTTAGGGTTTATGTAATGTTTTTAGGGTTTTTGTATCTATTTGAATCCTTTTTAGGGTTTTAATGGTTGTTTATGGTTTGTAGTTTTTTAGGGGTTTTAAGGGTTATTAACGGGTGTTTATGGTTTTTTATGGTATCTGATGGATTTTTAATGGGTTTTGGGGTGGTTTATGGGTTTTTTTGTTTTTTCTGTTTTGATAGGAGTTGTTAGGGTTTTTTCGTTAGTTTTAGGGTTAGTTTAGGTTTTGTAGTGGTTTTTAGGGTTCATATAATGTGTTTTAGCATTTTTTGGGTTCTTTAGGATTTTATAGTGTTCTTATGATTTTAATATGGTTCTTTAGGGTTTATTAGGGTTCTTTAGGGCTTATTAGTGTCCTTTAGGATTTTTTATAGTCTATTAGTGTTATTTATTGTATATTAGGGTTTTATTGGGATTTGTAGGAATTAATACATTTTTCTAGGGTTTATCAAACTTTTTGGGGGGTTTTTAGGACCTATTAGGGTTTATTATGATTTCTTTTATTTATTAGGTTTTAGTAACGTGTATTTGAGTTTATTATGATTTATTAGGGTTTATTATGATTTGTTAGGGTTTATTGAGGTTTATTAGGGGTTTTTTATGGTTTGTTTCAGTTTGTTATAATTTATTTGGCATTTTTATGATTTCTTACAATTTATTTGGGGTTGTTAGGGATTGTTACGATTTATTTTAAGGTTATTAGGGTTTGTTAGGGTTTATTAGTGTGTTGTAGGGTTTTTTAGGCTATTATTTGGAGGTTTTTGTAGTGTTTTGTCAGGTTTGTTAGGGTTTTTAGTGATTATTAGGGTTTATTATGGTTTAATAGTGTTTTTTATTGTATATTAGGGGTTTAAGGGCTTTTGTAGCTTTTATTAGGGTCTAATAGAGTTTTTTAGGGTTTATTACAGGTTATTACGATTTATTAGTGTTTATTAGGGTTTTGAGGGTTTAATACTGGGTTTTAGGGGTTATTGGGGTTTATTAGTGGTTCTTAGGGGTTATTAGTGGTTGTTAGGGTTTGTTAGATTTTGTTAGGGTTTTAGGGTTTGTTACGGTTTGTTTGAGTAGTTTGGGGTTTTATGCGTTTTTTTGGGTTTTATCAGTGTGTTTGGATTTTTTATGCTTTGTTTGGGTTATTTTAGCATTTTTTGGGGTTTTGTTGCATTTTGTGGGTTTTGAATCATTTTTCGGTTTTTTGTAGCAATTGTTAGGAATTATGTAGCGTTGTTAATTGCTTTAGTTGTTCTATAGGGTTTTTAGTGTTCTTTAGGGTTATTTATGGTGTATTAGGGTTTCTTTTGTGGTTTTTAGGGTTTATTAGGGGGTTTTTAGGATTTTTAAGGGTTTCATAGTGTTGGTTAGGGTTTTGTTAGGCATTTTTAGGATTTTTAGGGGTTTTAGCGTTTTTAGGGGTTTTTAGCGTTTTTAGCATTTTGAGGTTTTATTCAAGATTTTTTTAGGTTTTTTTAGGGGTTTTAGGTTTGTTTTCGTGTTTTTTTGGTTTTTTGGTGTTTTTAGGGGTTTTATGTGTTTTTAGGGGTTTTATGGTTTTTAGGGATTTTAGGATTTTTTAGGGTTTTTAGTGTTTTTAGGGTTTTTTATTGTTTTTATGGTTTTTGGGGTTTTTATGGTTTTTTACGGTTTTGTCAGGCTTTGCCGGCATTATTAGGGTTTTTTGTGAATATTATCATTTTGAATGGTTTACTAGCATTTTTGTTGTATATTTTGGTTTTTAGGTAATTTGTAGCTTTTATTGAGTTCTGATAGGGTTTTTAGGGTTTATTATGATTTATTAGTGTTTATTAGGGTTTAGTAGTGGTCTTTAGGATTTATTTGGGTTTACTATGTTTTATTATTGGTTGGTAGGGTTTGTTAGGATTTATTAGTGCTTATTAGAGTGATTTGGGTTTTTAAGGGTTTGTTAGGGTTTCTAAGGGTGTGTTCGGGTTTCTAAGGGTGGGTTAGGGTTTTATGGGTGGGTTAGGGTTTCTAAGGGTTTGCTATGGTTTATAAGGGTTTCTATGGTTGTGTTAGGTTTTATATGGGTGTGTTGGGGTTTCTAAGGGTGTTATAGGGTTTCTAAGGGTGTGTTAGGGTTTCTTAGTGTGTGTTAGTGGTTCTTAGGTTTGCTTAGGGTTTTGTTAGGGGTTTTAGTGTTTTGTTGGGGTTTATTATGGTTTCTTAAGGATTTTTTGGGGTATCTTGGTGTTTTTTTGGGTTTATTGGGGTTTCTTAGTGCTTCTTGGGGTTTGTTAGGGCTTGTTAGGGTTTGCTAGGGGTTTTTAGGGTTTGTTAGGGTTTGTTTTGTTGTTTACATTTTTTTGGTGTTTGGTAGGGTCTGTTAGGGTTTGTTAGGGTTTGTTTGGGTTTGTTAGTGTTTGTTAGGGTTTTTTCGATTTTGTTAGGGGTTTTCATGGTTTTTAATGGTTTTTAGTATTTATGGGGTTATTCATGGTTTTCTAGGGTTATTTAGTTATTCATGGTTGTCACGGATGTGTAGATTTAGTCGCAAGATTAATTTTGATATGTGGTAGGGCTGAAACAGACACCCAGAGTAGAATTTATCTTCATTTGGAGGCTGTAAGGACCTTTTGGGACTTTAAGAACGTGATGAGGTGTTCGTATTGGTCATAGATGTGTAGATCTAGTCGAAATATTCGATTTGATATATGGTATAGGAAAAAGGGACTCCCAAAGTAGAAGTAATGGTCTTTTGGAGGGTTTAAGTACCTTCTTGGGCCTTCATGAATGTGAGAAGGTGCTTTAGTGGTTATAAGAGTGCAGATCTAGTCGCAAGATTCGATTTTATATGTGGTAGAGGCAAAACCGACATCCATAGGAGCAGTTATTGCAAAACGGACACCAGAAGCCAATCTTTTGACCATCCAAAGGAATTTTGGGACTTTTGGGGGGTTGAAGAATGTCAGAAAGGGTTTCAGTGGTTACCAGAGTGTGTATCTTTTCACAATATTCTATGTGATATGTGGTAGAGACAAAATGAACACACATAGCAGAAGTTATTACCATTTTAAATTGAGAAACTCACTTAGCGCCTAAAAACCAAAGAAACCTGCAACTCACTAAAATAGGCATAACTTCTTCTTCGGCTGTCTTTTTGAGCGCTATGACCAGTAAAATCAAATATTGTGAGATGAGTGAGGACCACGATTAGTAGAAAATATGTGAAGATCAAAGAAATATAATATATATTAGTTATACCACTTCAAAAAAATGTCCAACTTAAAACAGCCATAACTTTCGCTCTGGTTGTCCGTTTGAGCTTTACCACATAGAATATCAAAAGTAGTGAAGAGATCTATGTATAAGGATGACTTTAACATAGTTCAAGTCATGTTTGAGACCCTAAAATACCAATAACCCATCAGAAGGCCTCTAAAAATTCATTTCCGTGTATGGATCCCTGCCAAATTTTTATTAAAATGGTCATAACTTCTGTTCTATGTGTCTATTAGGCCTTTGACACCTGTTTTTATCATATTTCATTCCATGAGATTCAGTTTTACTATTCACGGAGCAGAAATGGACACTCAAAGAAGAAGTTATGCATTTTTCATTGACTCTGTGATTTATTAGCTTTTTTGAGACCCCATTTCAAGCATTTTGGTCCTCACTGATGTTTTTTCAAACAATTGAAACTTATTATTACTGTTATTATTATTATTATTATTATTATTATTATTATTATTATTATTGTTATCATCTCATCCACATGCACATGCACATGCACATGCGTTATTATTATATTTTTATTACTATGCACGTTCACATGCAATGCACACACGTTATTTTATTATCACATGCATTGTTATTATTATTGTTATTATTATTATTATTGTGGTTGTTGTTGTTGTTGTAGTTATTGTTATTATCATCACATGAAAATGAACATGCGAATGCACATACACACACATTCAATGCACGTTCATTATTCTATTATCACATGCGTTGTTATTATTATTATTATTGTCATCATTATCACATGAAAATGCAGTGCACGAGTGTTATTATTTATTACCATGCACGTGCACATGTAATGCACATGCAATATTCTATCATCACATGCATTGGTACTACTACTATTATCACCACTACTACTACTATTATTACTACTACTTTTATTATTACTATCATCACATGAAAATGTAGACGCACGTGCGTTGTTATTTACTATTTATTACGATGCACGTGCATATTAAATGAACTTGTATTATTCTTTTATTATTATTATTATCATCACAATTATTATTATTATTATTATTATTATTATTATTATTATTATTATCATTATCATTATTATTATCATTATCACATGCAATTGCACATGCATGTGCATTGTTACTTATTATTTATTACCATCCACCTGCATGCATTATTATTATTATTATCATTATTACAATTAGTATTATTAATATTATCATCAAATGTAAATGCACATACACATGCATGTGCATTTTTATTTATTGTTTTTTATTATTATTTACTACTATTCATGTGCACATGAAATGCACTTGCGTTATACTATTATTATTATTCTTGTTGTTGTTATTATTATTGTTGTTTGTATCATCATATACGAATGCACATGCACGGGGATTGTTATTTAGTATTTATTACCATACTTGTGCATGCATCATTATCATTATCATTACATGTAAATGCACATGCACATGCATTATTATATATTATTTATTATCATGCACATGCAAATGCAATGCACTTGCATTATTCTATTATCACATGTGTTATTATTATTTATTCTCATGCACGTGCACACGCAATGCACGTGCATTATTCTATTATCACATTTGTTATTATTTATTATTTATTATCATTCACATGAAAATGCACATTCATGTGGACTTTGTTATTATTTATTGTTCATTACCATGAACATGCACATGCACATGCACATGCACATGAACATGCACATGTACTTGGATGTGCGTTATTATTTATTATTTATTATCATTCACATGCACAAGCACATACACATGCAATTCACAAGAGTTATTATTTATAATTTATTATTTATTATCATTCACATGAAAATGCGCATGCATATACACATGCACGTGCATTAGGATTTATTAATTAAACCATGCACATGCATATGTACATGCACTTGCGGTCTAACTACTGTTATAATTAGAGGTATTTTTAGGGTTTACAATCGTTTTTTAGGATTTTTATGTGTTATTAACATTTATTATGGTTTGCTATGGTTTTAGGGTTTTTAATGGTATATTAGCGTTTTTTAGGGTTTGGAGGGGGTTATTAGGATTTTATTAGTGTTTATTATAGTGTGTTATGTTTTATTAGGGTTTATTAGGTATTTTTAGGATTTTATTAGGATTGAGTTCGGATTATTAGGGTATTTATGGTATATTATGGTATATTTGGGCATGTTTAGGATTTATTAGGGTTTATTATCGTTCATTATGGTTTATTAATTTTTAAGAGGGTTTATTAGGATTTTTTAGGGTTTAGTAGTGTTTATTAGGGTTTATTATTGATTTTAAGATTTGTTACATTTTATTAGAATTTATTAGGGATTTTAGGGATTTTTAAAGGTATATTTTCGTTTTTTAGGGTTTAGTGGGGTTTATTATGGTTTATTATAGTGTGTAACGGTTTATGGGGGCTGAGTAGGTATTTTTAAGCTTTTATTAGGGTTGTGTAGGTATCTTTAGGTTTTTATTAGGGTTTATTAGGGTTGAGTAGTGTTTTTTAGGGTCTGTTAGGAATTTTTAGGGTTCACTAGGGTTTGTTAGTGTTTTTATTAGGGTATATGAGTGTTTTTTAGTTTTTGTTAAAATATATGAGGGGTTGTTAGGACTTTTTAGGTTTTATTATTGTGTTTTTAGTGTTTGTGAGAAATTTTTATGGTTTATTAGGTTTTATTAGAATTTATAATGGTTTATTTGTTTTTCTAGGGCTTTTTAATGGTTTGTGTGGGTTTTTTTTATTGGGGTTTCGATGGGGTTTATTAGGTTTTATTATGTTGTGTCAAGGTTTATATGGGTTGAGAAGGTATTTTTAGGGTTTTATTATGGTTTTATTTGGGTTTATTAGTTTTTATTGGGGTTTATTAGGTATTTTTAGGGTTTATTAGGGTTTTTTAGGGGTTTATTAATATTTTTTTATTAGGTTATATTAGTTTTTTTAAGTCTTTTTAGATAATATAGTGTTTTTTTATTGTTTGAGAGCATTTTGTTTTTGTTTGTGAGCGTTTTTAGGGTTTCTTAAGTTATATTAGAGTTTATTATGGATTATTATGGTTTCTAGGTATTTTTATGGTCTATTAACTATTTTTGTCTTTATTAGGTTATATTAGTGTTTTAGGTCTTTTTAGGTAATATAGTGTGTTTTTATTATTTTTGATCATTTTTTATTGTTTGTGAGAAATTTTATGGCTTATTAGGTTATATTAGAGTTTATTAAGGTTTCTTTAAGGTATTCTAGCATTTGCTTTCATAATTAGGGTTTCGTAGGGTTTTATTAGGGGTCATTATGGTGTGTTAAGGTTTGAGGGTTTTGAAGCATCTTTTGGGTTTTTAGAGCATTTTTAGTGTTTGTGTAGCTTTTTTTGAGTTTATGTAGAATTTTTAGTGTTTATGCAGCGCTTTTAGGGTTTAGTTAGCATTTTTGGGTTTTATGTATCATTTTTTAGGGTTTATGTGACGTTTTTAGGGTTTATGTAGCGTGTTTAGGTTTAGGTTTTATATAACATTTTTTAGGGTTTTTGTTGCGTTTTCTGGGTTTATGTTGTGTTTTTAGGGGCGATGTAGTGTTTATGTTGCATTTTTTGGGGTTTATGTAATGTTTTTAGGGTTCATGTAGTGTTTTTAGTGTTTATGTTGTGTTTTTAGGTTTTATGAAGCATTTTTTTAATGTTTATGTTACGGTTCTAGGGTTTATGTAGTTCTTTTTGGGTTTATGTAGCGTTTATTGGGTTTATGTTGCATTTTGGGGTTTATGTTGCATTTTTAGGGTTTATGTAACGTTTTTTTTGTTTATGTATCTATTTGTTGCCTTTTTAGGATTTTAATGGTTGTTTATGGTTTGTAGTGGTTTTTAGGGTTTTTAAGAGTTGTTAACATGTGTTTATAGTTTTTATTGTATTTGATTGGTTTTCAATGATTTTTTGGAGGTTATTAAGGGTTTATTTTTTTCGGGATTGATAGGGGTTGTTAGGGTTTTTAGTGTGTTTTACGGTTTGTTAGGGTATTTTAGCGGTTCTTAGGGTTTATGTAATGTGTTTTAGCGTTTTTGGGTTCTTTAGGGTTTTTAGTGTTTTTTAGAGTTTATTATCATTCTTTAGGGTTTTTAAGGTTATTTAGGGTTTATTAGTGATCGTTAAGATTTGTTACAGTTTATTAGCATTTTATTGTATATTAGGGTTTTATTGGTCTTTTGTAGGCATTAATAGCTTTTTCTAGGGTTTATCAATATTATTTAGGGTTATTTAGGATTTATTAGGGTTTCTTAGGGTTTATTTTATTTATTAGGGTTTATTAACGTGTATTTGGGTTTATAACTCTTTATTAGGGTTTATTATGATTTGTAAGGGTTTATTACAGATTATTAGTGGTTTGTTATGGTTTGTTTACATTTGTTACGATTTATTTGGTGTTGTTAAGAATTGTTAAAATTTATTTGGGGGTTTTCAGGTTTGTTACGATTTATTATGGGGTTATTAGAATTTGTTAGGGTTTATTAGTGGTTTTTATGGTTTTGTAGACTATTATTTGGCGTGTTTTGTAGGGTTTTGTCGGGTTTGTTAGGGGTTTTAGTGATTATTATGATTTATTATGGTTTAGTAGTATTTTTATTGTATATTAGGGGTTTTAGGGATTTTGTAGTGTTTATTAGAATCTAATAGGGTTTTTAGGGTTTATTGTAGGTTATTATGATATATTAGTGTTTATTAGGGTTTTTGGGTTTAATAGTGGGTTTCTGGTGTTATTTTGGTTTATTAGTGGTTCTTAGGGGTTATTAGTGGTTGTTAGGGTTTGTTATGTTTTGATGGGGTTTATTAGAACATGTGTTATTCTATTATCATGCACGTTATTATTATCATTATTATCATTATCAATATTATCATTATCATTATTATCATTATCATTATTATAATTGTCATTATTGTTATTATTATTATTATTATTATCGTCACATGCAAATGCAGATGCACATGCGTTATTATTTATTATTTATTATTTATTTTCATGCATGTGCATATGTTGTTGTTGTTGTTATTATTATTATTATTATTATCATCATCACATGAAAATGCACATGGACGTCTGTTATAATTTATTATGATGCACGCGCACATGCAATGCACCTACAGTATTCTATTATCACATGCATTTTTATTATTATTGATATTATTACTATTATTGTTATTATTGTTATTATCATCAAATGAAAATACAAATGCATGTGCATTATTATTTATTACCATACACGTGCACATTCAATACATGTGCGTTATTCTATTATCACTTGCGCTATTAATATTAATATTAATATTATTGTTATTATTACCATCACGTGCACTATGAGTTATTATTTATTATCATGCACTGCACATGAAATGCATGTGTGTTATTATTTTATCACATGAGTTGTTATTATTATTATTATTATTATTAATGTTATTATCATCATCTAATGCACATGAACATGCAAGTGAATTATTATTTATTTTTTATTAGCATGCACATGCACATGCAATGCACACACTTTATTTTATAATCACATACGATGTTATTCTTGTTGTTATTATTATTATTGTGGTTGTTGTTGTTGTTGATGATGATGTTGTTGTTATTGTTATTATCATCACATTCAAATGTATATGAAAAAGCACATGAAAATACATAAACATGCACATTCAATGCACGTGCGTTATTCTATTATCACATGAATTGTTATTATTATTATTATTATTATTATTATTATTATTATCATTATTATTATTATTATCGTCATCATCATCACATGAAAATGCAATGCACACACGTTATTCTTTATTACCATGCACGTGCACACGTAATGCAAATGCAATATTCTATTATCACATGCATTGGTACTACTACTATTATCACCACCACTACTACTATTGTTATTATTATTATCATCACGTGCAAATGCAGATGCACATGCGTTATTATTTATTATTTATAACCATGCACGTGCATATGCAATGCGCTTGTATTATTATTTTATTATTATTATTTATTATTATTATTATTATTATCATCACAGTTATTATTATTATTTTTATCATTATCATTATCATTATCACATGCAAATCCACATGCATGTGCGTTGTTGTTTTTTATTTATTACCATGCTCATGCAAGCATTAGTATTATTATTATTATTATTACAATTAGAATTATAAATATTATTATCAAATGTAAATGCACATGCACATGCATGGGCATTCTTATTTACTATTATTTATTTATTATTTACAACTATGCACGTGCACATGCAATGCACTCAGGTTATTCTATTATTATTATTATTGTTATTGTTATTGTTTGTATCATCAAACACAAATGCACATCCATGTGCGTTGTTATTTATTATTTATTACAATGCACGTGCATGCCTCATTATCATTATCATTAAATGTAAATGTACTTACACGTGCGTTATTATATATTATTTTTTACCATGCACATCAAAATGAAATGCACTTGTCTTATTCTATTATAACATGTGTTATTATTATTTTTTCTCATGCGCGTGCAGACACAATGCACTTGAATTATTCTATTACCACATGTGTTATTATTTATTATTTATTATCATTCACATGAAAATTCACATTCATGTGGACTTTATTATTATTTATTGTTTATTACCATGAACATGCATATACACATGCACATGCACATGCACATGCACTTGGATGTGCGTTATTATTTATTATTTATTATCATTCACATGCACAAGCACATACACATGCAATTCACAGGCGTTATTATTTATAATTTATTATTTATTATCATTCACATGCAAAGGCGCTTGCATATGCACATTCACGTGCGATATGATTTATTATTTAAACCATGCACAAGCATATTCACATGCACATGCAGTCTAACTACTATTATAATTAGAGGTATTTTTAGGGTTTACTATCATTTTCAGGATTTTTAGGTGATATTAACATTTATTATGGTTTGTTAGGGTTTTAGGGTTTTTAATTGTATATTATTGTTTTTTAGGGTTTGGTGTGGGTTATTAAGATTTTATTTTGGTTTATTATGGGGTGCTAAGGTTTATTAGGGTTTATTAGGTATTTTTGGGTTTTATTAGGATTGAGTTGTCTTTATTAGGGTATATTATGGTATATTATGGTTTATTTGGGTATGTTTAGGATCTATTAGGGTTTATTATGGTTCATTATGGTTTATTAATTTTTAAGAGGGTATATTAGGGTTTTTTAGTGTTTAGTAGTGTTTATTCGGGTTTATTAGTGCTTTTAATCTTTGTTAGGTTTTATTAGCATTTATTAGGGGTTTTAGGGCTTTTAATGGTATCTTTGCGTTTTTAAGGTTTAGTGGGGTTTATTATGGTTTATTATGGTGTGTTAAGGTTTATTAGGGTTGAGTAGGTATTTTTTGGGTTTTATTAGGGTTGAGTCGGTATCTTTAGGGTTTTGTTAGGGTTGAGTGCTGTTTATTAAGGATTGTTAGGGATTTTTAGGGTTTATTAGGGTTTGTTAGTGTTTTTATTAGGGTATATGAGTGTTTTTTAGTTTTTGATAACATAAATGTGGGGTTGTTATGACTTTTTAGGTTTTATAAGCCTGTTTTTAGTGTTTATGAGAATTTTTAATGGTTTAATATCTTTTATTTTAATTTATTATGGTTTATTAGTGTTTCTAGGGCTTTTTAATGGTTTGTTTTCAATTTTTTTGTTTATTTGGGTTTAGTTGGGTTTTCTTAGGTTTTGTTATGGTGTGTCAAGGTTTATTAGGGTTGAGAAGGTGTTTTTAGGGTATTTATTGGGTTTTATATGGGTTTATTCATTTTTATTAGGGTTTATTAGGGATTTTTAGTGTTTATTAGGGTTCGTTAAGGGTTTATTACTTTTTTTTTGTTTTATTAGGTTATATTAGTGTATGTTAGGTCTTTTAAGATATTATTGCATGTTTTTATTGTTTTTGAACATTTTGCTTTTTTTTTTGAGCGTTTTATGGTTTCTTTGGTTATATTAGAGTTTATTATGGTTTATTAGGGTTTCTAGGGATTTTTAAGGTATAATAGCCTTTTTTGTCTTTATTAGGTTATATTAGTGTTTTAGGTCCCTTTAGGTAATATAGCGCATTCTTATTGATTGTGATCTTTTTCTTATTGTCTGTGAGTGTTTTTAGGGTTTATTAGGTTACATTAGAGTTTATCAGGGTTTCTACGGATTTTTAAGGCATACTAGCATTTTGTTTTCTATATTAGGGTTTTGTAGGGATTTATTAGGGGTTATTATTGTGTGTTAAGGTTTGTTAGGGTTGAGTAGGGTTTATTCGGATTTATTTATGGTTTATTAGGGCTTTAGGGTTTCTTTGGGGTTTATTATGGTTTATTAGTGTTTATTAGTGTCTATTAGTGTTGGATAGGGTTTTTTAGGTTTTCTTAATGTGTTTTTATGGTTTATTAGGTTTTATTATCATTTATTAGGGTTTATTAGATATTTTTGGGGTTTTATTAGGGTTAAGTAGAGTTTCTTAGGATTTTAGGGATTATAAGGTGTTTTTAGGGATTATTAGAGTTTATTGTGGTACATTACAGAATATTTGGGTTTGTTTAGGATTTATTAGGGTTTATTATGGTTTATTATGGTTTATTAAGTTTTAAGATGGTATATTATGGGTTTTAGGGTTTAGTAGTGTTTATTATGGTTTATTAGAACTTTTAAGATTTTTTAGGTTTTATTTGCATTTATTTGGTGTTTTAGGTCTTTTAATGGTATATTTGTGTTTGTTAGGGTTTAGTGGGGTTTATTATCATTTATTATGGTGTGTTAAGGTTTATTAGGGTTGACTAGGAATTTTTAGTGTTTTATTAGGGTTGATAGGTATCTTTATGGTTTTATTTGGGTTTGTTAGGGTTGAGTAGTGTTTATTAGGGTTTGTTATGGATTTTTAGGGTTTACTAGTGTTTGTAACTGTTTTTATTAGGGTATATGAGTGTTTTTTAATTTTTGTTAATAAATATGAGTGGTTGTAAGGACTTTCTATGTTTTATTATCATGTTTTTAGTGTTTGTGAGCGTTTTTTATGGTTTATTAGTTTTTATTATAATTAATTGTGGTTTATTAGGTTTTCTAGGGCTTTTAATGGTTTGTTTGCGTTTTTTTGTTTATTGGGGTTTAGTTGCATTTTATTAGGTTTTATTATGGTGTGTCAACGTTTATTAGGGTTGAGAAGGTATTTTTAGGGTTTTATTATGGTTTTATTAGGGATTATTAGTATTTATTAGGGTTTATTTGAGATTTAGGGTTTATTAGGGTTTGTAAGGGGTTCATTAGTTTCTTTGTTTTATTAAGTTATATTATTGTTTGTTAGGTATTTTTACATAATATAGCGTTTTTTTGTTTGTAAGCATTTTGTTTTTGTTTTTGAGCAATTTTAGTGTTTCATAGGTTATATTAGAGTTTGTTATGGTTTATTAGGGTTTCTAAGGATTTTTAAGGTATATTAGAGTTTTTTTGTCTTTATTAGGTTATATTAGTGTTTTTAGGTCTTTTTAGGTAATATAGAACGTTTAATTTTTTTTGATTGTTTTTTTAATGTGTGTGATCGTTTTTAGGGGTTATTTGGTTATATTTGAGTTTATCGAGGTTTCTAGGGATTTTTTAAGGTATACTAGCGTTTTTTCTTTATTAGGGTTTTATAGGGTTTTATTTGGGGTTATTATGGTGTGTTAAGGATTGTTAGGGTTGAGTAGGGTTTATTTGGCTTTATTTATGGTTTATTAGGGGTTTTAGGGTTTTTTGTGGTTTATTAGGGTTTATTAGTGTCTATTAGTGTCTATTAGGGTTGGTTAGGGTTGGTTAGATTTTCTTAATGTGTTTTTTGGGTTTATCGGGTTTTATTATCATTTATTAAGGTTTATTAAATATTTTTGGGGTTTTAATAGGGTTGAGTAGAGTTTCATAGGGTTTTTAGTGATTATAAGGTGTTTTAGGGATTATTAGAGTCTATTAGGGGTTTGTTAGTGGTTTATAAGGGTTTAAAATTTTATATTATTGTATATTAGGGTTTAATATTTTTGAGGGTTTTGAAGCGTCTCTAGGGTTTTTGTAGCATTTTTTAGGGTTTGTTTAGGGTTTTTAGAGGTTATGTATCATTTTTAGTTTTTATGTAGCATTTTTAGGGTTTATTTAGAGGTTTTAGGTTTTATGTATCATTTTTAGGGTTTATGTAACATTTTTAGGGTTTATGTAGTGTGTTTACGGTTTCGGTTTAATGTAGCATTTTTAGGGTTTATGTTAAGTTTTCTGGGTTTATTTAGCATTTTTAGGGGTGATGTTGCAATTATGTAGTATTTTTTAGGGTTTATGTAATGTTTTTAGGGTTCATGTAGTGTTTTTAAGGTTTATATTGTGTTTTTAGGTTTTATGTATAGTTTTTTAATGTTTATGTTGCGTTTTTTTGGGTTTATGTTCTGTTTTTTAGGGTTTATGTTACAGTTCTAGGGTTTATGTAGTGCTTCTAGGGTTTATATATCATTTTTTAGGGTTTTTGTTGCATTTTTAGGGTTTATGTAACGTTTTTAGGATTTATGTATCTATTTGTAGTCTTTTTTGTCTTTTAATGGTTGTTTATGGTTTTTAGTGTTTTTTAGGGGTTTTAAGCTTTGTTAACGGATGATTATGGTTTTTATGGTATCTGAAGTCTTTTTAATGGTTTTTGGGGAGCTTAATGGGTATATTTGTTTTTTTGGGATTGATAGGGTTTGTTAGGGTATTTTAGTGTGTTTTTGGGTTTGTTTGGTTATTGTAGTGGTTTTTAGGGTTTATATATTATGTTTTAGAGTTTTTTTTGTTCTTTAGGGTTTTGAGTGTTCATTCGAGTTTAATATGGTTCTTTAGGGTTTATTAGGGTTATTTAGGGTTTATTAGTGTTCTTTAGGATTTATTACAGTTTATTAGTGTTTTTTATTGTATATTAGGGTTTTATTGGGCCTTTGTAGGCATTAATAGCTTTTTCTAGGGTTTCTCAACCTTTTTTAGGGTTATTTAGGATTTATTAGCGTTTATTAGGGTTTATTTTATTTATTGGGGTCTACTAATGTGTATTTGGGTTTATTACGATTTATTAGGGTTTATTATGATTTGTTAGGGTTTATTGGGGTTTATTAGGGGTTTGTTATGGGTTTTTTCCATTTGTTATGATTTATTTGGCATTGTTAGGATTTGTTACGATTTATTTGGGGTTGTTAGGGTTTGTTACGATTTATTTTGGGGTTATTAGGGTTTTATGGTTTATTAGCGGGTTGTAGGTTTTTGTAGGCTATTATTTGGATCTTTTTGTAGCGTTTTGTCGAGTTTGTTAGGGGTTTTAGTGATTATTAGGGTTTATTATGGTTTAATAGTGTTTTTATTGTATATTATGGGTTTTAGGGATTTTTTAGCTTTTATTAGGGTCTAATAGAGTTTGTTAGGGTTTATTATAGGTTATAACAATTTATTAGTGTTTATTGGGGTTTTTAGGGTTTAATAGTGGGTTTTATTGGTTATTAGGTTTTATTAGTGGTTCTTAGGGGCTATTAGTGGTTTTTAGGGTTTGTTGGATTTTGTTAGGGTTTGTGACGGTTTGTTTGACTTGTTTGAGGTTTTATGCGTTTTTTGGGTTTTATGGGTGTGTTTGGATTTGTTATACTCAGTTAGGGTATTTTATCTTTTTTCGGGTTTTGTTGTGTTTTGTGGGTTTTGAAGTATTTTTCAGGTTTTTGTAGCAATTGATAGGGTTTATGTAGCATTGTTAGTGGGTTTAGTGGTTCTTTTGGGTTCTTTAAGGTGTTTAGGGTTCTTTGGGGGGTATTAGGGTTTCTTTTTATGTTTTTAGGGTTTTCTATGGGGTTTTAAGGGGTTTTAAGTGTTTCATAGGGTTGGTTAGGGTTTTGTTAGGAATTTTTAGGCTTTTAGGGGTTTTTAGCGTTTTTAGTGGTATTTGGGGTTTTTAGGGTTTTTGAGGTTTTTTGAGTTTTTTAGGGTTTTTAGGTTTGTTTTCAGGTTTTTTTTAGTTTTTCGATTTTTAGGTGTTTTAGGGTTTTTTAGGGTTTTTAGTTTTTTTAGGGTTTTTAGGGTTTTTTTGGGGTTTTTTGGGTTTTGTCAGGATCTGTCAGGTTTTGCCGGGTTTGTTAGGGTTTTTTATGAATATTATCATTTTGAATTGTTTAATAGCGTTTTTGATATATATTTGGGTTTTTAGGTATTTTGTAGCTTTTATTAGCGTATAATTGGGTTTTTATGGTTTATTATGATTTATTAGTGCTTATTAGGGTTTAGTAGTGGGCTTTTGGGTTTATTATGTTTTATTATTGGTTGGTAGGGTTTGTTTGGATTTATTAGTTTTTATTAGAGTGATTTAGGGTGTCTAATGGTTTTTTAGGGTTTCTAAGGCTATGTTAGGTTTTCTAAGGGTGGGTTAGGGTTTTTATGGGTGAGTTAAGGTTTTTAAGGGTGTGCTATGGTTTCTAAGGGTTTCTAAGGTTGTGTTAGGGTTCCTATGGGTGCGTTGGAGTTTCTAAGGGTGTGCTAGTGTTTCTAAGTGTGTGTTAGGTTTTTTAGGGTTTTTAGGGATATGTTAGGGTTTCTCATGTTTTCTTAGGGGTTTATATGGTTTCTAGAGGTTTTTTGTGTTTATTGTGGTTTCTTAGTGCTTCTAGGGTTTTGTTAGGGTTTGTTAGGGTTTTTTTGGGTTTGTTATGTTTTTAGGGTTTTTTTTGTGTTTGTTAGTGTTTCTTAGGGTTTGGTAAGGTTTGTTAGTGTTTGTTAGGGTTTGTTAGGGTTTGTTTGGGTTTTTCATGGTTTTTCATGGTTTTTAGTTTTTATGGGATTATTCATGGTTTTTTAGGGTTATTCAGTTGGTCACGGTTGTCATGGATGTGTAGAGGTAGTCGCAAGCTTCAATTTGATATGTGGTATAGGTGAAACAGACATCCAGAACAGAATTTATGGTCATTTGGAGGACATAAGGACCATTTGGGTATTTAAGAATGTGATAAGGTGGTCTCATTGGTCACAGAAGTGTAGATCTAGTCGAAATCATCAATTAGATATATGGTAGAGTCAAAACAGACTCCTGGAGAAGAAGTTATGGTATTTTTGAGGGTTTAATAGCGTTTTGGGGCCTTCAAGGATGATAGAAGGTGCTTCAGTGGTTATTGGAGTGTAGGTCTAGTCTCAAGATTTGATTTGATATGTATTAGAGGCAAAACAGACACCCATAGAAGAAGTTATTGCAAAACGGACACCAGAAGCCAATCTTTTAACCATCCAATGGGATTTTGGGTCTTTTGGGGGTTGAAGAATGTCAGAAAGGGTTCCAGTGGTTACTAGAGTGTGTATCTTTTCACAATATTAGATTTGATATGTGGTAGATCCAAAATGAACACATGTAGAAGAAGTTATTGTCTTTTTAAATTGAGAAACCCTCCTAACTCTGAATGACCTAAGAAACCCGCAACTCACTAAAATAGGCATAACTTCTCCTTCGGGTTTCCATTTGAGCACTGTGACTAGTAAAATAGAATCTCGTGATATGAGGGAGGACCAAGTCTAATCGAAACTTTGAGATGATCAAAGAAATAGAAGATATATTAGTTATACCACTCCAGAAAAAGTCCAACTTCAAAAGGCCATAACTTTCACTCCGGTTTTCCATTTGAGCTCCACCACAAATCCAATCGAAGGAAAAAGATAGATATACATAGAAGGCTAACCTGAACAAAGTTCAAGTCATTTTTGGGACCCTAAAATCCCAAAAACCCATCAGGAAACCTCCAAAACTCCATTTTCCGTGTCCGGATCCCAGTCAAATTTTTCTTTAAACGGTCATAACTTCTAATATGTGTGTCTGTTCGGCCTCCAACACCTGTTTTTATCATATTTCGTTCCATGAGATTTAGTTTGACTATTCAAGGAGTGGAAATGGACACCTGAAGAAAAATTTGTTCATTTTTTAATGACTTTGTTATTTGTTAGGTTTTTTGAGAAACCATTTCAAGCACTTTTGTCATGTCTGCTGTTTTTTCAAACAACTATAACTTATTATTACTATTATTATTATCATCATCATCATCTCATGAAAATTCACTTGTACATGCACATGCGTTATTATTATATTTTTATTACCATGCACGTGCACATGCAATGCACACACGTTATTTTTTTTATCACATGCGTTGTTATTATTATTGTCATTATTCTTGTTGTTGTTGTTGTTGTTATCATCACATGCAAAGGAACATCCAAATGCACATACACGCACCTTCCATGAACCTGTATTATTCTATTATCACACGTGTTTTTATTATAAATAATAATAATAATAATAATAATAATATTATTATTATTATTATTATCATCATCATCTTCATCACATGAAAATGCAATGCACAAGAGTTATTATTTATTACCATACACATGCACACGTAATGCACATGCAATATTCTATTATCATATGCATTAGTACTACTACTATTATCACCGCCACTACTACTATTATTACTATTATTGTTATTATTACTATCATTACATGAAAATGTAGATGTATGTGCATTATTATTTATTATTTATTACTAAGTACGTGAATAAGCAATGCACTAGTATTATTATTATTTTATTATTATTATTATTATTATTATTATTATCATTATCAGTATTATTATCATTATCACATTCAAATGCACATGCATGTGCGTTTTTATTTATTATTTATTACCATGCACGTGCATGCATTATTATTATTATTATTATTACAATTAGTATTATTAATATTATCATCAAATGTAAATTCACATGCACATGAATGTGCATTCTTATTTATTATTATTTATTTATTATTTATTACTATGCAGGTGCTCATGAAATGCACTTGTGTTATTCTATTATTATTATTGTTGTTGTTGTTTTTGTTGTTGTTTCTATCAACAAATACAAATGCACATGCATGTGAATTGTTATTTATTATTTATTACCATGCACATCATGTGTCATTATCATTATCATTACATGTAAATGCTCATGCATGTGCATTATTATATATTATTTATTATCATGCACATGAAAATGCAATGCACTTACGTTATTCTATTATCACATGTGTTATTATTATTTATTCTAATGCACGTGCACACGCAATGCACGTGTGTAATTCTATTATCTCATGTGTTATTATTTATTCTTTATTATCATTCACATGCAAATGCATATTCATGTGGACTTGGTTATTATTTATTTTTTATTACCACGCACATGCACATGCACATGCAAATGCACTAGAATGTGTGAAAATATTTATTATTTATTATCATTCACATGCACATGCACATACACATGCAATTCACATGCGTTATTATTTATAATATATTAATTATTATCATTCACAAGCAAATGTCCAGGCATATGCACATGTACGTGCGTTATGATTTATTATTTAAACCATGCACATGAATATGCACATGCACGTGCGTTATTACTACTATTATTATTAGAGGTATTTTTAGGGTTTACCATAATTATTTAGGATTTTTAGGTGTTATTAATATTTATTGTGGTTTGTTAGGGTTTTAGTGTTTTTAAAGGTATATTATCGGTTTTATGGTTTGGTGGGGGTTATTAGGATTTTATTAGGGTTTATTATGGTGTGTCAAGGTTTATTAGGGTTTATTAGGTATTTTTAGGGGTTTTTTAGGATTAAGTTGGGTTTATTAGGGTATATTTTGGTATATTTTCGTATGTTTTTGGATTTATTAGGGTTTATTATGGTTCATTATGGTTTATTAATTTTTAAGAGGGTATATTAGGGGTTTTTAATATTTGGTAGTGTTTATTCGGGTTTAATAGCACTTTTAAGATTTTTTGGTTTTATTAGCATTTATTAGGGGTTTTAGGGCTTTTGATGGTAAATTTGTGTTTTTAGGGTTTAGTGGGGTTTATTATGGTTTATTATGGAGTGTTAAGGTTTATTAGGGTTGAGTAGGTATTTTTAGGGTTTTATTATGGTTGAATCGGTATCTTTAAGGTTTTATTAGTGCTTATTAGGGTTGAGTATAGATTATTAGGGTTTGTTAGGGATTTTTCTGGTTTACTAGTGTTTGTTAGTGTTTTTATTACGGTATATGAGTGTTTTTTAGTTTTTTTTAATATATATGAGGGGTTGTAATGTCTTTTTAGGTTTTATTAGCGTGTTTTTAGTGATTGGGAGCATTTTTAATGCTTTATTAGCTATTATTTGAATTTATTATGGTTTATTATGGTTTCTTGGTATTTTTAATGGTTTGTTTGCATTTTTTTGTTTATTGGGGGTTAGTTGGGTTTTATTGGGTTTTGTTATGGCGTTTCAAGGTTTATGATGGTTAAGAAGGAATTTTTAGGGTCTTATTATGGTTTTATTAGCATTTATTCGTTTTTATTAGGGTTTATTATGGATTTTTAGGTTTTATTAGGGTTTGTCAGGGGTTTATTAGTTTTTTTTGTTTTATTAGGTTATAATAGTGTTTGTTAAGTCTTTTTAGATAATATAGCGTGTTTTTATTGTTTGTGAGCATTTTGTTTTTGTTTGTGAGCATTTTTAGGGTTTCTTAGCTTATATTAGAGTTTATTATGGTTTATTCGTGTTTCTAGGGATTTTTAAGGTATATTTTCATTTTTGTCTTTATTAGGTTATATTAGTGTTGTTAGGTCTTTTTAGGTAATATAGCGCATTTTTGTTGTTTGTAATCATTTTTTATTGTTTGTGAGTGTTTTTAGGGTTTATTAGGTTATATTAAAGTTTATCAGGGTTTCTAGGAAATTTTTAAGGTATACTAGCATTTTTTGTTAGGGTTTTGTAGGGTTTTATAAGGGGTTATTATGGTGTGTTATGTTTTATTAGGGTTGAGTAGTGTTTATTTGGATTTATTTATGGTTTATTAGGGCTTTTAGGGTTTGTTTGAGTTTTTTTAGGGTTTATTAGGGTTTATTTATGTCTATTAGGGTTGGTTAGGGTTGTTTAGGTTTTCTTAACCTGTTTTTAGAGTTTATAAAGTTTTCTTATCATTTATTAGGGTTTATTAGGTATTTTCGGGGTTTTATTAGGGCTGAGTAGAGTTTCTTAGGGTTTTTATGGATTATAAGGTGTTTTTAGGGATTATTAGAGTTTATTATGGGTTTATTAGGGTTTAATTTTTTATATTATGGTATATTAGGGTTTAATATTTTTGAGGGTTTTAAAGCGTCTTCAGGGTTTTGTAGCATTTTTTAGGGTTTGTGTAGCATTGTTAGAGTTTATGTAGCATTTTTAATTGTTATGTAGCGTTTTTAGGGTTCAGTTAGCAATTTTAGATTTTAAGTATCATTTTTAGGGTTTATATAACGTTTTTAGGGTTTATGTAGCATGTTTAGGGTTTAGGTTTTATGTATCATTTTTTAGTGTTTATGTTGTGTTTTCAAGGTTTATTTAGCATTTTAGGGGTGATGTAGCGTTTAAGTTGCATTTTTATGGTTTATGTAACGTTTTTAGGGTTCATGTAGTGTTTTTAGGCTTTATATTGTGTTTTTAGGTTTTATGTAGCGTTTTTTAATATTTTTGTTGTGTATTTTATGGTTTATGTTGTGTTTTTTCGGGTTTATGATACCGTTCTAGGTTTTATGTAGTTCTTTTAGGGTTTATGTAGCGTTTTCAGGGTTCATGTAGTGTTTTTAGGCTTTATATTAGGGTTTTGTAGGCTTTTATTAGGGGTTATTATGGTGTGTAAAGGTTTGTTAGGGTTGAGTAGGGTTTATTTGGCTTTATTTATGGTTTATTACGGTTTTTAGGGTATTTTTGGGGTTTATTAGGGTTTATTAGTGTTTATTAGTGTCTATTAGTGTTGGTTAGGGTTGTTTAGGTTTTTTAATGTGTTTTTAGGGTTTATTAGGTTTTATTATCATTTATTAGGGTTTATTAGGTAATTTTGGGGTTTTATTAGGGTTGAGTAGAGTTTCTTAGGATTTTAGGGATTATAAGGTGTTTTTAGGGATTATTAGAGTTTATTATCATATATTATAGTATATATGGGTATTTTGAGGATTTATTAGGGTTTATTATGGTTCATTATAGTTTATTAATTTTTAAGATGTTATATGATGGGTTTTAGGGTTTAGTAGTGCTTTTTAGGGTTTATTAGTGCTTTTAAGCTTTGTTTGGTTTTATTAGCATTTATTAGGTGTTTTCGGGCTTCTTAATGGTATATTTGTATTTTTTAGGGTTTAGTGGGGTTTGTTATGGTTTATTATAGGGTATGAAGGTTTATTAGGTTTGACTAGGTATTTTTAGGCTTTTATTAGGTTTGAGTAGTTATCTTTAGTGTTTTATTAGAGTTTGTTAAGGTTGAGTAGTGTTTATTAGGGTTTGTTAGGGATTTTTGGGGTTTACTAGGGTTTGTTACTGTTTTTATTAGTGTATATGAGTGTTTTATAGTTTTTGTTAATAAATATGTGCAGTTTTGAGGACTTTTTATGTTTTATTAGCGTGTTTTTAGTGTTTGTGAGCATTTTTTATGGTTTATTAGGTTTTATTAGAATTATTTATGGTTTATTAGGTTTTATAGCGATTTTTAATGGTTTGTTTTCATTTTTTTGTTTATTGAGGTTTAGTTGGGTTTTATTAGGTTTTATTATGGTGTGTCAAGGTTTATTAGGGTTGAGAAGGTATTTTAGTGTTTTATTATGATTTTATTAGGGTTTATTAGGGATTTTTAGGGTTTATTAGGGTTTGATAGGGGTTTATTAAATTTTTTGTTTTATTAGGTTATATTAGTGTTTGTTAGGTCTTTTTAGAAAATATAGCGTGTTTTTTTTGTTTGTGAGCATTTTGTTTTTATTTGTGAGCATTTTTAGGGTTTCATAGGTTATATTAGAGTTTATTATGGTTTATTGGGGATTCTAGGGATTTTTAAGGTATATTAGCGTTTTTTGTCTTTATTAGGTTATATTATTGTTTTTAGGTCTTTTTTGGTAATATAGCGCATTGTAATTTTTTTGATCATATTTTTATTGTTTGTGAGCGTTTTTAGGGGTTATTTTGTTATATTTGAGTTTATCAGGGTTTTTAGGGATTTTTTAAGGTGTACAAGCGTTTTTTTCTTTATTAGGGTTTTCTTAGGGGTTATTATGGTGTGTTAAGGTTTGTTAGGGTTGTATAGGGTTTATTTGGCTTTATTTATAATTTATTAGTGTTTTTAGGGTTTGTTTGGGGTTTATTAGGATTTATTATTGTTTATTAGTGTCTATTAGTGTTGGTTGGGGTTGTTTAGGTTTTCATAATGTGTTTTTAGTGTTTATTATGTTTTATTATCATTTATTAGGGTTTATTATGTATTTTTGGGGTTTAATTAGTGTTGAGTAGAGTTTCATAGGGTTTTTAGTGATTATAAGGTGTTTTTAGGGTTTATTAGTGTCTATTAGGGGTTTTTTAGTGGTTTATAAGGGTTTAAAAGTTTATTATCATTCACATGAAAATGTACATTCATGTTGACTTGGTTATTATTTATTATTTATTACCATGCTCATGCACATGCACATGCACAAGCACATGCACATGCACTTGTATGTGCGTAATTATTTATTATTTATTATCATTCACATGCAAATGCACATACACATGCAATTAACATGCGTTATTATTTGTTATTTATTATTTATTACCATTCACATGCAAATGCACAGGCAAATGCACATGCACGTGCATTATGATTTATTTTTTAAACCATGCACATGCGTACGCACAAGAACGTGTGTTATTACTACTATTATTATTAAAGGTATTTTTAGGGTTTACTATCATTTTTTAGGATTATTAGGTGTTATTAACATTTACTATGGTTTGTTAGGGTTTTAGAGGTTTTTAATGGTATAATACCATTTTTTAGGGTTCGGTGGAGGTTAATATAAATTTAATAGGGTTTATTATGGTGTGTCAAGGTTTATTAGGGTTTATTAGGTATTTTTAGGGTTTTATTAGGATTGAGTTGGGTTTATTAGGGTATATTATGATATATTTGGGTATGTTTAGGATTTTTTAGGGTTTATTATGGTTCATTATGGTTTATTAGTTTTTAAGAGGGTATATTAGGGGTTTTTAGAGTTTAGTAGTGTTTATTCAGGTTTATTAGAGCTTTTAAGCTTGGTTTGGTTTTATTAGTATTTATTAGGGGTTTTCGGTTTTTTAATGGTATATTTGCGTTTTTAGGGTTTAATGGGGTTTATTATGGTTTATTATGGTGTGTTAAGTTTTATTAGAGTTGATTAGTTATTTTTAGGGTTTTATTAGGATTGAGTCTATATATTTATGGTTTTATTAGGGTTTATTAGGGTTGAGTATGGTTTGTTAGGGTTTGTTAGGGATTTTTACTATTTTCTAGGGTTTGTTAGTGTTTTTATTAGGGTATATGAGTGTTTTTTAGTTTTTGTTAATATATATGAGGGGTTAATATGACTTTTTAGATTTTATTAGTTTGTTTTTAGTGTTTTTGAGCATTTTTAATGGTTTATTAGATTTTATTTGAATTTATTATAGTTTATTAGGGTTTCTTGGGCTTCTTAATGGTTTGTTTGCGTTTTTTTGTTTATTGGGGTTTAGTCGGATTTTATTAGGTTTTGTTATGGTGTGTCAATGTTTATTAAGGTTGAGATGGCATTTGTAGGGTTTTATTATGGTTTTATTAGGATTTACTAGTTTTTTATTAGGGTTTATTAGGGATTTTTATGGTTTATTTGGGTTTTCTAGGGGTTTATTAGTTGTTTTTTATTTTATTAGGTTATATTAGTGTTTGTTAGATCTTTTTAGATAATATAACATGTTTTTATTGTTTTTTAGCATGTTGTTTTTGTTTATGAGCGTTTTAGAGTTTCTTAGGTTATATTAGAGTTTATTATGGTTTATTTGGATTTTAGGGATTTTTATGGTATATTACAATTTTTTGTCTTTATTAGGTTATATTAGTATTTTTAGGTCTTTTTAGGTAATATAGAACTTTTTTATTGTTTGTGATTGTTTATTTATTGTTTGTCAGCTTTTTAGGGTTTATTAGGTTATATTAGAGTTTATCAAGTTTTATAGGGATTTTCTAAGGTATACAAGCATTTTTTTCTTTATTAGGGTTTTGTAGGGTTTTATTAGGGATTATTATTGTGGGTTAATGTTTGTTAGGGTTTATTTGGCTTTATTTATAGGTAATTAGGGATTTTTTATGGTTTTTTTGGGGTTTATTAGGGTTTGTTAAAGTTTATTAGTGTCTATTAGGGTTGGTTAGGGTGTTCAGGTTTTCATAACGTGTTTTTAGGGTTTATTAGGTTTTATTATCATTTATTAGGGTTTATTAGGTATTTTTGTGGTTTTATTAGGACTGAGTAGAGTTTCTTAGGGGTTTTAGGAATTATAAGGTGTTTTTAGGGATTATTAGAGTTTATTTGGGGTTTACAAGGGTTAAATTTTTATATTATATTATATTTGGGTTTAATATTTTTGAGGGTTTTAAATTGTCTTTAGTGTTTTTGTAGCATTTTCTTGGGATTGTGTAGCGTTGTTAGATTTTATGTAGAATTTTCATGTCTATCTAGAGTTTTTAGGGTTTAGTTTGCAGTTTTAGATTTTATGTATCATTTTTAGGGTTTCTATAACATTTTTAGGGTTTATGTAGCGTGTTTTGGGTTTAGGATTTATGTAGAATTTTTTAGCGTTTATGTTGCATTTTCTGGGTTTATGTAGCGTTTTTAGGGGTGATGTAGTTTTTATGTTGCATTTTTAGGGTTTATGTAACGTTTTTAGGGTTCATGTAGTGTTTTTAGGGTTTATATTTTGTTTATAGGTTTTATGTAGAATTTTTTAATGTTTATGTTGCGTTTTTTAGGGTTTATGTTGTGTTTTTTTGGGTTTATGTTACAGTTCTAGGGTTTATGTAGTGCTTTTAGGGTTTATGTAGCATTTTTTGGGTTTATGTGGCGTGTTTTGGGTTATGTTGCATTTTTAGGGTTTATGTTTCATTTTTAAGTGTTTATGTAATGTTTTTAGGGTTTATGTATCTATTTGAAGCCTTTTTAGGGTTTTAATGGTTGTTTATGGTCTGTAGTTTTTTAGGGGTTTTAAGGGTTATTAACGGGTGTTTATGGGTTTTATGGTATCTGATGGCATTATAATGGGTTTTGGGGTGGTTTATGGGTTTTTTTTGTTTTTTCTAGTTTGATAGGAGTTGTTAGGGTTTTTTCGTTTGTTTTAGGGTTTGTTTGGGTTTGGTAGCGGTTTTTCGGGTTTATATAATGTGTTTTAGCATTTTTTGGGTTCTTTAGGGTTTTTAGTGTTCTTATGATTTTAATATGGTTCTTTTGGGTTTATTAGAGTTCTTTAGGGATTATTAGTGTTCTTTAGGATTTTTTATAGTCTATTAGTGTTATTTATTGTATATTAGGGTTTTATTGGTATTTGTAGGCATTAATAGCTTTTTCTTGGGTTTATCAACCTTTTTAGGGTTTTTTAGGATCTATTAGGGTTTATTAGGGTTTATTTTATTTATTAGGTTTTTGTAACGTGTATTTGGGTTTATTACGATTTATTAGGGTTTATTATGATTTGTTAGGGTTTATTGTGGTTTATTAGGTGTTTGTTATGGTTTGATTCAGTTTGTTACGATTTATTTGGCATTTTTATGATTTCTTACGATTTATTTGGGGTTGTTAGGGTTTGTTATGATTTATTTTGGGGTTATTAGGATTTTTTAGGGTTTATTAGTGGGTTGGGGGATTTTGTAGGCTATTATTTGGAGGTTATTGTAATGTTTTGTCAGGTTTGTTAGGGTTTTTAGTGATTATTAGGGTTTATTATGGTTAAATAGTGTTTTTTATTGTATATTAGGGGTTTTAGGGATTTTTTAGCGTTTATGAGGGTCAAATAGAGTTTGTTAGGGTTTATTACAGGTTATTATGATTTATTAGTGTTTATGAGGGTCTTTAGGGTTTAATACTGGGTTTTAGGGGTTATTAGGGTTTATTAGTGGTTCTTAGGGGTTATTAGTGGTTGTTAGGGTTTGTTAGATTTTCTTAGGGTTTGTTACGGTTTGTTTGAGTTGTTTAGGGTTTTATGCGTGTTTTTGGGTTTTATCGGTGTGTTTGGATTTTTTATGCTTTGATTGGGTTATGTTAGCATTTTTTGGGGTTTTGTTGCATTTTGTGGGTTTGGAAGCATTTTCAGTTTTTTGTAGCAATTGTTAGGATTTATGTAGCGTTCTTAATTCCTTTAGTTGTTCTTTAGGGTTCTTTATGGTGTATTAGGGTTTATTTTGTGGTTTTTAGGGTTTATTAGGGGGGTTTTAGGATTTTTAAGGGTTTCATAGTGTTGGTTAGGGTTTTTTTAGGCATTTTTAGGATTTTTAGGGTTTTTAGCATTTTTAGGGGTTTTTAGGGTTTTTAGCGTTTTGAGGTTTTTTTCAAGATTTTTTTAGGTTTTTTAGGGGTTTTAGGTTTTTTTGGGGATTTTTTTTGGTTTTTTCGTGTTTTTAGGGGTTTTATGGGTTTTTAGGGATTTTAGGATTTTTTAGGGTTTTTAGTGTTTTTAGGGTTTTTTATTGTTTTTATGGTTTTTGGGGTTTTTATGGTTTTTTTACTGTTTTGTCAGTCTTTGTCGGCGTTGTTAGGGTTTTTTTGTGAATATTATCGTTTTGAATGGTTTATTAGCATTTTTGTTGTATATTTTGGTTTTTAGGTAATTTGTAGATTTTATTGAGATCTGATAGGGTTTTTAGGGTTTATTACGATTTATTAGTGTTTATTAGGGTTTAGTAGTGGTCTTTAGGGTTTATTTGGGTTTACTATGGTGTATTATTGGTTGGTAGGGTTTGTTAGGATTTATTAGTGCTTATTAGAGTGATTTGGGGTTTTTAAGGGTTTATTAGGGTTTTTAAGGGTGTGTTAGGGTTTCTAAGGGTGGGTTTGGGTTTTTATGGGTGGGTTAGGGTTTTTAAGGGTTTGCTATGGTTTCTAAGGGTTTATATGGTTGTGTTAGGTTTTATATGGGTGTGTTGGGGTTTCTAAGGGTGTTATAGGGTTTCTAAGGGTGTGTTAGGGTTTCTTAGGGTGTGTTAGTGTTTCTTAGGTTTGTTTAGGGGTTTGTTAGGGTTTTTAGTGTTTTTTTGGTGTTTATTATGGTTTCTTAAGGATTTTTTAGGGTATCTTTGTGTTTTTTTTGGGTTTATTAGGGTTTCATAGTGCTTCTTGGGGTTTGTTAGGGCTTGTTAGGGTTTTTTAGGGGTTTTTAGTGTTTGATTGAGTTTGTTTTGTTTTTTAGTGTTTTTTGGTGTTTGGTGGGGTTTGTTAGGGTTTCTTAGGGTTTGTTAGGGTTTGTTAGTGTTTGTTAGGGTTCTTTCGGGTTTTTTAGGGTTTTGCATGGTTTTTAATGGTTTTTAGTCTTTATGGGGTTATTCATGGTTTTCTAGGGTTATTTAGTTATTCATGGTTGTCACGGATGTGTAGATTTAGTCGCAAGATTCATTAGGATATGTGGTAGGGGTGAAACGGACACCCAGAGCAGAATTTATCTTCATTTGGAGGACGTAAGGTCCTTTTGGGACTTTAATAACGTTATGAGGTGTTCTTATTGGTCATATATGTGTAGATCTAGTCGAAAGCTTGGATTTGATATATGGTATAGGCAAAAGGGACTCCCAAAGTAGAAGTTATGGTCTTTTGGAGGGTTTAAGTACCTTCTTGGGCCTTCATAGATGTGATAAGGTGATTTAGTGGTTATAAGAGTGCAGATCTAGTCGCAAGATTCTATTTTATATGTGGTAGAGGCAAAACCGACACCCATAGGAGCAGTTATTGCAAAACAGACACCAGAAGCCAATCTTTTGACCATCCCAAGGAATTTTGGGACTTTTTGGGGGTTGAAGAATGTCAGAAAGGGTTCCAGTGGTTACCAGAGTGTGTATCATTTCAAAATTTTCTATTTGATATGTGGTAGAGAAAAAATGAACACACATAGCAGAAGTTATTACCGTTTTCAATTGAGCAACTCTCCTAGCGCCTAAAAACCAAAGAAACCCGTAACTCACTAAAATAGGCATAACTTCTTCCTCGGGTGTCTGTTTGAGCACTATGACTAGTAAAATCCAAGATTGTGAGATGATTGAGGACCAAGATTATTAGAAAATATGTGAAGATCAAAGAAATATAATATGTATTAGTTATACCACTTCAAAAAAATGTCCAACTTAAAACAACCATAACTTTCGCTCCGGTTGTCCGTTTGAGCTTTACCACATTGAATATCAAAAGTAGTGAAGAGATCTATGTATAAGGATGAATTGAACATAGTTCAAGTCATTTTTGAGACCCTATAATACCGATAAAACATCATAAGGCCTCCAAAACTTCATTTTCGTGTATGGATCCCTACAAAGTTTTTATTAAAATGGTCATAACTTCTGATCTGTGTGTCTATTCGGCCTCTAACACCTGTTTTTATCATAGTTCATTCCATGAGATTCATTTTTACTATTCATGGAGCAGAAATGTACACTCAAAGAAGAAGTTATGCATTTTTTAATGACTCTGTGATTTGTTAGGTTTTTTGAGACCCCATTTCAAGAATTTTGGTCCTATCTGATGTTTTTTCAAACAACTGTAACTTATTATTACTATTATTATTATTATTATTATTATTATTATCATCATCATCTCATACACATGCACATGCACATGCACATGCGTTATTATTATATTTTTATTACCATGCACGTGCACATGCAATGCACACACGTTATTTTATTATCACATGCATTGTTATTATTATTATTATTGTGGTTGTTGTTGTTGTAGTAGTTATTGTTATTATCATCACATGAAAATGCACATGCGAATGCACATACACACACATTCAATGCACGTGCATTATTATATTATCACATGCGTTGTTAACATTATTATTATTGTCATTATTATCACATGCAAATGCAATGAACGGGCATTATTATTTATTACCATGCACGTGCACATGTAATGCACATGCAATATTATATAATCACATGCATTGGTACTACTATTATTATCACCACTACTACTACTATTATTACTACTGCTTTTATTATTACTGTCATCAGATGAAAATGTAGATGCACGTGCGTTGTTATTTTCTATTTTTTACCATGCACGTGCATATTAAATAAACTTTTATTATTCTTTTATTATTATTATTATCACCATTATTATTATTATTATTATTATTATTATTATCATTATCATTATTATTATCATTATCACATGCAAATGCATATGCATGTGCACTGTAATTTATTATTTATTACCATGCACGTGCATGCATTATTATTATTATCATTATTGCAATTAGTATTATTAATATTATCCTCAAATGTAAATTCACATGCACATGCATGTGCGTTATTATTTATTGTTTTTTATTTATTATTTACTACTATGCATGTGCACATGAAATGCACTTGCGTTATACTATTATTATTATTATTATTGTTATTATTGTTGTTGTTTGTATCATCATATACGAATGCACATGCATGAGGATTGTTATTTAGTATTTATTACAATGCATGTGAATGCATCATTATCATTATCATTACATGTAAATGCACATAAACATGCATTATTATATATTATTTATTTTCATGCACATTAAAATGCAATGCACTTGCATTATTCTATTATCACATGTGTTATTATTATTTATTCTCATGCACTTGCACACGCAATGCATGTGCATTATTCTATTATAACATTTGTTATTATTTATTATTTATTATCATTCACATGAAAATGCACATTCATGTGGACTTGGTTATTATTTATTGTTCATTACCATAAACATGCACATTCACATGCACATGCACATGAACATGCACATGCACTTGGATGTGCGTTATTATTTATTATTTATTATCATTCACATGAACAAGAACATACACATGCAATTCACAAGCATTATTATTTATAATTTATTATTTATTATCATTCACATGCAAATGCGCATGCATATGCACATGCACGTGCGTTATGATTTATTATTTAAACCATGCACATGCATATGCACATGCACATGCGGTCTAACTACTATTATAATTAGAGGTATTTTTAGGGTTTTCTATCATTTTTTAGGATTTTTATGTGTTATTAACATTTATTATGGTTTGTTAGGGTTTTAGGGTTTTTAATGGTATATTAGCATTTTTAGGGTCTGGAGGGGGTTATTAGGATTTTATTAGGGTTTATTATAGTGTGTTAAGTTTTATTAGGGTTTATTAGGTATTTTTAGGGTTTTATTAGGATTGAGTTGGGTTTATTAGGGTATTTATGGTATATTATGGTATATTTGGGCATGTTTAGGATTTATTAGGGTTTATTATCGTTCATTATGGTTTATTAATTTTTAAGAGGGTATATTTGGATTTTTTAGGGTTTAGTAGTGTTTATTAGGGTTTATTATTTCTTTTAAGATTTGTTATGTTTTATTAGAATTTATTAGGGGTTTTAGGTATTTTTAAAGGTATATTTTCGTTTTTTAGGGTTTAGTGGGGTTTATTATAGTTTATCATAGTGTGTTACGATTTATGAGGGTTGAGTAGGTATTTTTATGCTTTTGTTAGGGTTCAGTAGGTATCTTTAGGGTTTTATTAGGGTTTATTAGGGTTGAGTAGTGTTTTTTAGGGTCTGTTAGGGATTTTTAGGGTTCACTAGGGTTTGTTAGTGTTTTTATTAGGGTATATGAGTGTTTTTTAGTTTTTGTTAATATATATGAGGGGTTTTTAGGACTTTTTATTTTTTATTATTGTGTTTTTTGTGTTTGTGAGCAATTTTTATGGTTTATTAGGTTTTATTAGAATTTATAATGGTTTATTTGTGTTTCTAGGGATTTTTAATGGTTTGTGTGGGTTTTTTTGTTTATTGGGGTTTAGTTGGGTTTTATTAGGTTTTATTATGTTGTGTTAAGGTTTATATGTGTCGAGAAGGTATTTTTAGGGTTTTATTATGGTTTTATTCGGGTTTATTAATTTCTATTAGGGTTTATTAGGGATTTTTAGGGTTTATTAGGGTTTGTTAGGGGTTTATTAGTATTTTGTTTTATTAGGTTATATTAGTTTTTTAAGTCTTTTTAGATAATATAGTGTTTTTTATTGTTTGAGAGCATTTTGTTTTTTGTTTGTGAGCGTTTTTAGGGTTTCTTAAGTTATATTAGATTTTATTATGGATTATTATGGTTTCTATGGATTTTTAAGGTATATTAGCTTTTTTTGTCTTTATTAGGTTATATTAGTGTTTTAGGTCGTTTTAGGTAATATAGTGTGTTTTTATTATTTGTGATCATTTTTTATTGTTTGTGAGAGATTTTATGGTTTATTAGGTTATATTAGAGTTTATTAGGGTTTCTAGGGATTTTTTAAGGTATACTAGCATTTTCCTTTGTAATTAGGGTTTCGTAGGGTTTTATTAGGGGTCATTATGGTGTGTTAAGGTTTGAGGGGTTTGAACCATCTTTTGGGTTTTTGTAGCATTTTTTAGTGTTTGTGTAGAGTTTTTTGAGTTTATGTAGCATTTTTAGTGTTTATGCCGCACTTTTAGGGTTTAGTTAGCATTTTTGGGTTTTATGTAGCATTTTTTAGGGTTTATGTGATGTTTTTCGGGTTTATGTAGCATGTTTTGGTTTAGGTTTTATATAACATTTTTAGGGTTTTTGTTGCGTTTTCTGGGTTTATGTTGTGTTTTTAGGGGTGATGTAGTGTTTATGTTGCATTTTTTAGGGTTTATGTAATGTTTTTAGGGTTCATGTAGTGTTTTTAGTGTTTATTTTGTGTTTTTAGGTTTTATGTAGCGTTTTTTAATGTTTATGTTGCGTTGTTTAAGGTTTCTATTACGATTCTAGGGTTTATGTAGTTCTTTTTGGATTTATGTAGCGTTTATTGGGTTTATGTTGCATTTTTTGGTTTATGCTGCATTTTTAGGGTTTATGTTGCATTTTTAGGGTTTATGTAACATTTTTTGTGTTTATGTATCTACTTGTATCCTTTTTAGGTTTTAAATGGTTGTTTATGGTTTGTAGTGGTTTTTAGGGTTTTTAAGAGTTGTTAACACGTGTTTATAGTTTTTATGGCATTTGATTGGTTTTCAATGGTTTTTTGGAGGTTATTAAGGGTTTATTTTTTCGGGATTGATAGGGGTTGTTAGGGTTTTTACTGTCTTTTAGGGTTTGTTTGGGTATTGTTGCGGTTTTTAGGGTTTATGTAATGTGTTTTAGCGTTTTTTGGGTTCTTTAGGGTTTTTAGTGTTCTTTAGAGATTATTATAGTTCTTTAGGGTTTTTAGGGTTATTTAGGGTTTATTAGTGATCTTTAGGATTTTTTACAGTTTATTAGTGTTTTATTGTATATTAGGGTTTTATTGGTCTTTTGTAGGCATTAATAGCTTTTTCTAGGGTTTATAAATCTTCTTTAGGGTTATTTAGGATTAATTAGGGTTTCTTAGGGTTTATTTTATTTATTAGAGTTTATTAACGTTTATTTGGGTTTATAACTATTTATTAGGGTTTATTATGATGTGTTAGGGTTTATTGCAGATTATTAGTGGTTTGTTATGGTTTGTTTACATTTGTTACGATTTATTTGGCATTGTTAAGAATTGTTAAAATTTATTTGGGGTTTTTAAGGTTTGTTATGATTTATTATTGGGTTATTAGAATTTGTTAGGGTTTATTAGCAGTTTGTATAGTTTTGTAGACTATTATTTGGTGGGTTTTGTAGGGTTTTGTCGGGTTTGTTAGGGTTTTTATTGATTATTATGATTTATTATGGTTTAATAGTATTTTTATTGTATATTAGGGGTTTTAGGGATTTATTAGCGTTTATTAGATTCAAATAGGGTTTTTAGGGTTTATTGTAGGTTATTATGATATATTAGTGTTTATTAGGGGTTTTGGGTTTAATAGTGGGTTTCTGGTGTTATTTTGGTTTATTAGTGGTTCTTAGGGGTTATTAGTGGTTGTCAGGGTTTGTGATGTTTTGATAGGGTTTGTTAGAACATGTGTTATTCTATTATCATTCACGTTATTATTATCATTATTATCATTATCATTATTATCATTATCATTATTATCATTATCATTATTATAATTATCATTATTGTTATTACTATTATTATTATTATTATCGTCACATGAAAATGCAGATGCACATGTGTTATTATTTATTATTTATTATTTATTATTTATTTCCATGCACGTGCATATATTGTTGTTGTTGTTGTTATTATTATTATTATTACTACTATTATTATTATTATCATCACATGCAAATGCACATGCACGTCCGTTTTTATTTATTACGATGCACGCGAACATGTAATGCACCTACAATATTCTATTATCACGTGCATTTTTATTATTATGGTTATTATTACTATTATTGTTATTATTGTTATTATCATCAAATGAAAATTCAAATGCACGTGCATTATTATTTATTACCATACACGTGCACATTCAATACATGTGCGTTATTCTATTATCACATGCGCTATTAATATTAATATTAATATTATTGTTATTATTATCACGTTCACTATGAGTTTTTATTTATTATCATGCACTGCACATGCAATGCACGTGCGTTATTCTTTTATCACATGCGTTATTATTATTATTATTATTATTATTATTATTATTATCCTCATCTAACGCACATGCACATGCACATGCATTATTATTTATTTTTTATTAGCATGCACATGCACATTCAATGCACACACGTTTTTTTATTATCACATACGCTGTTATTCTTGTTGTTATTATTATTATTGTGGTTGTTGTTGTTGTTGATGATGTTGTTGTTGTTATTGTTATTATCATCACATTCAACTGTATATGCAAAAGCACACGAAAATACATAAACACGCACATTCATTGCACATGTGTTATTCTATTATCACATGAATTGTTGTTATTATTATTATTATTATTATTATTATTATTATTATTATCGTCATCATCATCACATGAAAATGCAATGCACACGCGTTATTCTTTATTACCATGCACATGCACACGTAATGAAAATGCAATATTCTATTATCACATGCATTGGTACTACTACTATTATCACCACTACTACTACAGCTGTTATTATTATTATCATCGCGTGAAAATGCAGATGCACATGCGTTATTATTTATTATTTATTACCATGCATGTGCATATGCAATGCACTTGTATTATTCTTTTATTATTCTTTTTTTATCATTATTATTATCATCACAGTTATTATTATTATTATTATCATTATCATTATCATTATCATTATCACATGCAAATCCACATGCATGTGCATTGTTGTTTATTATTTATTACCATGCACGTGCATGCGTTAGTATTATTATTATTATTATTATAATTAGTATTATAAATATTATTATCAAATGTAAATGCACATCCACATGCATGGGCATTCTTATTTACTATTATTTTTTTATTATTTACTACTATGCACGTGCACATGCAATGTACTCGTGTTATTCTATTATTAATATTATTATTATTATTATTATTATTATTAATATTATTATTATTATGATTGTTTGTATCATCAAACACAAATGCACATGAATGTGTGTTGTTATTTATTATTTATTACAATGCACGTGCATGCCTCATTATCATTATCATTACATGTAAATGTACTTACACGTGCGTTATTATATATTATTTTTTACCATGCACGTGAAAATGAAATGCACTTGTCTTATTCTATTATAACATGTGTTATTATTATTTTTCTCATGCACGTGCACACGCAATGCACTTGCATTATTCTATTACCACATGTGTTATTATTTATTATTTATTATCATTCACATGCAGAATCACATTCATGTGGACTTTATTATTATTTATTGTTTATTACCATGAACATGCATATAAACATGCACACGCACAGGCACATGCACTTGGATGTGCGTTATTATTTATTATTTATTATCATTCACATGCACAAGCACATACACATGCAATTCACAGGCGTTATTATTTATAATTTATTATTTATTATCATTCACATGAAAATGCGCTTGCATATGCACATGCACAAGCGTTATTATTTATTATTTAAACCATGCACATGCATATACACATGCACGTGCGGCCTAACTACTATTATAATTAGAGGTATTTTTAGGGTTTACTATCATTTTTTAGGATTTTTAGGTGTTATTAACATTTATTATGGTTTGTTAGGGTTTTTAATGGTATATTAGCATTTTTTAGGGTTTGGTGGGGGTTATTAAGATTTTATTTGGGTTTATTATGCAGTGTTAAGGTTTATTAGGGTTTATTAGGTATTTTTGGGTTTTATTAGGATTGAGTTGTTTTTATTAGGGTATATTATGGTATATTATGGTTTATTTGGGTATGTTTAGGATTTATTAGGGTTTATTATGGTTCATTATGGTTTATTAATTTTTAAGAGGGTATATTAGGGTTTTTAGTGTTTAGTAGTGTTTATTCGGGTTTATTAGTGCTTTTAAGATTTGTTAGGTTTTATTAGAATTTATTAGGGGTTTTAGGGCTTTTAAAGGTATATTTGCATTTTTAGGGTTTAATGGGGTTTATTATGGTTTATTATGGTGTGTTAAGGTTTATTAGGGTTGAGTAGGTATTTTTAGGGTTTTATTAGGGTTGAGTCGATATCTTTAAGTTTTTATTAGGGTTGAGTGCTATTTATTAAGGATTCTTAGGGATTTTCATGGTTTACTAGGGTTTGTTAGTGTTTTTATTAGGGTATATGAGTGTTTTTTAGTTTTTGTTAACATAAATGTGGGGTTGTTATGACTTTTTAGGTTTTATAAGCTTGTTTTTATTTTTTATGATAATTTTTAATGGTTTCATATCTTTTATTTGAATTTATTATGGTATATTAGTGTTTCTAGGTCTTTTTAATGGTTTGTTTTCATTTTTTTGTTTATTTGGGTTTAGTTGGGTTTTTTTAGATTTTGTTATGGTGTGTCAAGGTTTATTAGGGTTGAGAAGGTGTTTTTAGTGTATTTATTGTGTTTTATATGGGTTTATTCATTTTTATTAGGGTTTATTAGGGATTTTTATGGTTTATTAGGGTTTGTTAGGGGTTTATTTTTTTTGTTTTATTAGGTTATATTAGTGTATGTTAGGTATTTTTAGATATTATTGCATGTTTTTATTGTTTTTGAGCCTTTTGATTTTGTTTTGAGCGTTTTATAGTTTCTTTGGTTATATTAGAGTTTATTATGGTTTATTAGGGTTTCTAGGGATTTTTAAGGTATATTAGCCTTTTTTGTCTTTATTAGGTTATATTAGTGTTTTTGGTCTTTTTTGGTAATATAGCGCATTCTTATTGTTTGTGATCTTTTTCTTATTGTCTGTGAGTGTTTTTAGGGTTTATTAGGTTATATTAGAGTTTATCAGGGTTTCTAGGGATTTTTAAGGCATACTAGCATTTTTTTTCTATATTAGGGTTTTATAGGGATTTATTAGGGGTTATTATGGTGTGTTAAGGTTCGTCAGGGTTGAGTAGGGTTTATTTGGCTTTATTTATGGTTTATTAGGGCTTTTGGGTTTGTTTGGGGTTTATTATGGTTTGTTAGTGTTTATTAGTGTCTATTAGTGTTGGTTAGGGCTGTTTAGGTTTTCTTAATGTGTTTTAGGGTTTATTAGGTATTATTATCATTTATTAGGTTTTATTATATATTTTTGGGGTTTTATTAGGGTTGAGTAGAGTTTCTTAGGATTTTAGGGATTATAAGGTGTTTTTAGGGATTATTAGAGTTTATTATGGTATATTACAGAATATTTGGGTATGTTTAGGATTTATTAGGGTTTATTATGGTTCATTATGGTTTATTAATTTTTAATATGGTATATTAGGGGTTTTCGGGTTTAGTAGTTTTTATTATGGTTTATTAGAACTTTTAAGCTTTGTTAGGTTTTATTTGTATTTATTTGGTGTTTTAGGTCTTTTTAATGGTATATTTGTGTTTTTTAGGGTTTAGTGGGGTTTATTATGGTGTGTTAAGGTTTATTAGGGTTGATTAGGTATTTTTAGTGTTTTATTAGGGTTGATAGGTATCATTATGGTTTTATTTGGGTTTGTTAGGGTTGAGTAGTGTTTATTAGGGTTTGTTATGGATTTTTTGGGTTTACTAGTATTTGTAACTGTTTTTATTAGGGTATATGAGTGTTTTTTAGTTTTTGTTAATAAATATGAGCGGTTTTTAGGACTTTCTAGGTTTTATTATCACGTTTTTAGTGTTTGTGAGAGCTTTTTTATGGTTTATTAGTTTTTATTAGAATTAATTATGGTTTATTAGGTTTTCTATGGCTTTTAATGGTTTGTTTGCATTTTTTTGTTTATTGGGGTTTTGTTGCATTTTATTATGTTTTATTATGGCGTGTCAAGGTTTATTAGGGTTGAGAAGGTATTTTTAAGGTTTTATTATGGTTTTATTAGGTATTATTAGTATTTATTAGGGTTTATTTGAGATTTAGGGTTTATTAGGGTTTGTTAGGGGTTCATTTGTTTCTTTGATTTATTAGGTTATGTTAGTGTTTGTTAGGTATTTATACATAATATAGTGTGTTTTTTTGTTTGTGAGCATTTTGTTTTTTTTGAGTGATTTTAGGGTTTCATAGGTTATATTAGAGTTTATTATGGTTTATTAGGGTTTCTAAGGATTTTTAAGGTATATTAGCCTTTTATTGTCTTTATTAGGTTATATTAGTGTTTTTAGGTCTTTTTAGGTAATATAGCACCTTTTAATTGTTTTTGATTGTTTTTTTATTGTGTGTGATCGTTTTTAGGGGTTATTTGGTTATATTTGAGTTTATCGGGGTTTCTAGGGATTTTTTAAGGTATACTGGCATTTTTTTCTTTATTAGGGTTTTATAGGGTTTTATTAGGGGTTATTATGGTGTGTTAAGGATTGTTAGGGTTGAGTAGGGTTTATTTGGCTTTATTTATGTTTTATTAGGGTTTTTTAGGGTTTGTTTGGGGTTTATTAGGGTTTATTAGTGTCTATTAGTGTCCATTAGGGTTGGTTAGTGTTGTTTAGGTTTTCTTAACGTGTTTTTTGGGTTTATTGGGTTTTATTATCATTTATTAGGGTTTATTAGGTATTTTGGGGGTTTTAATAGGGTAGAGTAGAGTTTCGTAGGGTTTTTAGTGATTATAAGGTGTTTTAGGGATTATTAGAGTCTATTAGGGGTTTGTTAGTGGTTTATAAGGGTTTAAAATTTTATATTATTGTATATTAGGGTTTAATATTTTTGAGTGTTTTGAAGCATCTTTAGGGTTTGTGTAGCATTTTTTACGGTTTGTGTAGAGTTTTTAGAGGTTATGTAGCATTTTTAGTTTTTATGTAGCATTTTTAGGGTTTAGTTAGCGGTTTTAGGTTTTATGTATAATTTTTAGGGTTTATGTAACATTTTCAGGGTTTATGTAGTGTGTCTAGGGTTTATGTTAAGTTTTCTGGGTTTATGTATAATTTTTAGGGGTGATGTAGCAATTATGTATTATTTTTTAGGGTTTATGTAACGTTTTTAGGGTTCATGTAGTGTTTTTAGGGTTTATATTGTGTTTTTAGATTTTATGTAGCGTTTTTTAATGTATATGTTGCGTTTTTTGGGTTTATGCTGTGTTTTTTAGGGTTTATGTTATAGTTCTTGGGTTTATGTAGTGATTCTATGGTTTATATAACATTTTTTGGGTTTATGTTGCCTTTTTTGGTTTATGTTGCGTTTTTAGGGTTTTTGTTGTATTTTTAGGGTTTGTGTAACCTTTTTAGGGTTTATGTATCTATTTGTAGCCTTTTTTGGGTTTTAATGGTTGTTTATGGGTTTTAGTGTTTTTAGGGGTTTTAAGCATTGTTAATGGGTGATTATGGTTTTTATGGTATTTGATGGCTTTTAAATGGTTTTTGGGGAGCTTTATGGGTATATTTGTTATTTTTTTGGGATTGATAGGGGTTGTTAGGGCATTTTAGTGTGTTTTTGGGTTTGTTTGGGTATTGTAGCGGTTTTAGGGTTTATATATTGTGTTTTAGACTTTTTTTTGTTCTTTAGGGTTTTTGAGTGTTCTTTCGAGTTTAATATGGTTCTTTATGGTTTATTAGGGTTATTTATTGTTTATTAGTGTTCTTTAGGATTTCTTATAGTTTATTAGCATTTTTATTGTATATTAGGGTTTTATTGGGCCTTTTTAGGCATTGTTTCCGATGCTTTCGCCGGGGCGCGCACATCAGTCTGTGGAGGAGGACACGCTGCTGTTGCCCCTCATTCCCACTTTCCAAAGGCGGGTGGCATTCGTTCCTTGTTCAGGTACGTCTGCTCCTTGATCGAAACGAGATGATGGGATGTCGGTTCTTCCCTTTGTGGATTCCTCCTCGGAGTTCATTACCTAGTCAGGGTCTCCCTCATAGATTTAATACGTTGTTCATGAATCTCATTCCCGGTGCCATATCTTCATGGACACCGGTTAATTACACTACTTCCGTCAAGACATTCCATGGGGTCTTGACATGGTAGCGACCTTCGGTCGGAGTAGACGGAAACATCAGGCATGTCAGGGTATCTCTGGGTGCATGGACATTGGGGAACCTGTATTCTTCCTCATGAGAGGGCATCTCAAGTGTGCATAACCCGAGGCATCCCACATCGAGTGTAGGGAATCATATGCCATGGGCATGTGCCTGAGGTTTTCCTTAGATTCCCGTGTTTAACAAAGGGTATATTGCAAGATTAACGTCTAGAAGAGACGGTTACACCAATGACGTGTCATTCGAGGTTTTCCTCAGGCATCTCGTGTTTGTCACGAGGTAGGCCGCGAGTTTAATGTCTTGCGGAGACGGAATGAGGCTGATCAGAACGTCCCATAGAGACGGATCAGATGGTGGTGTACTCCCTAGAGGGGAGATGTCACACCGTAATCGCTGATCTGAACACCACTGAGGGCGGATCAGGGGAAGTGCGCCCCAGGATGGGGGACACCATAGATTACCATTGGTTGGGATTGAACCTCTTGGAGGTTTCCTACGTACCCTATGTAGAGGACAGGGATCAAAACCCACGAAGTTCGAAAGGGTGATGAATCGGGGTGTACACAGAGGACAACGACCAGAAGATATGATCGGGCTTACACGTAGAAAGCGGCCCATGCACTACTAGGAGCAGCGAGGAGGTGGATGGCATGATCCCACTGGGATGTGGCGGCCCGGGTGAGAATCAGGATGGGTGATGGATTGATGAATGGAGTGGAGGGGGAGTGAAATGGGACCATCACAGGGGTGGTGGTGAAGTTGGGCTTGAACCTTGATGAGGCTTCCTACGTATCCCCGTGGCTGGGAATCAAAGTCCGCGTAGTTCGGGATGATGCCGGTGAACCGACGTGAAGGTGGACCTTGGCCCGATGGATGTCATCAGCGAACCAATGTGAAGGTGGACCTTGGTCCGACGGGAATTGTCAGCGTACCGACGTGAAGGTGGACCTTGGTCCGGTGAGCATCGTCAACATACCAACGTGAAGGTGGACCTTGGTCCAATGAGAGATGGGCTTGAACCTCGGAGAGGATTCCTACGTACCATGCCTTGACATGGATCAAAGACTTCGTAGTTCAAAGGGTTTCATCGGTGAACCGGCGTGAAAGTAGACCTGTGGGTCCACTAGTGGTGGGCTTGAACCTTGGGAAGGCTTCCTACGTACCATGCCTTGACATGGATCAAAGTCCTTGTAGTTCAAAGGGTTTCATCGGTGAACCGACGTGAAAGTAGACCTGTGGGTCCACTAGTGGTGGGCTTGAACCTTGGGAAGGCTTCCTACGTACCATGCCTTGACATGGATCAAAGTCCTCATAGTTCAAAGGATTGATGGAATACAGTTTAACGTTATGCGGGACGATAGTGAACCCTGACGTGAATAAACGACGGGCATTGGGCGTCGGCGAACCGACGTAAATGAGGGACCTTGGTCCAATGGGAAATGGGCTTGAAAATGGGGGCCTGGCACACTGACTAGGAGATGGTTTGGGCCAATGATTGTTGGTCTTGAACCTCAGGGAGGCTTCCTACGTACCATGCCTTGACATGGATCAATGACCTCGTAGTTCGGGTTAGTCACAACGGCTTGCCGTCGGACTGGAATTGCAGTTTAACGTCGTGCTGGATGTGGGTAGAACACGACGTGAATTGGATGATGGGTGGGCTTGAACCTCGTGGAGGCTTCCTACGTACCACGCCTTGACATGGATCAAAGACCTCATAGTTCAAATGGGGCTTTGTCAGCGTACCGACATGAAAATGGACCTTGGTCCAATGAGTGGTGGGTTTGAACCTCGGGAAGGCTTCCTATGTACCATGCCTTGACATGGATCAAAGACCTCGTAGTTCGGGTTGAGTTTTGTCGGCGAACCGATGTGAAAGTGGACCTTGGTCCAATGGGTGGTGGGATTGAACCTTTAGAAGGCTTCCTACGTACCATGCCTTGACATGGATCAAAGACCTCGTAGTTCGGGTTGGGGAATACAGTTTAACGTCATGCGGGACGGGGGTGAACTGACGTGAATGAGGTCGGAACGACCAGATGGTGGATTTGAACCTCGTAGAGGCTTCCTACGTACCATGCATTGACATGGATCAAAGACCTCGTAGTTCGGGTTAGTCACAACGGTTTGCTGTCGGACTGGAATTGCAGTTTAACGTCGTGATGGACGTGGGTAGAACACGACGTGAATTGGACGATGGGTGGGCTTGAACCTCGTGGAGGCTTCCTATGTACCACGCCTTGACATGGATCAAAGACCTCGTAGTTCAAATGGGGCTTTGTCGGCGGACCGACATGAAAATGGACCTTGGTCCAATGAGTGGTGGGCTTGAACCTCAGGAAGGCTTCCTACGTACCATGCCTAGACATGGATCAAAGACCTCGTAGTTTGGGTTGGGTTTTGTCGGCAAACCGACGTGAAAGTGGACCTTGGTCCAATGGTGGTGGGATTGAACCTTTAGAAGGCTTCCTACGTACCATGCCTTGACATGGATCAAAGACCTCATAGTTAGGGTTGGGGAATACAGTTTAACGTCATGCGGGACGGGGGTGAACCGACGTGAATGAGGTCTGAATGACCAGATGGTGGATTTGAACCTCGTAGAGGCTTCCTACGTACCATGCCTTGACATGGATCAAAGACCTCGTAGTTCGGGTTAGTCACAACGGCTTGCCGTCGGACTGGAATTGCAGTTTAACGTCATGATGGACGTGGGTAGAACATGATGTGAATTGGACGATGGGTGGGCTTGAACCTCGTGGAGGCTTCCTACGTACCACGCCTTGACATGGATCAAAGACCTCGTAGTTAAAATGGGGCTTTGTCGGCGGACCGATGTGAAGGTGGACCTTGGTCTAATGAGTGATGGGCTTGAACCTCTGGAAGGCTTCCTACGTACCACGCCTTGACATGGATGAAAGACCTCGTAGTTCAGGTGGGAATGGGTGTACAATTTAATGTCATGCGGGACAAGGGGGGCATACAGTTTAACATCATGCTGGACGAGGGAGAAACTTGACGTGAATGAACGACCGAGCAATGTGGCTTGAACCTCATGGAGGCTTCCTACGTACCATGCCTTGACATGGATCAAAGTCCTTGTAGTTCAAATGGGATGGGTCGCAATGGCTTGCCATTGGACCGGAATGCAGTTTAACGTCATACTGGATGGGAATGAAACCCGACGTGAGTAAATGACAGGTGGTCTTGAACCTCATGGAGGCTTCCTACGTACCATGCCTTGACATGGATCAAAGTCCTCATAGTTCGCTATGGGTGGGGGGTCAGGGTCGGTGCTCACTCTAAGCCCACGTGAGTCATGCTCGGTGTGAGAAACAAGAGGTTGCATGGACCTGATGATCACGTCGTGAAGGATGCGTCCGTGAGAAGCGAAGAGGGGCTTACGCGTTAGGCGGCCCATGGTGCTGGGACTTACTCCAGGATGGATGCCCAAAACGGCTTATCGATAAATGGGGTCGCAACGGCTTACCGCTAGATTTGGTCACAACGGATTACGGCTGGATAGGGATGTCAACGGCTTACCGCTGAATGGGGTCGCAATGGCTTACCGCTGGATTGGGTCACAATGGCTTACCGCTGGATAGGGATGTCAATGGCTTATCGCTGAATGGGGGTCGCAACGGCTTACCGCTGGATTGGGTCACAACGGCTTACCGCTAGATAGGGATGTCAACGTCTTACCGCTGAATGGGGGTCGCAACGACTTACCGCTGGATAAGGATGTGAACGGCTTACTGCTGCATAGGATCACAACGACTTACCGCTGATTGGGATCACAACAGTGGATGGGGCTTACGTGAGGAAGCTGCCCGGGTGCCGCTATGGAGGGGCAATGGTGAATGGGCCTTACGCAAGGAATCCGCCCGGGTTCCGCTAAGGAGCGGAAATGATGAATGGGGCTTATTCTAGGAAGCTTCCCGGGTCCCTCTATGGAGCGGTGATGGTGAATGGGGCTTACGCTAGGAAGCTGCCCAGGTGCTGCTAAGGAGTGGCACTGATGAATGGGGCTTACGCAAGGAAGCTGCCCGGGTGCCGCTATGGAGCGGCAATGGGGAATGGGGCTTACGCTAGGAAGCTGCCCAGGTGCCGCTAAGGAGGGGCACTGGTGAATGGGGCTTACGCTAGGAAGCTGCCTGGGTGCCGCTATGGAGCGGCAATGGGGAATGGGGCTTACGCTAGGAAGCTGCCCGGGTGCCGCTATGGAGCGGCAATGGGGAATGGGTCTTATGCTAGGAAGCTGCCCGGGTGCCGCTATGGAGCGGCAATGGGGAATGGGGATTACGCTAGGAAGCTGCCCAGGTGCTGCTAAGGAGTGGCACTGGTGAATGGGGCTTACGCTAGGAAGCTGCCCGGGTGCCGCCATGGAGGGGAACTGGTGAATGGGGCTTACGCTAGGAAGCTGTCAGGGTGCCGCTATGGAGCGGCAATGGGGAATGGGGCTTACGCTAGGAAGCTGCCCGGGTGCCTCTATGGAGCGGCAATGGGGAATGGGTCTTATGCTAGGAAGTTGCCCGGGTGCCGCTATGGAGCGGTAATGGGGAATGGGGCTTACGCTAGGAAGCTGCCCGGGTGCCGCTATGGAGCGGCAATGGGGAACGGGGCTTACGCTCGGAAGCTGCCCAGGTGCCGCCAAGGAGTGGCACTGGTGAATGGGGCTTACGCTAGGAAGCTGCACGGGTGCCGCTATGGAGCGGCACTGGTGAATGGGTCTTACGCTAGGAAGCTGCCCCGGTGCCGCTATGGAGCGGCACTGGTGAATGGGGCTTATGCAAGGAAGCTGCCCGGGTGCCGCTATGGAGGGGCAATGGTGAATGGGGCTTATGCAAGGAAGCCTCCCGGGTGCCGCTAAGGAGCGGAAATGGTGAATGGGGCTTATGCTAGGAAGCTGCCCGGGTGCCTCTATGGAGCGGCGATGGTGAATGGGGCTTATGCTAGGAAGCTGCCCAGGTGCCGCTAAGGAGTGGCACTGGTGAATGGGGCTTACGCAAGGAAGCTGCCCGGGTGCCGCTATGGAGAGGCAATGGGGAATGGGGCTTACGCTAGGAAGCTGCCCAGGTGCCGCTAAGGAGGGGCACTGGTGAATGGGGCTTACGCTAGGAAGCTGTCGGGGTGCCGCTATGGAGCGGCAATGGGGAATGGGGCTTACGCTAGGAAGCTGCCCGGGTGCCGCTATGGAGCGGCAATGGGGAATGGGTCTTATGCTAGGAAGCTGCCCAGGTGCCGCTATGGAGCGACAATGGGGAATGGGGCTTACGCTAGGAAGCTGCCCAGGTACCGCTAAGGAGTGGCACTGGTGAATGGGGCTTACGCTAGGAAGCTGCCCGGGTGCCGCTATGGAGCGGCACTGGTGAATGGGGCTTACGCTAGGAAGCTGCCCCGGTGCCGCTATGGAGCGGCACTGGTGAATGGGGCTTATGCAAGGAAGCTTCCCGGGTGCCGCTATGGAGGGGCAATGGTGAATGGGGCTTACGCAAGGAAGCCGTCCGGGTGCCGCTAAGGAGTGGAAATGGTGAATGGGGCTTATGCTAGAAAGCTGCAGGGGTGCCTCTATGGAGCGGCGATGGTGAATGGGGCTTACGCTAGGAAGCTGCCCAGGTGCCGCTAAGGAGTGGCACTGGTGAATGGGGATTACGCAAGGAAGCTGCCCGGGTGCCGCTATGGAGCGGCAATGGGGAATGGGGCTTACACTAGGAAGCTGCCCAGGTGCCGCTAAGGAGGGGCACTGGTGAATGGGGCTTACGCTAGGAAGCTGCCTGGGTGCCGCTATGGAGCGGCAATGGGGAATGGGGCTTACGCTAGGAAGCTGCCCGGGTGTCGCTATGGAGCGGCAATGGGGAATGGGTCTTAAGCTAGGAAGCTGCCCAGGTGCCGCTATGGAGCGACAATGGTGAATGGGGCTTATGCTATGAAGCTACCCGGGTGTCGCTATGGAGCGGCAATGGGGAATGGGGCTTACGCTAGGAAGCTGCCCGGGTGCCGCTATGGAGCGGCAATGGTGAATGGGGCTTATGCTAGGAAGCTGCCCGGGTGCCACTATGGAGCGGCACTGGTGAATGGGGCTTACGCTAGGAAGCTTCCCGGGTGCCGCTATGGAGCGGCACTGGTGAATGGGGCTTATGCTAGGAAGCTGCCCCGGTGCCACTATGGAGCGGCACTGGTGAATGGGGCTTATGCAAGGAAGCTTCCCGGGTGCCGCTATGGAGGGGCAATGGTGAATGGGGCTTACGCAAGGAAGCCGCCCGGGTGCCGCTAAGGAGCGGAAATGGTGAATGGGGCTTATGCTAGGAAGCTGCCCGGGTGCCTCTATGGAGCGGCGATGGTGAAGGGGGCTTACGCTAGGAAGCTGCCCAGGTGCCGCTAAGGACTGGCACTGGTGAATGGGGCTTACGCAAGGAAGCTGCCCGGGTGCCGCTATGGAGCGGCAATGGGGAATGGGGCTTACGCTAGGAAGCTGCCCAGGTGCCGCTAAGGAGGGGCACTGGTGAATGGGGCTTACGCTAGGAAGCTGCCTGGGTGCCGCTATGGAGCGGCAATGGGGAATGGGGCTTACGCTAGGAAGCTGCCCGGGTGCCGCTATGGAGCGGCAATGGGGAATGAGTCTTATGCTAGGAAGCTGCCCAGGTGCCACTAAGGAGTGGCACTGGTGAATGGGGCTTACGCTAGAAAGCTGCCCAGGTGCCGCTATGGAGCGACAATGGGGAATGGGGCTTACGCTAGGAAGCTGCCTGGGTGCCGCTATGGAGCGGCAATGGGGAATGGGGCTTACGCTAGGAAGCTGCCCAGGTGCCGCTAAGGAGTGGCACTTGTGAATGAGGCTTACGCTAGGAAGCTGCCCGGGTGCCGCTATGGAGCGGCACTGGTGAATGGGGCTTACGCTAGGAGGCTGCCCAGGTGCCGCTATGGAGCGACACTGGTGAATGGGGCTTATGCAAGGAAGCTGCCCGGGTGCCGCTATGGAGCGGCAATGGTGAATGGGGCTTACGCAAGGATGCTGCCCGGGTGCCGCTATGGAGCGGCAATGGGGAATGGATCTTATGCTAGGAAGATGCCCAGGTGCCGCTAAGGAGTGGCACTGGTGAATGGGGCTTACGCTAGGATGCTGCCCGGGTGCCGCTATGGAGCGACAATGGGGAATGGGGCTTACGCTAGGAAGCTGCCTGGGTGCCGCTATGGAGCGGAAATGGGGAATGGGGCTTACACTAGGAAGCTTCCCAGGTGCCGTTATTGAGTGGCGCTGGTGAATGGGGCTTACGCTAGGAAGTTGACCGAGTGCCGCTATGGAGCGGCAATGGGGAATGGGGCTTACGCTAGGAAGCTGCCCGGGTGCCGCTATGGAGCGACAATGTTGAATGGGGCTTACGCTAGGAAGATGCCCAGGTGCCGTTATTGAGTGGCACTGGTGAATGGGGCTTACGCTAGGAAGCTGCCCGGGTGCCGCTATGGAGCGGCACTGGTGAATGGGGCTTACGCTAGGAAGCTGCCCGGGTGCCGCTATGGAGCGACACTGGTGAATGGGGCTTATGCAAAGAAGCTGCCCGGGTGCCGCTATGGAGCGGCAATGGTGAATGGGGCTTACGCAAGGATGCTGCCCGGGTGCCGCTATGGAGCGGCAATGGGGAATGGGGCTTACGCTAGGAAGCTGCCCAGGTGCCGCTAAGGAGTGGCACTGGTGAATGGGGCTTATGCTAGGAAGCTGCCTGGGTGCCGCTATGGAGCGGCACTGGTGAATGGGGCTTACGCAAGGATGCTGCCCGTATTGTATTCCTCATGTCTGGCCATGAAGGCATCCCAACTCAATGGTGAGTTGAGGCCTTCACTTATGCACTAGTGCACAAGAGGGAAAATGCCAAGGGGCGTTGGAATCAGGCCATTGTAATCATGGAATTGAGCATCTTACGCTTGGAGCATAAGGAATCTCATGTTTGGAACAAGAGGCATCCTATGTTTGGGACATAGGGATTACTACAGTTTAGAGTCATGTAGGTGGGACTATTGGCATCTCATGCTAGAAGCATAAGGCATATCTCGTATAGGGCGAGAGGCATCCTATCGTTTTTTAGATAGGGAGTACTACAGTTTATAGTCTTGTAGATAGGACTATTAGGCAGAAGGTGCCTAGAAATGGTTGGTGTTGGGACTTACGCAAAGGCGGCCCTTTCTGGTTCAACCTGGCATAGGAGCCAAGTGATTGGGTTTGGAGGAGTTTCTTGAGGGATGGTTTGACTCAAGGTACTCGGGGAATTGATGATGAGAATCTCGACTCACGACATGGAATGAAACCCAGAGGAATATGTCGACTCTAGGTGTTCCACGGTGTGTGGAGGAGTGCATCAAATCATGGTATTCCATAGGTGGAAGGTGGGAGCGCATAAGGGCGCAATGGAAAATCCCGGCATTCCGGCCTGAAAAGATCGTGGTGCGAGTCTCCAGGGGGTGCGGGGGCGTAGCCCCCGCGGTATAGACCGGTGGGCGCGAAGGTAGGATCCTTGCGAAGGATAGGTCTTCGCGAAGCATGGCATCGCGGAGCAATGGTCTCTCGCAGAGAAAAGGGGTCTCGTGGAGCAGCATCGCGGAGCAACATCGCGGAGAAAAGGGATCTCGTGGAGCTTGGTCTCACGGAGCAGCATCGCGGAGCATAGGCTCGCGGAGCATGGACTCATGGAGTCTCGGCTCGCGGAGCAGCAACGCGAAGGAAGATGATCGCGGAGCATGGCTTCGCGGAGCTGCAATGCGGAGCTCCGCTCGGCCGCCCAAGGGGCGAAGTGGCCGTGGGCGTCCTCTGGAGAAGGGGGGTGAGCTGGGTATTTATAGGCAAGGGGTGCCGCGAAGCAGAACTCTCGCGCCGCCTCAGGAGCTTCGCGGCGCGCTCGCGAACGTTAAATTCGTTCACGGAGAGTTACCGCCTCCGGAGCTTCGCGGGACCGCGCTGCACGGGTGCTTCGCATCGGTGCTTCGCGAGGGGTCTTCGCGGTGCATCGCAAACGTCAAACGGGTTCGCGGAGCCTCTCGCCTCATTGCTTCGCGGCGGCGCTCCGCGATCACGGAGGGGGGCTTCGCGAATGGGCTTCGCGAACCAGATTTCCAGCCCAACTTCAAACGTCCATAACTCCTAATCCGTAACTCTGTTCGGGCCCTACAACCTACCAAATAAAAGCTGGCGAAATGGACTACGATCTTGGATCATGTATGGAAGCATTTGAAAAATTTTGGGGACGCGTTTTCCGGGGTATACAGGCATTAATAGCTTTTTCTAGGGTTTATCAACCTTTTTTAGAGTTATTTAGGAATTATTAGGGTTTATTAGGGTTTATTTTATTTATTAGGGTCTACTAATGTGTATTTGAGTTTATTGAGATTTATTAGGGTTTATTATTATTTGTTAGGGTTTATTGGGGTTTATTAGGGGTTTGTTATGGTTATTTTACCGTTTGTTATGATTTATTTGGCATTGTTAGGATTTGTTACGATTTATTTGGGGTTGTTAGGGTTTTTTACGATTTATTTTGGGGTTATTTGGGTTTTTATGGTTTATTAGTGGGTTGTAGGTTTTATTAGGATATTATTTGGAGGTTTTTGTAGCGTTTTGTCGGGTTTGTTAGAGGTTTTAGTGATTATTAGGGTTTATTATGGTTTACTAGTGTTTTTTATTGTATATTATGGGTTTTAGGGCTTTTGTAGCTTTTATTAGGGTCTAATAGAGTTTGTTATGGATTATTATAGGTTATTAAAATTTATTAGTGTTTATTGGGGTTTTTAGGGTTTAACATTGGGTTTTATGGGTTATGATTGTTTATTAGTGGTTCATAGGGGCTATTAGTGGTTGTTATGGTTTGTTGGGTTTTGTTAGGGTTTTTAGGGTTTGTTAGAGTTTGTTTGACTTGTTTGGGGTTTTATGCGTTTTTTGGGTTTTATGGGTGTGTTTGGATTTGTTATACTCTGTTAGGGTTATTTTATCATTTTTTGGGTTTTGTTGTGTTTTGTGGGTTTTGAAGTATTTTTCAGGTTTTTGTAGCAATTGATAGGGTTTATGTAGCATTGTTAGTGGCTTTAGGGTTCTTTAAGGTGTTTAGGGTTTTTTAGGGTTCTTTTGGGGGGGTACTAGGGTTTCTTTTGATATTTTTACGGTTTTCTATGGGGGTTTTAGGGGTTTTAAGGGTTTCATAGGGTTGTTTAGGGTTTTGTTAGGCATTTTTAGGCTTTTAGGGGGTTTTAGCGTTTTTAGTGGTTTTTTTTGGTTTTTTAGGGTTTTTTGAGTTTTTTTGAGTCTTTTAGGGTTTTTAGGTTTGTATTCAGGTTTTTTTAGTTTTTTCGATATTTAGGGGTTTTAGGGTTTTTTTAGGGTTTTTATGATTTTTTAGGGTTTTTAGTTTTTTTAGGGTTTTTTAGGGTTTTTTGGGGTTTTTTGGGTTTTGTCAGGTTTTGCTGGGTTTGTTAGGGTTTTTTATGAATATTATCATTTTGAATTGTTTGATAGAATTTTTGTAATATATTCGGGTTTTTAGGTATTTTGTAGCTTTTATTAGGGTATAATTGGGTTTTTATGGTTTATTATGATTTATTAGTGTTTATTAGGGTTTAGTAGTGGGCTTTGGGGTTTATTATGGTTTATTATTGGTTGGTAGGGTTTGTTTGGATTTATTAGTTTTTATTAGAGTGATTTAGGCTGTTTAACGGGTTTTTAGGGTTTCTAAGTGTATGTTAGTGTTTCTAACGGCGGGTTAGGGTTTTTATGGGTGAGTTAAGGTTTCTAAGGGTGTGCTATGGTTTTTAAGGGTTTCTAAGGTTTTGTTAGGGTTCCTATGGGTGCGTTGGAGTTTCTCAGGGTGTACTAGGGTTTCTAAGTGTGTGTTAGGGTTTCTAAGGGTGTGTTAGGGTTTCTAAGGGTGTCTTAGTGTTTCTTAGGTTTTCTTAGGGTTTTGTTATGGTTTTTAGGGTTTTTAGGGATATGTTAGGACTTCTCATGTTTTCTTAGGGGTTTTTAGGGTTTCATCTGGTTTTTTGTGTTTATTGGGGTTTCTTAGTGCTTCTAGGGGTTTCTTAGGGTTTATTAGGGTTTTTTTGGGTTTGTTATGTTTTTAGGGTTTTTTGGTGTTTTTTAGTGTTTCTTAGGGTTTCTTGAGGTTTGTTAGTGTTTGTTAGGGTTTGTTTGGGTTTTTCATGGTTTTTCATGGGTTTTAGTGTTTATGGGATTATTCATGGTTTTTAGGGTTATTCAGTTGATCACGGTTGTCACAGATGTGTAGAGGTAGTCTCAAGTTTCAATTTGATATGTGGTATAGGTGAAACGGACACCTAGAGAAGAATTTAAGGTCATTTGGAGGACACAATAACCTTTTGGGTATTTAAGAATGTGATAATGTGGTCCTATTGGTCACAGATGTGTAGATCTAGTCTAAATCTTCAATTAGATATATGGTAGAGGCAAAACAGACTCCTCGGGAAGAAGTTACGGTCTTTTTGAGGGTTTAAGTGCCTTTTGGGGCCTTCAAGTATGTGAGAAGGTGCTTCAGTGGTTATTGGAGTGTAGGTCTAGTCTCGAGCTTCGATTTGATATGCAGTAGAGGCAAAACAGACACCCATAGAAGAAGTTATTGCAAAACGGACACCAGAAGCCAATCTTTTGACCATCCAAAGGGATTTTGGGTCTTTTCGGGGTAGAATAATGTCAGAAAGCGTTCCAGTGGTTACTAGAGTGTGTATCTTTTCATAATATTAGATTTGATATGTGGTAGAGCCAAAATGAACACATGTAGCAGAAGTTATTGTCTTTTTAAATTGAGAAACCCTCCTAGCTCTGAAAAACTTAAGAAACCCGTAACTCACTAAAATAGGCATAACTTCTCATTCGGGTGTCCATTTATGCACTGTGACTAGTAAAATAGAATCTCGTGATATGAGGGAGGACCAAGTCTAATCAAAACTGTGAGATGATCAATGAAATAGAAGATATATTAGTTATACCACTCCAAAAAAGTCCAACTTCAAAAGGCCATAACTTTCACTCCAGTTTTCCATTTGAGCTCTACTACAAATACAATCGAAGGCAACAAAGAGATATACATAGAAGGCTAACTTGAACAAAGTTCAAGTCATTTTTGGGACACTAAAATCCCAAAACCCCATCAGGAGACCTCCAAAACTCCATTTTCCGTGTCTGGATCCCTGTCAAATTTTTCTTTAAACGGTCATAACTTCTAATATGTGTGTCTGTTCGGCCTCCAACACCTGTTTTTATCATATTTTGTTCCATGAGATTTAGTTTTACTATTCACTGAGTGGAAATGGACACCTGAAGAAGAAGTTGTTCATTTTTTAATGACTTTGTTATTTGTTAGGTTTTTCGAGACACCATTTCAAGCACTTTTGTCATGTCTGCTATTTTATTCAAACAAATATAACTTATTATTACTGTTATTATTATTATCATCATCATCTCATGAAAATGCACATGTACATGCACATCTGTTATTATTATATTTTTATTACCATGCACGTGCACATGCAATGCACACACGTTATTTTATTATCACATGCGTTGTAATTATTATTGTCATTATTGTTGTTGTTGTTGTTGTTGTTGTTGTTGTTATCATCACATGAAAAGGAACATCCAAAGGCACATACATGCACATTCAATGAACCTGCATTATTCTATTATCACACGTGTTGTTATTATAAATATTATTTTTATTTTTATTATTATTTTTATTATTATCATCATCATCTTCATCACATGCAAATGCAATGCACATGAGTTATTATTTATTACCATACACATGCACACGTAATCCACATGCAATATTCTATTATCATATGCATTAGTACTACTACTATTATCACCACCACTACTACTATTATTACTATTATTGTTATTATTACTATCATCACATGAAAATGTAGATGTATGTGCGTTATTATTTATTATTTATTACCAAGTACGTGAATATGCAATGCACTAGTATTATTCTTTTATTATTATTATTATTATTATTATTATTATCATTATCAGTATTATTATAATTATCACATTCAAATGCACATGCATGTGTGTTGTTATTTATTATTTATTACCATGCATGTGCATGAATTATTATTATTATTATTATTACAATTTTTATTATTAATATTATCATCAAATGTAAATGCACATGCACATGCATCTGCATTCTTATTTATTATTATTTATTTGTTATTTATTACTATGCAGGTGCACATGAAATGAACTTGTGTTATTATTATATTATTATTATTATTATTATTATTCTTTTTGTTGTTGTTGTTGTTGTTTGTATCATCAAATACAAATGCCCATGCACGTGCGTTGTTATTTATTATTTATTACCATGCACATCAGGTGTCATTATCATTATCATTACATGTAAATGCTCTTGAACGTGCGTTATTATGTATTATTTATTATCATGCACATGAAAATGCAATGCACTTGCGTTATTCTATTATCACATGTGTTATTATTATTTATTCTAATGCACTTGCACACACAATACACATGTGTTATTCTATTATCTCATGTGTTATTATTTATTCTTTATTATCATTCACATGCAAATGAATATTCATGTGGACTTGGTTATTATTTATTTTTTATTACCACGCACATGCACATGCACTAGAATGTGCGAAAATATTTATTATTTATTATCATTCACATGCACATTCATATACACATGCAATTCACATGCGTTATTATTTATAATATATTAATTATTATCATTCACATGCAAATGTCCAGGGATATGCACATGTAGGTGCATTATGATTTATTATTTAAACCATGTACATGCATATGAACATGCACATGCGTTATTACTACTATTATTATTAGAGGTATTTATAGGGTTTACCATAATTATTTAGGATTTTTAGGTGTTATTAATATTTATTGTGGTTTGTTAGGGTTTTAGTGTTTTTTAATGGTATATTATCGTTTTTTATGGTTTGGTGGGGGTTATTTAGATTTTATTAGGGTTTATTATGGTGTGTCAAGATTTATTAGGGTTTATTAGGTATTTTTAGGGTTTTTTTAGGATTAAGTTGGGTTTATTAGGATATATTAGGGTATATTATGGCATATTTTTGTATTTTTTTGGATTTATTAGGGTTTATTATGGTTCATTATGGTTTATTAATTTTTAAGAGGGTATATTAGGGGTTTTTATTATTTAGTAGTGTTTATTTGGGTTTAATATCACTTTTAAGCCTTTTTGGTTTTATTAGCATTTATTAGGGGTTTTAGGGCTTTTGATGGTATATTTGTGTTTTTTAGGGTTTATTATGGTTTATTATGGAGTGTTAAGTTTTATTAGGGTTGATTAGGTATTTTTAGGGTTTTATTATGGTTGAATCAGTATCTTTAAGGTTTTATTAAGTCTTATTAGGGTTGAGTATAGATTATTAGGGTTTGTTAGGGATTTTTAGGGTTTACTAGGGTTTGTTAGAGTTTTTATTACGGTATATGAGTGTTTTTTAGTTTTTCTAATATATATGAGGGGTTGTAATGACTTTTTAGGTTTTATTAGTGTGTTTTTAGTGATTGGGGGCATTTTTAATGGTTTATTAGCTTTTGTTTGAATTTATTATGGTTTATTAGGGTTTTTAGGTATTTTTAATGGTTTGTTTGCATTTTTTTGTTTATTGGGGTTTAGTTGGGTTTTATTGGGTTTTGTTATGGTGTTTCAAGGTTTATGAGGGTTGAGAAGGTATTTTTAGGGTTTTATTATGGTTTTATTAGGGTTTATTCGTTTTTATTAAGGTTTATTATGGATTTTTAGGTTTTATTATGGTTTGTTAGGGGTTTATTAGTTTTTTTGTTTTACTAGGTTATATTAGTATTTGTTAAGTCTTTTTAGATAATATATCATGTTTTTATTATTTGTGAGCGTTTTGTTTTTGTTTGTGAGCATTTTTAGGGTTTCTTAGCTTATATTCGAGTTTATTATGGTTTATTAGGGTTCTTAAGGATTTTTAAGGTATATTAGCATTTTTTGTCTTTATTAGGTTATATTAGTGTTTTTAGGTCTTTTTAGGTAATATACTGCGTTTTTGTTGTTTGTAATCATTTTTTATTATTTGTGAGTGTTTTTAGGGTTTATTAGGTTATATTAGAGTTTATCAGGGTTTTTAGGGATTTTTTAAGGTATACTAGCATTTTTTTTATTAGAGTTTTGTAGGGTTTTATTAGGGGTTATTATGGTGTGTTATGTTTTATTAGGGTTGAGTAGGGTCTATTTGGATTTATTTATGGTTTATTAGGGCTTTTAGGGTTTGTTTGAGGTTTATTGGGGTTTATTGGTGTTTATTTGTGTCTATTAGGGTTGGTTAGGGTTGTTTAGGTTTTTATAATGTGTTTTTAGGGTTTGTTATGTTTTCTTATCATTTATTAGTGTTTATTAGGTATTTCTGGGGTTTTATTAGGGTTGAGTAGAGTTTCTTAGGGTTTTTAGGGATTATAATGTGTTTTTAGGGATTATTAGAGTTTATTATGGGTTTATTAGGGTTTAATTTTTTATATTATGGTATGTTAGGGTTTAATATTTTTGAGGGTTTTAAAGCGTCTTCATGGTTTTGTAGCATTTTTTAGGGTTTGTGTAGCATTGTTAGAGCTTATGTAGCATTTTTAATGGTTATGTAGAGTTTTTAGGGTTCAGTTAGCAATTTTAGATTTTAAGTTTCATTTTTAGGGTTTATATAACGTTTAGGGTTTATGCTGTGTGTTTAGGGTTTAGGTTTTATGTAGCATTTTTTAGTGTTTATGTGGCGTTTTCTAGGTTTATTTAGCATTTTAGGGGTGATATAGAGTTTAAGTTGCATTTTTACAGTTTATGTAACGTTTTTAGGGTTCATGTAGTGTTTTTAGGCTTTATATTGTGTTTTTAGGCTTTATGTAGCATTTTTTAATGTTTATGTTGTGTTTTTATGGTTTATGTTGTGTTTTTATGGTTTATGTTGTGTTTTTTAGGGTTTATGATACAGTTCTGGGTTTTATGTAGTGCTTTTAGGGTTTATGTAGCGTTTTTTGGGTTTATGTTGTGTTTTTTGGTTTATGTGGTGTTTTTAGTTTTTTTGTTGCATTTTTAAGGGTTTATGTAACGTTTTTAGGGTTTATGTATCTATTCGAATCCTTTTTTGGGTTTTAATGGTTGTTTATGGTTTGTAGTTTTTTTTGGTATTTAAGGGTTGTTAATGGGTGTTTATGGGTTTTTATGGTATTTGATGTCTTTTTAATGGTTGGGGGGGGGTTATGAGTTTATTTGTTTTCTAGGGATTGATAGGTGTTGTTAGGGTTTTTTAGTGTGTTTTAGGGTTTGTTTGGGTATTGTAGCAGTTTTTAGGGTTTATATAATGTGTTTTTGTTTTTTGGGTTCTTTAGATTTTTTAGTGTTCTTTATAGTTTAATATGCTTCTTTAGGGTTTATTAGGGTTCTTTAGAGTTTATTACTCTTCTTTATGATTTGTTACAGTTTATTAGCATTTTTTATTGTATATTTGGGTTTTATTGTGCTTTTGTCGTCATTAATAGCTTTTTCTAGGGTTTATCGACCTTTTTTAGGGTTATTTAGAATTTATTAGGGTTTATTTTATTTATTAGGGTTTAGTAACATTTATTTGTGTTTATTATGATTTAATAGGGTTTATTATGATTTTCTAGGGTTTATTGTCGTTTATTAGGGGCTTGTTATTGTTTGTTTCAGTTTTTTACGATTTATTTTTCATTTCTTAGGATTCGTTACGATTTATTTTGTGTTTTTAGAGTTTGTTACGATTTATTTTGGAGTTATTAGGGTTTATTAGGGTTTATTAGTGGGTTTTTGGGTTTTGTAGACTATTATTTGGATGTTTTTGTAGCGTTTTGTTGGGTTTGTTAGGGTTTTAAGTGATTATTAGGTTTTATAATGGTTTAATAGTGTTTTTTATTATATATTAGGGGTTTTAGGGCTTTTGTAGCATTTATTAGGGTCTAATAGAGTTTGTTAGGGTTTATTATAGGTTATTAAAATTTATTAGGGTATATTAGGGTTTTTAGGGTTTAATAGTGGGTTTTAGGGGATATTAGGGTTTATTGGTAGTTCTGAGGGTTTATTAGTGGTTGTTAGGGTTTGTTATTTTTTGTTAGGGTTTTTAGGGTTTGTTACGGTTTGTTTGAGTTGTTTGGGGTTTTATGCATTTTTTGGGTTTTATGGGTGTGTTTGGATTATTTATTCTTTGTTAGGGTTATTTTTAGCATTTTTGGGGTTTTTTTTTGCATTTTGTGGGTTTTGAATCATTTTTCAGTTTTTTGTAGCAATTGTTATGGTTTATGTAGCGTTAATAGTGGCTTTAGTGGGGTTTTAGTGTTTTTATGGTTCTTTATGATGTATTAGGGTTTCTTTTGAGGTTTTTTGGGTTTTCTAGGTGGTTTGGGGGGTTTTAAGGGTTTCATTGGATTGGTTATGGTTTTGTTAGGCATTTTTAGGATTTTTAGGGTTTTTATCGTTTTTAGGGGTTTTTGGGGTTTTTAGCATATTTTGGGGTTTTTAGAGGTTTTTTAGGGGTTTTTAGGTTTTTTTTGGGTTTTTCACTTTTTTCATGAATGTAGGGGTTTTAGGGGTTTTAGGAGTATTTTAGGGTTTTTAGGACTTTTTTGGGTTTTTAGGGTTTTTAGGGTTTTTTAGGGATTTTTAGAATTTTTGGGGGTTTTAGGGTTTTTCTTAGGGTTTTGTCAGGTTTTGCCGAGTTTGTTACGATTTTTTGTGAATATTAGCATTTCTAATAGTTTAATAGCATTTTTGTTGTATATTTGGGTTTTTTTGACATTTTGTGGCTTTTCTTGGGGTCTAATAGGGTTTTTAGGGTTTATTACGATTTATTAGTTTTTATTAGGGTTTAGTAGTGGGCTTTAGGGTTTATTTGGGTTTATTATGGTTTATTATTGGTTGGTAGGGTTTGTTAGGATTTATTAGTGCTTATTAGAGTGATTTAGGGTGTCTAAGGGTTTGTTAGGGTATCTAAGGGTGTGTTAGGGTTTCTAAGGGTGGGTTAGTGTTTTTATGGGTGGGTTAGGGTTTTAAGGGTGTGCTATGGTTTCTAATGGTTTCTAAGGTTATGTTAGGGTTTCTATGGGTGTGTTGTGGTTTTTAAGGGTGTGATAGAGTTTCTAAGGGTGTGTTAGGGTTTCTAAGGGTGTGTTAGGGTTTCTAAAGGTGTTTTAGTGTTTCTTAGGTTTTCTAAGGGCTTTGTTTGGGTTTTTAGGGGTTTTTAGGTTTTCTTATGGTTTATTAGGTGTTTTATGGTTTCTTTGGGTTTTTTGGGTTTATTGGGGTTTCAAAGTGCTTGTTGGGGTTTGTTAGGGCTTGTTAGGGTTTTTAGGGTTTTTAGGGTTTGTTAGGGTTTGTTATGTTTTTTCGGGTTTTTTGGGGTTTGTTAGGGTTTGTTAGGGTTTGTTAGGGTTTGTTAGGGTTTTTAGTGTTTGTTTGGGTTTTTTATTTTTTATTAGGGTTTTTTAGGATTTTTAATGGTTTTTAGTGTTTATCGGGTTATTCATGTGTTTTTAGGGTTATTTAGGCGTTTATGGTTGTCACAGATGTGTAGATCTAGTCGCAAGCTTCAATTTGATATGCGGTACAGGTGAAACGGACACCCAGAGAAAAAGATACAGTCATTTATAGGACTTATGGACCTTTTGGGACTTTAGGAACGTGATAAGGAGTTCCTATTGGTCACTGATATGTAGATCTTGTCGAATGCTTTGATTTGATATTTGGTAGAGGCAAAACGGACTCCCGGAGTAGAATTTATGGTCTTTTGGAGGGTTTAAGTACCTTTTGGGCCTTTAAGTATGTGAGAAGGTGCTTCAGTTGTTATATGAGTGTCGGTCTACTCGCATGATTTGATTTGATATGTGGTTGTGGCAAAACGGACACCCATTGAAGAATTTATTGCAAAACGGACACCAGAAGCCAATCTTTTGACCATCCAAAGGGATTTTGGGTCTTTTGGGGGGGGGGGTGAAGAATGCCAGAAAGAGTTCCAGTGGTTACTAGAGTGTGTATATTTTCAAAATATTCAATTTTATATATGGTAGATCCTATATGAACACACGTAATAGAAGTTATTGTCATTTTAAATTGAGCAACTCTCCTAGCGCCTAAAAACCTAGGAAACCCACAACTCACTAAAATAGGAATAACATCTCCTTTGGGTGTCCATTTGAGCATTGTGACCAGTAAGATCGAAGATCATGAGATGAGTGAGGACCAAGTTTAGTAGAAACTATGATAAGATCAATGAAATATAAGATATATTAGTTATACCACTCCAAAAAAAAAGTCCAACTTCAAATGGCCATAACTTTCGCTCCGGTTGTCCATTTGAGCTCTAACACATATCAAATCAAGAGTTGCGAAGATATCTACGCAGCAGGATGACTTGAACATCGTTAAAGTCATATTTGAGACCTTAAAATCCAAGAAACCCATTAGAAGGCCTCCAAAACTCCATTTCTGTGTACGAATCCCTATCAAATTTTTATTAAAATGGTCATAACTTCTGATCTGTGTGTCTGCTCGGCCTCCGATACATGTTTTTATTGTAGTTCATTCCCTGAGATTCAGTTTGACTATTCACGGAGTGGAAATGGACACCCGGAGAAGAAGTTATGCCTTTTTCAATTACTCTGTGATTTATTAGGTTTTTCGAGACCCCATTTCTAGCATTTTTGTCCTGTCTGCTGTTTTTTCAAACTACTATAACTTATTATTATTGTTATTATTATTATTATCATCATATCATCGACATGAACATGCAAAAGCACATGAGTTATTATTATATTTTTATTACCATGCAAGTGCACAAGCAATGCACACACGCAATTTTATTATCACATGCATTGTTATTATTATTGTTATTATTATTATTGTGGTTGTTGTTATTGTTTTTCTTGTTGTTATTGTTATTATCATCACATGAAAATGAACATGCGAATGCAAATACATGCACATTCAATGCACGTGCGTTATTCTATTATCACATGCATTGTTATTATTAATATTATTATAATTATTATTATTAGTATTAGTATCATCATAATCACATGCAAATGCAATGCATGGGTGTTATTACTTATTAACATGCACGTGCACACATGATGCACTTGCAATATTCTATTATCACATGCACTGGTACTACTACTATTATCACCACGACTACTACTATTATTACTACTATTGTTATTATTACTATCATCACATGGAAATGTAGATGCACGTGCGCTATTATTTATTATTTATTATCATGAACGTGCTTATCCAATGCACTTGTATTGATATTTTGAAATTATTATTATTATCAAAATTATTATTATTATTATTATTATTATTATTATTATTATTATCATTATCATTATAATTATCATTATCACATGCACATGCACATGCATGTGCGTTATTATTTATTATTTATTACCATGCACGTGCAGGCATTATTATTATTATTATTATTATTATTATTAAAATTATCATCAAATATAAATTCACATGCACATGCATGTGCGTTCTTATTTATTATTATTTATTTATTATTTACTACTACGCATGTGCACATGAAATGCACTTGAATTATTCTATTATTATTATTATTGTTGTTGTTGTTTGTATCATCAAATACAAATGCACATGCACATGCGTTGTTATTTATTATTTATTACCATGCACGGGCATGAGTCATTATCATTATCATTACATGTAAATGCACATGCACGTGCATTATTATATATTATTTATTATCATGAACACGAAAATGAAATGCACTTGCGTTATTCTATTATCACATGTGTTATTATTATTTATTCTCATGAACGTGCACACACAATGCTCTTGTATTATTCTATTATCACTTGTGTTATTATTTATTATTTATTATCATTCACATACAAATGCACATTCATGTGGAATTGATTATTATTTATTTTTTAGTACCATGCACATGCACATGCACTTAGAGGTGGTTTATTATTTTTTATTTATAATCATCCACATGCACATGCACATACACATGTAATTCACATGCGTTATTATTTATAGTTTATTATTTATTATCATTCACATGCAAATGCACAGGCATATGAACATGCACGTGTGCTATGATTTATTATTTAAACCACGCACATGCATATGCACATGCATGTGTGTTATTACTATTCTTATTATTATTTATATTTTTAGGGTTTACTAGAATTTTGTAGAATTTTTAGGTGTTATTAACATATAATATGTTTTGTTAGGGGTTTAGGTTTTTTAATGGTATATTAGCATTTTTTAGGGTTTGGTCAGGGTTATAAGGATTTTATTAGGGTTTATTATAGTGTGTTAAGGTTTATTAGGGTTTATTATGTATTATTAGGGTTTTATTAGGATTGAGTTGAGTTTATCAGGGTATATTATGGTATATTATGGTATATTTGGGTATGTTTAGGATTTATAAGGGTTTATTATCATTAATTATAGTTTATTAATTTATAAGAGGGTATATTAGGGTTTTCGGGTTTAGTAGTGTTCATTAGGGTTTATTAGTGCTTTTAAGCTTTGTAATGTTTTATTAGCATTTATTAGGGGTTTTAGGGCTTTTTAATGGTATAATAGAATTTTTTAGGGTTTGGTGGGGGTTATTAGGATTTTATTAGGTTTTATTATGGTTTTTTATGGTTTATTAGGGTTTATTTGGTATTTTTAGGGTTTTATTAGGATTGAGTTGGGTTTATTAAGGTATATTATGGTATATTATGGTATATTTGGGTATGTGTAGGATTTATTAGGGTTTATTGTCATTCATTATGGTTTATTAATTTTTAAGAGGGTATATTAAGGGTTTTTAAGGTTTTGTAGTGTTTATTAGAGTTTACTAGTGACATTATGCTTTGTTAGGTTTTATTAGCATTTTAAAGGTTTTTGGGCTTTTAATGGTATATTTGCATTTTTAGGGTTTAGTGGGGTTTATTATGGTTTATTATATTGTGTTAAGGTTTATTAGGGTTCAGTAGGTAGTTTTAGGGTTTTATTAGGGATTACTAGGTATCTTTAGGGTTTAATTAGTGTTTATTAGGGCTGAGTAGTGTTTATTAGGGTTTGTTAGTCTTTTTATTAGGGTATATGAGTGTTTTTTTTTGTTTTTGTTAATATATATGAGGGGTGGTTAGGACTTTTTCGCTTTTATTAGAGTGTTTTTAGTTTTTTGAGCATTTTTCATGGTCTATTAGGTTTTATTAGAATTTATTATGGTTTATTAGGGTTCTTAGGGCTTTTTAATGGTTTGTTTTCATTTTTTGTTTATTGGGGTTTAGTTGGGTTTTATTAGGTTTTACTATGGCGTGTCGAAGTTTATTTGGGTTCAGAAGGTATTTTTAGGGGTTTATTAGGGTTTATTAGTTTTTATTAGTGTTTATTATGGATTTTTAGGGTTTATTAGGGTTTGTTAGGGGTTTAATAGTGTTTTTGATTTATTAGGTTATATTAGTTTTTGTTAAGTATTTTCAGATAATATAGCGTTTTTTATTATTTGTGAGATTTTTGTTTTTTTCTGAGTGTTTTTAGGGTTTCATAGGTTATATTAGAGTTTATTATATTTTATTTTGGTTTCTAGGTATTTTTAAGGTATATTAGCATTTTTTGTCTATATTAGGTTATATTAGTGTTTTTAGGTCTTTTTAAGTAATATAGAATGTTTTTATTGTTTGTGATCATTTTTTTATTGTTTCTGAGCATTTTTAGGGTTTATTATGTTATATTAGAGTTTATCAGAGTTTCTAGGGACTTTTATGGTATTCTAGAATTTTTTCATTATTAGGGTTTTGTAGGGTTTTATTAGAGGTCATTATAGTGTGTTAAGGTTTATTAGGGTTGAGTAGGGGTTATTTGGATTTATTTATGGTTTATTAGGGATTTTAGGGTTTTTTTGGTGTTTATAACGTTTTATTAGTGTTTATTAGTGTCTATTAGGTTTGGTTAGGGTTGTTTAGGTTTTCTTAACGTGTTTGTAGGTTTTATTGGGTTTTATTATCATTTATTAGGGTTTATTATGTATTTTGGGGGTTTTATTAGGGTTGAGTAGAGTCTCTTTGGGTTTTTAGGGATTATAAGGCATTTTTAGGGTTTATTAGAGTTTATTAGGGGTTTATTAGGGTTAATTTTTTTATATTATGGCATACTAGGGTTTAACATTTTTGAGGGTTTTGAAGCGTCTTTAGGGTTTTTGTAGCATTTTTTAGTGTTTGTGTAGCATTTTTTGAGTTTATGTAGTATTTTTAGTGTTTATGTAGCGCTTTTAGGGTTTGGTTAGCGATTTTATGTTTTATGTAGCATTTTTTAGGGTTTATGTAATGTTTTTAGGGTTTATGTAGTGTGTTTAGTGTGTTTTAGGGTTTGTTTGGGTATTGTAGTGGTTTTTAGGGTTTATGTAATGTGTTTTAGCATTTTTTGGGTTCTTTAGGATTTTTTAGTGTTCTTTAGAGTTTATTATGGCTCTTTAGGGTTTATTAGTGTTCTTTAGGGTTTATTAGTGTTCTTTAGGATTTGTTACAGTTTATTAGCGTTTTTATTGTATATTATGGTTTTATTGGTCTTTTGTAGGCATTAATAGCTTTTTTCTAGCATTTATCAACCTTTTTAGGGTTATTTAGGATTTATTAGTGTCTATTAGGGTTTATTTTATTTATTAGGGTTTATTAACATGTATTTGGATTTATTACAATTTATTCGGGTTTATTATGATTTGTTAGGGTTTATTGCGGTTTATTAGAAGTTTGTTATGGTTTATTTTAGTTTGTTATGATTTATTTGGCATTTTTAGGATTTGTTACGATTTATTTGGGGTTGTTAGGGTTTGTTACAATTTATTATGGGGTTATTAGGGTTTTTTAGGGTTTATTAGCAGGTTGTAGGGTTTTGTAGGGTATTATTTGGAAAGTTTTGTAGTGTTTTGTCGGGTTTGTTAGGGTTTTTAGTGATTATTTGGATTTATTATGGTTCAATAGTCTTTTTTATTGTATATTAGGGGTTTTAGTACTTTTGTAGCATTTATTAGAGTCTAATAGGGTTTTTAGGGTTTATTATAGGTTATTATGATTTATTACTATTTATTAGGGTTTTAGGGTTTAATAGTGGGTTTCAGGTGTTATTTGGGTTTATTAGTGGTTCTTAGGGGTTATTAGTGGTTGTTAGTGTTTGTTAGGTTTTGTTAGGGTTTGTTAGGACATGTGTTATTCTATTATCACACATGTTATTTTTATCATTATTATCATTATCATTATTATCATCATCACTATTATAATTATCGTTATTGTTATAACTATTATTATTATTTTTATTATTATTATCATCACATGAAAATGCAGATGCACATGCGTTATTATTTATTATTTATTATATATTATTCATTTCCATGCACGTGCATATGTTGTTGTTTTTGTTTTTATTATTATTATTATCATCATCACATGAAAATTCACATGCACGTCCGTTATTATTTATCACCATGCACGTGCACACACAATGCACCTACATTATTCTATTATCACATGAATTTTCATTGTTATTGTTATTATTACTATTATTGTTATTATTATCAAAAGCGAATGAAAATGCATGTGTGTTATTATTTATTACCATACACGTGCACATTCAATACATGTGCGTTATTCTATTTTCACATGCGCTATTATTATTAATAGTACTATTATTGTTATTATTATCATCACGTGTGCTATGAGTTATTATTTATTATCATTCACTTCACATGCAATGCACATGCGTTATTCTATTATCACATGTGTTGTTGTTATTATTATTATTATTGTTATTATTACTTTTATTATTATTATAATTATTATTATTATCATCTCATGCACATGCACGTGCATTATTATTTATTTTTTATTACCATTCACATGCACATGTAATGCACACATGTAATTTTATTATCACATATATTGTTATTTATATAATTATTATTGTTGTTGTTGTTGTTGTTGTTGTTGTTATTGTTATTATCATCACATGAAAATGCTCATGAAAATATTTAAATACGCACTTTCAATGCACGTGTGTTATTCTATTATCACATGCATTGTTTTTGTTATTATTGTTAATATTATTATTATTATTATTATTATCATCGTCATCTTCATCCCTTGAAAATGCAATGCACGCCCATTATTATTTATTACCATGCATGTGCACATGTAATGCACATGCAATATTCTAATATCACATGAATTGGTACAACTACTATTATCACTACTACTACTACTACTGTTATTATTGTTATCATCACATGCAAATGTAGATGCACATGCGTTATTATTTATTATTTATTACCATGTATGTGCATATGCAATGCACTTGTATTATTCTTTTATTATTATTATTATTATTATTATTATTATCACAGTTATTATTATTATTATTATTATCATTATAATTATTATTATCATTATCACATGGAAATCCACATGCATGCACGTTGTTATTTATTATTTATTACCATGCACGTGAATGTGTTGTTATTATTATTATTACAATTAGTATTATTAATATTATTATCAAATGTAAATGCACATGCACATGCATGTGCATTCTTATTTACTATTATTTATTTATTATTTACTACTATGCACATGCACATGCAATGAACTTGCGTTATTCTATTATTATTATTATTATTATTATTGTTTGTATCATCAAATACAAATGCACATGCACCTGCGTTGTTATTTATTATTTATTACCATGCATGTGCATGCATCATTTTCATTATCATTACATGTAAATGCACATACACGTGAATTATTATATATTATTTATTACCATGCACATGAAAAATCAATGCACTTGCGTTATTCTATTATCACATGTGTTATTACTATTTATTATCATGCACGTGCACACACAATGCACTTGTGTTATTCTATTATCACACGTGTTATTATTTATTATTTATAATCATTCACATGAAAATGCACATTTATGTGGGATTTGTTATTATTTATTGTTTATTACCATGAAAATGCACATGCACATGCACATGCACATGCATATGCACATGCACTTGGATTTGCATTATTATTTATTATCATTCAGATGCACATGAACATACACATGCAATTCACATGCATTATTATTTATAATTTATTACTTATTATCATTCACATGAAAATGCACATGCATATTCACATGCACGTGTGTTATGATTTAATATTTAAATCATGCACATGCATCTGCACATGCACATGCGTTATTACTACCACTATTATTAGAGGTGGTTTTAGGGTTTACTATCATTTTTTAGGATTTTTCGGTGTCATTAACATTTATTATGGTTTGTTAGTTTTTTAGGGTTTTCAATGGTATATTAGCATTTTTTAGGCTTTGGTTGGGGTTATTAGGATTTTATTAGGGTTTATTATTGTGTGTCAAGGTTTATTAGTTATTTTTAGGGTTTTGTTAGGATTGAGTTGGGTTTATTAGGTTATATTATTGTATATTATGGTATATTTGGGTATGTTTTATATTTATTAGGGTTTATTATGGTTCATTATGGTTTATTAATTTTTAAGAGGGTATATTAGGGTTTTTTTATTTTTTAGTAGTGTTTATTCGGGTTTATTGGCGCTGTTAAACTTTTTTAGGTTTTATTAGCATTTATTAGGTGTTTTATGGATTTTTAATTGTATAGTTGCATTTTTTAGGGTTTAGTGGGGGTTTATTATGGTTTATTATGGTGTGTTAAAGTTTATTAGGGTTGAGTAGGTATTTTTAGAGTTTTATTAGGGTTGATTCGGTATCTTTAAGGTTTTATTAGGGTTTATTAGGGTTGAGTACGGTTTATTAGGGTTTGTTAAGGATTTATAGGGATTACTAGGGTTTGTTAGTGTTTTTATTAGGATTTATGTGTGTGTTTTAGTTTTGGTTAATATATATGGGGGGTTGTTATGACTTTTTAGGTTTTATTAGGGTGTTTTTAGTGTTTGTGATCATTTTTAATGGTTTATTAGCTTTTATTTGAATTTATTATGGTTTATTATGGTTTCTAGGGCTTTTTAATTGTTTATTTGAGTTTTTTTGTTTATTGGGGTTTAGTTGGGTTTTATTAGATTTTGTTATGGTGTGTAAATGTTTATTAGGGATGAGATGGTATTTTTAGGGTTTTATTATGGTTTTATTAGGGTTTATTTGTTTTTATTACGATTTATTTGGGATTTTTAGGGTTATTTAGGGTTTATTAGGGGTTTATTAGTTTTTTGTTTTATTAGGTTATATTAGTGTTTGTTAGGTGTTTTTAGATAATATAGAATGTATTTATTGTTTGTGAGTGTTTTGATTTTGTTTGTGAGAATTTTAGGGTTTCTTTGAAAATATTATACTTTATTATGGTTTTTTAGGTTTTTAGGGATTTTTAAGATATATTAGCATTTTTGTCTTTATTATGTTATATTAGTGGTTTTAGGCCTCTTAAGGCAATATAGCACGTTTTTATTGTTTGTGATCATTTTTTTATTGTTTGTGAGTGTTTTTAGGGTTTATTAGGTTATATTAGAGTTTATCAGGGTTTCTAGGGATTTTTTAAGGTATACAAGCATTTTTTTCTTTATTAGGGTTTTATAGGGTTTTATTAGGGGTTATCATGGTGTGTTAAGGGTTGTTATGGTTGAGTAGGGTTTATTTGGCTTTATTTATTGTTTATTAGGGTTTTTAGGTATTGTTTGGGGTTTATTAGGGTTTATTAGTGTTTATTAGTGTCTATTAGTGTTAGTTAGGGTTGTTTTGGTTTTATTAACATGTTTTTAGGGTTTATAAGGTTCTATTATCATTTATTAGGGTTTATTAAGTATTTTTGGGGTTTTATTATGGTTGAGTAGAGTTTCATAGGATTTTAGGGATTATAAGGTGTTTTTAGGGATTATTAGAATTTATTAGGGGTTTATTAGGTTTTAATTTTTTTATATTATAATATATCGGGGTTTAATATTTTTGATGGTTTTAAAGCGTATTTAGGGTTTTTGTAGAATTTTTTAGGGTTTGTGTAGCATTGTTAGAGTTTATGTAGAATTTTTAGTGTTTGTGTAGCATTTTTTGGGTTTAGTGAGTGGTTTTAGATTTTATGTATCATTTTATGGTTTATGTAACATTTTTAGGGTTTATGTAGCATGTTTAGGGTTTAGGTTTTATATAGTATTTATTAGGGTTTATGTTGCATTTTCTGGGATTATGTAGCATTTTATGGGTGAATTAGCATTTATGCTGCATTTTTTTGGGTTTATGTAACATTTTTAGGGTTCGTGGAGTGTTTTTAGGGTTTATACTGTGTTTTTTAGGTTTTATGTAGCGTTTTTTAATGTTTATGTTGCGTTTTTTAGGGTTTATCTTGTGTTTTTTAGGGTTTATGTTACAGTTTTAGGGTTTATATATTGATTTGAGGGTTTATGTAGTGTTTTTTGGTTTTATGTTGCGTTTCTTTGATTATGTTTCATTTTAGGGTTTTTGTGGAATTTTTTTTGGGTGTATGTAACGTTTTTAGGGTTTATGTATCTATTTGAGGCTTTTTTTAGGGTTTTAATGGTTGTTTATGTTTTGTAGTGTTTTTAGGGGTTATAAGGGTTGTTAATGGGTGTTTATGGTTTTTATGGTATCTGATGGGTTATAATGGTTTTTTGGGGGGTTTTATGGGTGTATTTGTTTTTTTGGGATAGATAGTGTTTTTTGGGGTTTTAGTGTGTTTTAGGGATTGTTTGGGTATTGTAGCAGTTTTTAGGTTTTATATAATGTGTTTTAGCATTTTCTTATGATCTTTATGGTTTTTAGTGTTCTTTAGAGTTTAATATGGTTCTTTATGGATTATTATGGTTATTTAGGGTTTATTAGTGTTCTTTAATATTTTTTTACAGTTTCTTAGCATTTTTTGTTGTATATTAGGGTTTTGTTGGGATTTTGTAGGCATTAATAGCTTTTTCTTGGGTTTATCAACCTTTTTTAGGGTTATTTAGGATTTATTATGGTTTATTAGGGTTTATTTTATTTATTAGGGTTTAGTAACGTGTTTTTGGGTTTATTACGATTTATTAGGATTTATTATGCTTTGTTAGGGTTTATTGTGGTTTATTCGGGGTTTGTTATGGTTTGTTTCAGTTTGATACAATTTATTTATCGTTTTTAGGATTTGTTACAATTTATTTGGGGTTGTTAGGGTATGTTACAATTTATTTTGGGGTTATTAGGGTTTTTTAGGGTTTTTTAGTGGGTTGTAGGGTTTTGTAGGCTATTATTTGGAGGTTTTTGTAGCATTTTGTCGGGTTTGTTAGAGTTTTAGTGATTATTAGTGTTTATTATGGTTTAATAGTGTTTTTATTGTATATTAGGGCAAAGGTAGGAGATGGAACCAGGGTCTTCCTGATTCCCTCAAAATTTATTAAACAAAAAAAGAGACACTGCAGACCGGGTGAGGGGTAGGGCCAATCGGCCAATGCCCAAAAACAAACCCCAAAAGGAAAACAATGAGAAGAAACAACGAAGAAAAATGAAAACAAAACACAAAAAAAGTAAAATAAACACAAGGAACAAGTAAAGTTCTTCAGCACCATTCCTCTACATCACCATTATTCAGCACCAAAGCCACCAATCATCAGCTCACAACTAGAAACACCAAAGCCTTCTTCAGTAAAATCATCAACCCAACTTCAGCACCACAAAATCACAACCATCACAACCATCAACCTCTAGCAGCCTCATGCCAAACACCATCACAGTAGTACCCATCAAGAAACAACAACATCCAGCAATCAGTAGCCAAAGGCCAGCAGTGACCAACACCAAAGAACACACACCGCAGCATATTACCAACAACAAGAGAACAAAGGCAGCTATCATATTACACTAGCATCTTTCTTCACACCCATTTCCAGAAACATGTCCGCAGAACCCAAAAACACTAGCTCCCTCATCATCCAGCATCACCATGCCAGCCAGGTCCCTCTCCAACAGTACAGGACCACCACCAGCAGGAACAGGAAGAAGAGCCTCATCACATCTCAGCCATAAAACAACCAAAATTCCATCAAGTCGCACCCAGTAGTAAAACCAGGGGAATTCAATCACCAGCATCCAAGATAAGGGCCATTCCACAGCCCAAAAAACACCTCCAAAAACATTGCAGAGCATGACCAGCAGGAAAAACCTCATGTCCGAACCAAAAAACAGAAGCAGCATCGGCACACAGCCGACCCATCCACCGCAACAGAAAAACCATAAGTGAATAAGGATCCAACGAGACCCTTTTGCAGAAAACGCGGGACCAAAAGAACCGCTTTGGCATCACTGGGTAACATAGACCCAAACCAGAATGCAACAGAACACAAAAAGACTAGTTTCATCATCAAAAATCAAGACAAAGGAATGAACCTGGAACATTATCGCAAATCGAGAGCATAAAGATAGTGCTTCCTGCAACCTCTATGGAGAACCGAAGGCATCTATAGCATCAGTGAGCAACAAAAACCTTATTCCTTCACATAAACATTCAAGCTATCGAGAAACACCCAGTCGCAGCTCGCTGACGCCAAACCTCACCGTGTCGTGGATCCACGGGATACATCCGGGACCGAACAACGTAGACTGGAAGCAAGGCTTCTCCTTAGGAAGAGCAGATTTCATATCTGCTGAAACCAAGGTATTATTTCGCCAGATCCAAGCCAAGTCAACGCCGCCCTTGTAGGAACAGAACCGCCCGAGGCCATCACCGTATAACATCCTCTTCGCCTCCCCCAAACAAAACACCAAGGGATAAGACCACTCAAGAAAGAGTCTCCCAACATCACAAGGCTCGAACAGGGGGAGATCAACAAATCTGTTGAGGAGAATCAGAAGACCTGGAGATCGGCGCGTCGGGAATGAGGGACCAGGGGAGAGTGGTGACATCCTCCATCCTATTGTATATTAGTTTTTAGGGATTTTGTAGCATTTATTAGGGTTGAATATAGTTTGTTAGGGTTTATTACAGGTTATTACGATTTATTAGTGTTTATTAGGGTTTTTAGGGTTTAATTGTGGGTTTTAGGGGTTATTAGTGTTTATTAGTGGTTCTTAGGGGTTATTAGTGGTTGTTAGAGTTTCTTAGGTTTTTTAGGGTTTTTAGGGTTTTCTATGGTTTGTTTGAGTTGTTTCGGGTTTTATGTGTGTTTTTTTGGGGTTTTATGGATGTGTTTGGATTTTTTTATGCTTTGTTAGGGTTATTTTAGTGTTTTTTTGGGTTTTGATGCGTTTTGTGGGTTTTGAAGCATTTTTCAATTTTTTGTAGCACTTGTTAGGGTTTATGTAGCCTTTTCAGTGGCTTTAGTGGTTCCTTATGGGTTCATTAGGGGTTTATTAGGGTTTAATTTTTTATATTAAGGTATATTAGGGTTTAATATTTTTGAGGGGTTTGAAGCGTATTTAGGGTTTATGTAGCATTTTTTAGGGTTTGTGTAGTGTTGTTAGAGTTTATGTAGAATTTTTAGTGTTTATTTAGCATTTTAGGGTTGAGTTAGTGGTTTTAGGTTTTATATATCATTTTTAGGGTTTATGTAATGTTTTTAGGGTTTTTTAGCGTATTTAGTGTTTAGGTTTTATGTCGCATTTTCTAGGGTTTATGTTGCGTTTTATGGGTTTATGTAGCATTTTTAGGGGTGACTTAGCATTTATGTTTTATTTTTTAGGGTTTATGTAACGTTTTTAGGGTTCATGTAGTGTTTTAGGGTTTATATTGTCTTTTTAGGTTTTATGTTACATTTTTAATGTTTATGATGCAGTTTTTAGGGTTTATGTTGTGTTTTTTAGGGTTTATTTACAGTTCTAGGGTTATGTAGTGCTTTTAGGATTTATGTAGCGTTTTTTTGGTTTATGTTGTGTTTTTTTGGTTTATGTTGAGTTTTTAGTGTTTTTTTTCATTTTTTAGTGTTTATGTAACATTTTTAGGGTTTATGTGTCTATTTGAATCCTTTTTAGGCTTCTAATTGTTGTTTATGGTTTGTAGTGCTTTTAGGGGTTTTAAGGGTTGTTAACGGGTGTTTGTGGGTTTTATGATATCTGATGGATTTTTAATGGTTTTTTTTGGGGGGGGGGGGTTATGGGTTTATTTTTTTTTTGGGATTGATAGGGGTTGTTAGGGTTTTTAGTGTGTTTTAGGGTTTGTTTGGGTATCATAGCGGTTTTTAGGGTTTATATAATGTGTTTTAACGTTTTTTTCAATTTCTTTAGGGTTTTTTAGTGTTCTTTAGAGTTTAATATGGTTATTTTGGGTTTATTAGGGTTATTTTGGGTTTATTAGTGTTCTTTAGGATTTTTTACAGTTTATTAACATTTTTTGTTGTATATTAGGGTTTCGGTGGGATTTTGTAGGCATTAATAGCTTTTTCTTGGGTTTATCAACCTTTTTAGGGTTATTTAGGATTTATTATGGTTTATTAGGGTTTATTTTATTTATTAGGGTTTAGTAACGTGTTTTTGGGTTTATAACTATTTATTAGGATTTATTATGCTTTGTTAGGGTTTATTGTGGTTTATTCGGGGTTTGTTATGGTTTGTTTCAGCTTTTTACGATTTATTTGGAGTTGTTAGGATTTGTTATAATTTATTTGTGGTTGTTAGGGTTTGTTTAGATTTATTTTGTGGTTTTTAGGGTTTTTAGGGTTTATTAGTGGGTTGTAGGGTTTTGTAGGATATTATTTAGAGATTTTTGTAGCATTTTGTCGGGTTTGTTAAGGTTTTTAGTGATTATTTGGGTTTACTATGGTTTAAATGTGTTTTTTATTGTATATTAGGGGTTTTAGGGCTTCTGTAGCATTTATTAGGGTCTAATAGAGTTTGTTAGGGTTTATTACAGGTTACTAAGATTTATTAGTTTTTATTAGGGTTTTTAGGGTTTAATAGTGGGTTTTATGGGTTATTAGGGTTTATTAATGGTTCTTAGGGGTTATTAGTGAGTGTTAGTGTTTGTTAGGTTTTGTTAGGGTTTTTATGGTTTGTTACAGTTTGTTTGAGTTGTTTGGGGTTTTATGCATTTTTTGGGTGTTATGGGTGTGTTTGGTTTTTTTATGCTTTGTTAGTGTTATTTTAGTATTTTTGTGGTTTTGTTGCATTTTGCGGGTTTTGAAGCATTTTTTGGGTTTTTTGTAGCAATTAATAGGGTTTATTTAGCGTTGTTAGTGGATTTTGTGGTTATTTAGGGTTCTTTAGTGTTTTTAGGGTTTTCTAGGGTTCTTTAAGGTGTATTAGGGTTTATTTTGAGGTTTTTAGGGTTTTCTAGGGGGTTTTTAGGGTTTTTAAGGGTTTCATATGGATGGTTAGGGTTTTGTAAGGCATTTTTAGGCTTTCGGGGGGTTTTTACCATTTTTAGTGGTTTTTAGGTTTTTTCGGGTTTTTTGAGGTATTTTTGTGGCTTTTTAGATTTGTTTTCAGGTTTTTTCGATTTTCTAGTTTTTAGGGGGTTTAAGGATTTTTTTAGGGTTTCTAGGGTTTTTAGGGTTTTTTTGGGTTTTTATGGTTTTTTTGGGTTTTGTCAGGTTTTTCCGGGTTTGGTAGGGTTTTTTGGGAATATTAGCATTTTGAATGGTTTAATAGCATTTTTGTTCTATATTTGGGTTTTTAGGTATTTTATAGCCATTATTGGGGTCTAATAGAGTTTTTTGGGTTTATTACGATTTATTAGTGTTTATTAGGGTTTAGTAGTTGGCTTTAGGTTTTATTAGGGTTTATTATGGTTAATTATGGGTTGGTAGGGTTTTTTAGGATTTATTTTCTCTTATTAGAGTGATTTAGGGTGTCTAAGGGTCTGTTAGGGGTTCTAAGGGTGTGTTAGGGTTTCTAAGGGTGGGTTAGGGTTTTTATGGGCGGGTTAGGGTTTCTAATGGTGTGATATGGTTTCGAAGGGCTTCTAAGGTTGTGTTAGGTTTTCTATGGGTGTGTTGGGGTTTCTAAGGGTGTGCTAGGGTTTCTAAGGGTGTGTTAGGGTTTCTAAGGGTGTGTTAGGGTTTCGAAGGGTGTGTTAGTGTTTCTTAGGTTTTCTTAGGGTTTTGTTTGGGGTTTAGGGTTTTTAGGGTTATGTTAGGGTTTCTTATGGTTTCATAGGGGTTTTTAGGGTTTTTTCGGGTTTTTGTGTTTATTGGGGTTTCTGAGTGTGTCATGGGGGTTTTTAGGGCTTCTTAGGATTTATTATGGTTTTTTAGGGTTTGTTATGTTTTTTAGGGTTTTGGGGGTTTGTTAGGGTGTGTCAGAGTTTATTATTGTTTGTTAGGGTTTGTTAGTGTTTGTTAGGGTGTGTTAGGGTTTGTTAGGGTATTTTGTGGTTTTTAATGATTTTTAGTGTTTATGGGGTTATTCATGGTTTCTTAGGGTTATTTAGTTTTTCATGGTTGTCACATATGTGTATAGCTAGTTGGAAGCTTCAATTTGATATGTGGGAGAGGTGAAACAGACACCCAGAGCAGAAGTTATGGTCATTTGGAGGACTTAAGGTGTAACACCCCGAGATTTTATGAGATATATTATTTTTAATTTCATTGATGTATTTTATTATATACTACACCAAGATTATATTGTACTATACGAAACACCGTATTAGCTTGCAGTATACGCAACACAATTCTTGGCTCGTGTTACACACAATTTCAAGTTCGTATTGTGGAAATTATTCTACGCAACATTAATTATAGATTTTGTAGAACATATAAATGAAATAAGTTTTGATTATGTTATACGCAACACCAAGCAGAGATTTCACTACACGCAGCCCTGACTTGGATTGCATTACACGCAATCAAGACCTTCCTCAATAGCGTGTGTAGTACACAATACCGAGTTTCACTAAACGAGATATTATTATAATATTATTATGAACTAGCCATTATGAATAGTAATACCCACTTTTTGAAATTTTATAAATTTTATATTTCAAAATGGACTTAATTTTTGGATTCAGAATATCGAGATTATCCTAGGGTGAATTTTTGTTATTTTTCAGAAAACATTCAATTGTTGAGGAATAGTGAAAACACTGGGTTACTATTTATAAAAACGGCTTTTTTTAAATAATTTTTTATTTTATTTAAATTTATTTTAGTTCAAAATTGATAAATAATACCTATATAAGTTCAATTTAATTCATCAGTGTCATTTTATAATAAATTTAGATGTATAAAAATTTTATTGAACTTTTCAACGTCCTTTACCCACCTCCTAGGAGAATTTGAAAATTTACATAAAACATTATTTTACCACTTCTGTGAGTGGAATTTCGAAAATCCGAGAGACACAGTTAATATCAAGGAGTAAAATGTGGTTCAATATGTTAAAAATAATTTTTGGTGAATACTAACTTTTTTACTTTTATTTATCACGGTTAAAAGTAAATAGAATAATTAAGGGTAAAAATGATATTATTATTACCCTAACACATGTCCTAATTCTATTGGATAAGTATAATTCGACCAAAAAAACCTTATCAATATAATATTATCATTTAGGTCCACTTGGATTAGATTAAGACATTTATTATTATTTTATTTGAAGAAGAGTTAAATGAGTTAAAATCAATGTTTAATAACTAAAACATTTTTAATATATGGTTATACAAAAGATAAATTCGACTACAAATATTCATTATAAATATAAAAATATTTCATAAATAATGGTATTTTATTTATAATTTTTTGACATTAAATAATTTAATTTATTTATGACACAATGATGATGCGGTAATTACCTTATTAATGAAATATTAACATAAATGATGTTATAAATACCCAAATAAATGTAATATGAGACTTTTTATAAATTCAAATACTTTTTTAGGTTAATATTACATGTTATTATTAATTTAATTAACTTTTTTTGAACTAATAATTCTATTATTATTTTCACAAAAATCAATTACCAAATAGTGTCAAAATTGACATAAAATAGTTTTTAAAACAAATATTATATTATTAATTGTTATTATATTCCTAAAAAAATAATGTTAGGTAAAATGACTTAGATAAGGTTATATAAATTAATAATTAACCACTTGGGGTTCTTTTGGCTTGTTATAGTAAGTTTATTAACCATATAGTGTAAGAAAACAGGAAGACACGATAAAAGATAAATTATTTAACTTAGAGTTAAATATAAATTATAAGGTTAAAATAGAAACCTAAACATGTTTAAAACCTATTGGTTGATAGTATTTTGACCCATACCCACTTAAGAATCCAAATAAATCAATTTGGGGCTATTATAAACCGAATATGTCTTTATTATAAAATAATATTTTAAGTTTTTCCCAAGGTTCCCCTCTCCTTCCTTATAAAAGGGAACCTCCTCCCTCTTCACTTTACACTATTTTGAGCCTTCAAGATCGGCCAAACCCTGCCCATTTCCCTTATAAACTTCCATATAAACATTATATAGGTTCTGGTCTCCTCAAAACACCAACTCTAGTGCCATAAGAGGAAGCCTAAAAGGGGTGCGTCGAAGAAGAGGTAATCTCTTCTACCGATTATTTCAAGTTTCTTTCTTATTCAACATCTTCTTAATTATTTGTTTCATCATAAATTAATATCATAAGTATCACTCATATAATTATATATTATTATAAATATTAAACAGCCACATTTCACCTCCTATCCATCCTACGAAAAATGAAATCACCGCGCGTGCGTACGTACGGAATACGGTCTCCACGTCGTGGTGTAATCTGTTTTTCCACCACCACCATACATGGATGGGTATAATGGTGTAAAGAATAACTCTATATAGTTATTATAACATAATAATGATTCTAAGATATTATATCATCCACTCCAATTCAATTCAATAATTATGGAAACGATATCATTGCTTGTGCGTACGTACGGATTACCGTCTCCACAACGTGATGAGATTCATTCTCCATGTAAACCACTCAAGAATAATTATAAAGTATATATAATGAATAATAATGAAATATATGACATTATAATGTTTCTGTATTTATGTATATATATATATATGTCATCTACTTACTTCCATTCATGTCAATAAGGAAAATAAAACAGTGTTCATGCGTACGTACGGCCTACCATCTCCATGAACAATGTATTTAATTTCATTTATCTATCTATTATATATATATATACTGAATATATATGATATATAAATCATTATTTACATTCTTTAAGTAATTAAATCATGATATAAGTAATAAAAATATCTATAACAACAAGTCCAAACCCGTACGATAAATAAAATGATTTTACCCATAACGATGCTTTAACATGGAATTTACAAAAGAACGGGTAATATAAAGTCATAAGTGAACCATATATGATCTCATAAAAATGAATATGATTCTATAATAAGTCAATGACATTATTTAAATAATTATACAGTAGGTTCGGATATGTACGAAGCATATCAGACCTAAGGTAATGGATAAGTTTTCCAATCTCTTTTTTATCTGAGATTGTTTATTTGTAAGTATTTACTGGGGTTATATTTATCAACCATGTCCCTATTTTATAAAAATTGTTTCCTGTATGTTTGAAGTCCTTTTTACCCATTTTGACTTTTACCATGTGTTATGGAAGGAATCTTTCTTTAGTTTTCCATACAAGGAACTTTTTGACTTTTCCGACAAAAGTACGAGGAGAATGTTTTTTTAACTTATACGGCATGAATGGATTTTTACGGTTTCATAATGCCTTATTTTCAAGAAGATTACTATACAAGATTTCATGACTATTTTCATCAAAATCTTTTTCTTTTAAAATTGCATGGAATTTTGTGAAAAGAAAATTATTTTGAAGAAGAAAGGATATTTTCCTCAAGAATTCATTTCAAGTGTTTTATCAAAACTATTTTCCATATAAGATGAAATTATTAATTATGTTCATGTTTAATGTATAATGTCTCTATTATTTACAAGGTTTTATTTTTATTATGATGAAATGATATCCATTTGTTTTATATGGATTATGTTATGTTGGGATGATGTTTATGAAACCCATTTTATTCTTTGGGTTATGATGAAAGATTTAAGTTAATGTTGTGGCACAAGTAAGAATGATTTCATTATGAGAAGGGTGGGACCTATATCTCCCTCCAATGAATCGGGTAAAGATTTATATCTCATGAGATAGACATGGATGGAATGAAAAGTTAATCTAGTTCAGTGATACAGGACTGGAAGGAGGAGCGAACTCGGTTCCGTAAGTGACTTTGTCCACTAAGATGGTATTGGAATCAATTCCTTTACTACTATGGAAATCATATCATGTGATTAATGTTTTTCCACAATTACAAGTTTTATTTCAAATCTATTTTATCATGATTGACAATCCATTATGATCTTTTCCTTACGTACTGCCTTGTTTTATGTCATTGCTCAAGATTATGATGTTTAAACATTATGTTCATGTTTTTGGGTTCAAATGTATATGGTTTGTTTTATTTTCTCCATGCTTACCCTTACTGAGAATTTGAGCTCACCCTTTATATATTTTCTTTTCCCCAGGATATAAAGAAAGGTTTTAGGTAAGAAAAAAAAATGGGAATCTCTTTATGGGAGATGTTGAAGATCTTTCACCTTGATTAGAAGATTATGTTCAAAGTTTCCAAAGACACTAAACTATTACGATCCTTGAGTGTTGGTTTTTGTTATGTATTAAGTATTCCGCAAATGTAAGGTAATGACCATGTACGTCAAGATTTGGGTCTCTATAGTTGGTATCAGAGGAATGGATTAGTCAACCTTTCGAAACTAGGATGCGATAACTTTAGTGAGATCCCTAGAGATATTTCTAAGCTATGTATAGGGATGTCCCTAAGGATAAGTATAACGATAGGTTATAGTCCTAGGATTACGGTAACTATCATAGAATTAAACCTAAGATGTTAGATATTGAATGTACTTCCCCTTTATTAAGTTGTTTTCCTAGAATGATTTCTTCCTCTCACACATTTCTTTTTGGGTTTTAGATGATGTCTGGAACCCGAAGGAATTGTGTTGATAAATGTAATGGAAAATGCAATGGTTGTTCTCCTAAACAACCAAATATCATGGGAAATGGAGTGAAAAATATTATTGCTATACTTACACAAGCTATGAATCATTCTGGTCTTCCGAATGAGCAGATAAGGGAACAATATTCTATTGAGTCCATCATGAGGCAACGTCCACCTTCTTTCAGTGGGTCTTATGATCCACTTGTCTCTGAACAATGGATCAGTACAATTGAAAAGATATTTTCTATACATCGCTGTTTAGAGCATGAAAAATTCATTTTGGTTGTTTACCGTTTTTAAGGTGATGCAGACCAGTGGTGGACTCTAACTAAGAAAACAAGGCCCCAAGATGAAATTGAATCAATGGAATGGGACGAGTTCAAGAACCTGTTTTTCAATAATTACTTCCATCATATTCTTTGAACAAAGATGGAAAAGGATTTCCATGAGCATAAGAAAAAGTATGATGAATCTGTTGGTATATTTGAAGCTAATTTTACAAGGCTTGCAAGGTATGCATCTGGCTTTATCATTCAACCTAAAAGTAAAGTTGATCGATTCTTCAGTGGCTTAAAACCAATTCTTCGAAGGGCATTAGCTATAACAGACTTCAATAGCTATGAAGAAATTGTGTGTTGTACTATCAAGGTAGAACTGGAAGTTGGTGTTACATATCCATATCATGGTTTTAAAAAGAAACGAAAGATGGAGTTCAAGGAGAAATCTCAGAACAATGGTGAAAAGAAGATGAATGTTTCTTTATTCTCAAAGTGTGGAAAGAAGAATGGTGTAGATTTCCTAAATGGTACTAGAAAATGTTTCAAGTGTGGAAACGAAGGTCATCGAGCAGCTGAGTGTCGATGTAATGGAAAAAGTTTTTCTAATGATGTGAATAAAAAAATGACAGCATAGAATGCACCAACAACACTTCAATGCTTCAAGTGCAATGATATGGGTCATTATGCTAATCAATGCCCTAATCCAAGGTTTAATGATGATCAACCTGAGTAACCTCTTAAGACAAAGGATAAAGGGAAGTCACATGGGATCACTATTTTTGATTTTGATTATAACAACGATGTTGTGTAATGATTAAGTGTTTATGTAATGGGATTTCAAAATAGTATCATGGAATCTCATTTATGGTATCGTGGAATTTCAGAATATCTATGTATTTATTTTCAATAATTATATGGTACCGGTAACCATGAAAAGTGATTGAAATATTTTTGGAAAGAAGATGATATGCACATAATGAAGGGATAAAGAAAAAATGAAATGAGCTGATGATTGATATAAGGAAAAAGTTATATCATGGTTTGAGTATATAGAAATTTTGGGATTTTTGTATGTGGAAGTGTTAAATTTTGAAAGTATTCATGTTTTCACTAAGGTTCAATGGGTATTCATTTTTTAAGAGAATACATGATTAAGGTATTCACATGTTTGTAATTTGACCAACAATATATATCATATGATATATTGGGGATAAATGATGGTATTCACATGCTTGGTAGATGACATTTCTAGTAATTGTTTTCTATATACTATGAGCTTGGATCAAAGTATTTTGGATAAGCCTAAAGATTGGAATGAATTATGTTAGACATAATATAGTATTGTTTAAGGCTATAAATTTTTTCGATATTATTGATGGAATGTTATAATAATGTAGTTTTAGAAAAAGGAAAAACTGCAGGATGGGCGACAACCCATCACGTCGGACAAGGCTGTGGTAATCGAACCACAACCGAAGTGCGACATGCCTTTATCACCTACCACTGGCCTATAGGAAGTCCCTGGTTAGTAGAAACTAGTTTTATTTTATTAAGAGGTATGATAGATGAAGTATAAGTCCATTTTAGGAACCATATACGATTAATCTTATCATAGATGGACTTATGTATATTTAATAACTTGTGATAGAGGCAGATGGAATGACCTATCTTTCTATCGCATGATCTGCTAACACTTCGAGAATGAAAAATTCAAATTCATTTCTTTAAATAAGTGATGAAGTGGAAATTGTTCATAGGATGACCAACAATGATATTACACTGACATCAAGTAAGTATTTCTTCTAATTCAAAATTTTCAATTTTTGGGAAATCATATTGAAAACCAAAAATGTTGCCCTAGTACTCTTATATCTGATGAAACAGATGGTGCCTTAGATATTCACAAATTTATGGCTTTGTGATTGTTGGCTTTTTTCATAGCCATGTTCTCTACCACTCTCCATCATAACTTGATGGTTAGATTTCTCTTCAATATCCATATTTCCACATATGTTATCCTATGTGGAAACACAGTGATGAGTTAATTTGGGTAACCGTTATGTTTCACACTTCCCTTTTTAAAATTAATTTTTAGTATTACTTTTTACGATGTGGGTTTCTATTAAATAAACTTTCAAGTAGAAATCCATTTATAACCTCGACAAATTTCGAGGGCGAAATTCATTTTAAGGGGGTAGAATGTAACACCCTGAGATTTTATGAGATATATTATTTTTAATTTCTTTGATGTATTCTATTATACACTAAACCAAGATTAGAGGGTACTATACGCAACACCGTATTAGCTTGCAGTATGCGCAACACTATTCTTGGCTCGTGTTACAAACGATTTCAAGTTCGTTTTGTGGAAATTATTCTACGCAACATTAAGTATAGATTTTGTTTAATGTATAAATGAAATAAGTTTTGATTATGTTATACGCAACACCAAACAGAGATTTCACTACACACAGCCCTGACTTGGCATGCATTACACGCAATCAAGACCTTCCTCGATAGCGTGTGTAATACACAATACCGAGTTTCACTAAACAAGATATTATTATAATATTATTATGAACTAGCCATTATGAATAGTAATACCAAATTTTTGAAATTTTATCATTCAAAATGGACTTCATTTTTGGATTTAGAATATCAAAATTAGCCTCGGGTGAATTTTTGGTATTTTTCTGAAAACATTCAAATTTTGATGAATAGTGAAAACACTGGGTTACTATTTAAGAAACCGACTTTTTATTTTAATAATTATTTATTTTATTTAAATTTATTTTAGGTCAAAATTGATACATAATGCCTATATAAGTTCAAATTAATTCATTGGTGTCATTTTATAATAATTTTATATATATAAATATTTTATTTAACTTTTCACCGTCTTTTACCCACCTCCTAGGAGAATTTGAAAATTTACATAAAACTTAATTTTACCACTTCTATGAGTGGAATTTAGAAAATTCGAGATACACGGTTAATATCAAGGAGTAAAATGTGGTTCAATAAGATAAATATAATTATTGGTGAATAGTAACTTTTTACTTTTATTTACCACGGTTAAAAGTAAATAAGGTAATTAAGGGTAAAAATGATATTATTATTACCTTAACACATGTCCTAATTCTGTTAGATAAGTATAATTTGACCAAAAACAACCTTAAGAATATAAAATTATCATTTCTGTCCACTTGGATTTGATTAGGACATTTATTATTATTCAATTCAAAGAAGAGTTAAAAGAGTTAAAATCAAAGTTTAATGAATAAAACATTTTTAATATAGGGTTATACATAAGATAAATTCAACTATAAAAATTAATTAAAAAGATAAACATATTTCCTACATAATGGTATTTTATTTATAATTTTTAGACATTAAATAATTTAATTTATTTATGACACAATGATGATGTAGTAATTACCTTATTAATGAAATATTAATAGAATTGATGTTATAAATACCCAAATAAATGTAATTTGAGACTTTTTAATAATTAAAATAATTATTTAGGTTAATATGACATGTTTTTATTGATTTAATTAACTTTTTTTTAACTAATCATGCTATTACAATTTTCACAAAAATCAATTACCAGATAGTGTCAAAATTGACATAAAATAGTTTTTAAAACAAATATTATATTATTAATTGTTATTCTATTAATAAAAATCTATGGTTCCATATAATGACTTATATGAGGTTATATATGTTAATAAAGAACCACTTGGGGTTTTTTTGGCTTGTTATAGTAATTTTATTAACCATATAGTGTAAGAAAACAAGAATACACGGTAAAAGATAAATTATTTAACTTAGAGTTAAATCTAAATGATGAGGATAAAATAGTAACCTAAACTTGTTTAAAACCTATTATTTGAGATTATTTCGACCCATCCCCACTTTATCTTGGATGTAAATAAATTTGGAGCTATTATAAACCGAATATGACTTTATTATAAAATAATATTTGATGTTTTTTCTAAGGTGCCCCTCTCCTCTCTAATAAAAGGGCACCTCCTACCTCTTCTCTTTACATAATTTTGAGCCTTTATGCTCGGAAAAACCCAGAACATTTCCCTTATAAACTTCTCTATAAACATTATAGAGGTTCTGGTCTCCCCAAAAGACCAACTCTAGTGCCTTAAGTGGAAGCTTAAAAGGGGTTCGTCGAAGAATAGGTAATCTCTTCTACTGATTATTTCAAGTTTCTTTCTTCTTCAACTTCTACTTCATTATTTGTTTCATCATAAATTAATAACATCAGTATCACTCATATACTGATATGTTATTATAAATATGAAACAAATCCATTTCACCTTCTATCCATCCTACGAAAAACGAAATCACCACGCATGCGTACGTACAGAATACCGTCTCCACGCCGTGGTGTGATCTGTTTTTCCACCACCACCTTACTTGGATGGGTATAATGGTGTAAATAATAAATATATATAGTTATTATAACATCATATTTATTCTGAGATATTATATCATCCACTCCAATTCAATTAAAAAATTATGGGAACGATATCATCGCTCGTGCGTACGTATGGATTATCGTCTCCGCAATGCGATGAGATTCATTATACATGTTAACCACTCAAGAATGATTATAAATTATATATAATGAATAATAATGAAATATATAACATTATAAAGCTACTGGATTTATGTATATATATATATGTCATCTACTTACTTCCATTCATGATAATAAGGAAAAGAAAATAGCGTTCATGAATACGTACGACCTACCATCTCCATGAACGGTGTATTTCATTCCATTTATCTATCTATTATATATATATATATACTGAATATATAAGATATATAAATCATTATTTACATTCTGTAATTAATTAAATTATGATATAAATAATAATAATATCAAGAACAACAAGTCCAAACACGTACGATAAATAAAACGATTTTACCCAAAACGCTGCTTTAATATGGAATTTACAAAAGAATGGGCAATATAAAGTCATAAGTGAACCATATATGATATTATAACAATGAATATGATTCTATAATAAGTCAATGAAATTATTTAAATCATTATACAGGAGGTTTGGATACATACGAAGCATATCGGACCTAAGGTAAGGGATAACTTTTCCAATCTCGTTTTTATCAGAGATTGTTTATTCGTAAGTATTTACTAGGGTTATATTTATCAACCATGTACCTGTTTTATAAATATGGTTTTTTGTATGTTTAAATCCATTTTTACCCATTTTTTACTTTTATGATGTGTTATGGAAGGAATCTTTCTTTTGTTTACCATACAAGGAACCTTTCGACTTTTCTGACAAAAGTACGAGGAGAATGTTTTTTTAACTTATACAACAAGAACAGATTTTTATGGTTTCATAACTCCTTATTTTTAAGAATATTACTCTACAAGATTTCATGACTATTTTCAATAGAATACTTTTATTTTAAAATTTCATGGCATTTTTTGAAAAAAAATGATTTTGAAGAAGAAAGGATATTTTCCTCAAAAATTCATTTCAAGTGTTTTATCAAAACTATTTTCCATCTAAGATGACATTATTAAGTATGTTCATGTTTCAAGTATAATGACTCTATTATTTACATGGTTTGATTTTTATTATGATGAAATGATATAAATTTGTTTTATATGGATTATGTTATGATGGAATGATGTTTATGAAACCCATTTTATTCTTTGGGTTATGATGAAAGATTTATGTTTATGTTGTGGCACAAGTAAGAGTGATTTCATTATGAGATGGGTGGGACCTATATATCCCTTCAATTCATTGGGTAAAGATTTATATCTAATGATATAGACATGGATGGAACGGAAAGTTAATCTAGTTTAGTGATACAGGACTGGAACGAGGAGTGAACTCGGTTCACTAAGGGACTTTGTCCACTAATATGGTCTTGGAAGCAATGCCTTGGCTAATATAGAAATAATATAATGTGCTTAATGTTTTTCCAAAATTACAAGATTTATTCCCAAGCTATTTTATCATGATTTATGATACATTATGATCTATTCCTTAAGTACTGCCATGTTTTATGTCATTTCTCATGATCTTGATGTTTAAACATTATGTTCATGTTTTGTGTTCAAATGTATACGCTTTGTTTTATTTTCTCCATGCTTACCCTTACTGAGCATTTGAGCTCACCCCTTATATGTTTTCTTTTCCCCATGATATAAAGAAATGTTTTAGGTAAGAATACAAATGGGGAAGATCTTTATGGGAGATGTTGAAGATCTTTCACCTTGATTATAAGATTATGTTCCTAGTTTCTAAAGATACTAAACTATTACGATCCTTGAGTGTTGGGTTTTGTTATGTTTTAATTATTCCACAAAAGTAATGTAAGGACCATGTACGTCAAGCTTTGGGTCTCTACATAATAATCTTTTGGGTCTCTAAGAACATGAAAAGGTGTTCCTATTGGTCACATATGTGTAGATCTAGTCGAAATCTTCGATTTGATATATTGTAGAGGCAAAACGGACTCCCTGAGTAGAGGTTATAGTCTTTTAGAGGGTTCAAGTACCTTTTTGGGCCTTCAAGGAAGTCAAAAGGTGATTTAGTGGTTATAGGAGTGTAGTTCTAGTCTCAAGCTTTAATTTGATTTTTGGTAGAGGTAAAATGGACACCCATAGAATATGTTATTGCAAAACGGACACCAGAATCCAATCTTTTGATCATCCAAAAGGATTTTGGGTATTTTTGGGGGTTGAAGAATGTCAGAAAGGGTTCCAGTGGTTACCAGAGTGTGTATCCTTTCACAATATACGATTTGATATGTGGTAGAGCCAAAATTAACAAACGTATAAGAAATGATTGTCGTTTTAAATTTAGAAACCCTCATAGCGCCTAAAACATAAGAAACTCGTAACTCAATAAAATAGGCATAACTTCTCCTTTAGGTGTTTGTTTGAACATTGTGACTAGTAAAATCGAATGTTGTGAGATGAGTGAGGACCAAGTCTAATCTAAACTGTGAGAAGATCAAAGAAATAGAATATATATTAGTTATACCACTCCAAAAAAAGTCCAACTTCAAATGGCCATAAAGTTCACTCCGGTTGTCCGTTTGAGCTCTACCACATATCAAATTGAAGGAAGTGAAGAGATCAACAATGAAGGATAACTTGAAAAATGTTAAAGACATTTTTGGGACCCTAAAATCCCAAAAACCCATTAGAAGGCCACCAAAACTCCATTTATGGGTCCGAATCCCTGTCAAATGTTTCTTAAAAATGTCAAAACTTCTGATCTGTGTGTCTGTTCGGCCTCCGACGCCTGATTTTATTATAGTTCGTTCCATAGAATTTATTTTCATGCACGTGCATATGTTGTTGTTGTTGTTATTATTATTATTATTACTATTATTATTATTATTATCATCCCATGAAAATTCACATGCACGTCCGTCATTATTTCTTACCATGCACGCACACAGACAATGCACCTATATTATTCTATTATCACATGCATTTTTATTGTTATTGTTATTAATACTAGTATTGTTATTATTGTTATTACCATCAAATGCAAATGCAAATGCATGTGTGTTATTATTTATTACCATACACGCGCACATTCAATTCATGTGTTTTATTCTATTATCACATGCGTTATTATTATTAATATTACTATTATTGTTATTATTATCATCACGTGAGCTATGAGTTATTATTTATTATCATACACTGCACAAGCAATGCAGGTGCGTTATTCTATTATCACATGTGTTGTTGTTATTATTATTATTATTATTATTACTGTAATTATTATTATTATTATTATCATCTCATGCACATGCACATGCATTATTATTTATTTTTTATTACCATGCATGTGCACATGTAGTGAACACACATTATTTTATTATCACATATGTTGTTATTCTTATTATTATTATTATTATTATTATTATTATTATTGTGTTTGTGTTGTTGTTGTTGTTGTTGTTATTGTTATTATCATCACATGCAAATGAACATGCAAATACGTAAAAACACACATTCAATGCATGTGCGTTATTCTATTATCACATGAGTTGTTAATAATAATAATAATATTATTATTATTATTATTATCATCGTCATCATCATCACATGAAAATTCAATGCAGGCACGTTATTATTTATTACCATGCACGTGCACATGTAATGCACATACAATATTCTATTATCACATGCATTGGTACAACTACTATTAGCACTACTACTATTACAACTGTTATTATTATTATTATCATCCCATGCAAGTGTAAATTCACGTGTGTTATTATTTATTATTTATTACCATGAATGTTCATATGCAATGCACTTATATTATTCTTTTATTATTATTATTATTATTATCTCAGTTTTATTATTATTATTATTATTATTATTATTATTATCATTATCATTAATATTATTATTATCATTATCACATGGAAATCCACATGCATGCACATTTTTATTTATTATTTATTACCATGCACATTCATGCGTTATTATTATTATTATTATTATTATTATTATTACAATTAGTAATATTAATATTATTATCAAATGTAAATCCACATACACATGCATGTGCATTCTTATTTTCTATTATTTATTTATTATTTACTACTATGCACGTGCCCATGAAATGAAATTGTGTTATTCTATTATTATTAATATTATTATTATTATTATTATTATTGGAATCATCAAATACAAATGCACATGCATGTGTGTTGTTATTTATTATTTATTACCATGCACGTGCATGCATCATTATCATTATCATTATATGTAAATGCACATACACGTGCGTTCTTATATATTATTTATTACCATGAACATGAAAATGCACTGCACTTGCGTTATTCTATTATCACATGTGTTATTATTATTTATACTCATGCACATGCACACGCAAAGCACTTGTGTTATTCTATTATCACATGTGTTATTATTTATTATTTGTTATCATTCACATGAAAATGCACATTCATGTGGACTTTGTTATTATTTATTGTTTATTTCCATGAACATACACATGCACATGCACATGCACATGCACATGCACATGCATATGCACATGCACTTGGATGTGCGTTATTATTTATTATTTATTATCATTCACATGCACATGCACATACACATGAAATTCACATGTGTTATTATTTATAATTTATAATTTATTATCATTCACATGCAACTGCGCATGCATAGGCACATGCACGTGTGTTATGATTTATTATTTAAATAATGCACATGCATCTGAACATGCACGTGCGTTATTACTACTATTATTATTAGAGTTATTTTTAGGGTTTACTATCATTGTTTAGGATTTTTAGGTGTTCTTATCATTTATTATGTTTTGTTAGGGTTTTATGGTTTTTAAATGGTATATTAGCATTTTTTAGGGTTTGGTGGGGGTTATTATGATTTTAATAGGGTTTATTATGGTGTGTCAAGGTTTATTGGGGTTTATTAGGTATTTTTAGGGTTTTATTAGGATTGAGTTGGGTTTATTAGGGTATATTATGGTATATTATGGTATATTTGGGTATGTTTTGGATTTATTAGGGTTTATTATGGTTCATTATGGTTTATTAATATTGAAGAGGGTATATTAGGGCTTTTTAGTGTTTAGTAGTGTTTATTCGGGTTTACTTGTGCTTTAAATCTTTGTTAGGATTTATTAGCATTTATTAGGGGTATTAAGGCTTTTAGTGGTATATTTCCATTTTTAGGGCTTACTAGGGTTTATTATGGTTTATTATGGTGTGTTAAGGTTTATTAGGGTTGAGTAGGTATTTTTTGGGTTTTATTAGGGTTGAGTCGGTATCTTTAAGGTTTTATTAGGGTTTTTAGGGTTGAGTATGGTTTATTAGGGTTTGTTAGGGATTTTTAGAGATTACTAGGGTTTTTTAGTGCTTTTATTATGGTATATGAGTGTTTTTTAGTTTTTTTAATATATATGAGGGGTTGTTATGACTTTTTAGGATTTATTAGCGTGTTTTTAGTGTTTGTGATCATTTTTAATGGTTTATTAGCTTTTATTTGAATTTATTATGGTTTATTAGTGTTTCTAGGGATTTTTAATGGTTTATTTGTGGTTTTTTTGATTATTTGGGTTTAGTTGGTTTTTATTAGATTTTGTTATGGTTTGTTAAGGTTTATTAGGGTTGAGATTGTATTTTTAGGGTATTTCTAGGGTTTTATTAGGGTTTATTTGGTATTTTTAGGGTTTATTAGGGTTTGTTAGGGGTTTATTAGTTTTTTTTGTTTTATTAGGTAATATTAGTGTTTGTTAGGTCTTCTTAGATAATATAGTGTGTTTTTATTGTTTTTGAGTGTTTTGTTTTTGTTTGTGAAAATTTTAGGGTGTCTTTGGTTATATTAGAGTTTATTATGGTTTATTAGGATTTCTAAGGATTTTTACGGTATATTAGCGTTTTTGACTTTATGAGGTTATATTAGTGTTTTTAGGTCTTTTTAGGTAATATAGTGCATTTTTATTGTTTGTGATCATTTTTTTATTGTTTGTGAGTGTTTTTAGGGTTTAATAGGTTATATTAGATTTTATCAGGGTTTCTAGGGATTTTTTAATGTATACTAGAATTTTTTTCTTTATTAGGGTTTTGTAGGGTTTTATTAGGGGTTATTATTGTGTGTTAATGTTTTTTAGCATTGAGTAGGGTTTATTTGGATTTATTTATGGTTTATTAGGGCTTTTTAGTCTTTGTTTTTGGTTTATAAGGGTTTATTAGTGTTTATTAGTGTCTATTAGGGTTGGTTAGGGTTGTTTAGGTTTCCTTAACATGTTTCTAGGGTTTATTAGGTTTTATTATCTTTTATTAGGGTTTATTAGGTATTTTGGGGGTTTTATTTGGGTTTAGTAGAGTTTCTTAGGATTTTAGGGAATATAAGGTGTTTTTAGGGATTATTTGAGTTTATTATGAGTTTATTAGGGATTAATTGTTTTATATTATAGTATATTAGGGTTTAATTTTTTTGAGGGTTTTAAAGCATCTTTAGGGTTTTTGTGGCCTTTATTAGGGTTTGTGTAGCGTTGTTAGAGTTTATGTAGCATATTTAGTGTTTATGTAGCATTTTTGGGGTTTAGTTAGCGGTTTCAGATTTTATGTATCATATTTAGAGTTTATGTAATATTTTTAGGGTTTATGTAGTGTGATTAGGGTTTAGGTTTTATGTAGCATTTTTTAGGGTTTATGTTGCGTTTTCTGGTTTTATGTAGCGTTTTTAGGGGCGATGTAGTGTTTATGTTGCATTTTAGGGTTTATGTAATGTTTTTAGGGTTCATGGAGTGTTTTTAGGGAAAAGAAGGCGCGAACCCAGCTGGGAGCTTGGTACCTTAAAAAAAAAATTAAAAGTACATGGCATTACAGGGGGGACTTATGTATTCAGGTACGTGTAGTACCCTTCATGTCACAGTCAACATGGAGTGTTTTTATGTAGCATTTTTTAATGTTTATGTTGCGTTTTTTTGGGTTTATGTTTTGTTTTTTAGGGTTTATGTTACAGTTCTAGGGTTTATGTAGTGCTTTTAGGGTTTATGTAGCGTTTTTTGGGTTTATGTTGCGTTTTTTGGTTTATGTTGCATTTTTAGGGTTTTTTTTTGCATTTTTTAGGTTTTATGTAACGTTTTTAGGGGTTATGTATCTATTTGAAGTCTTTCTTATGGTTTTAATGGTTCTTTATGGTTTGTAGTGTTTTTTAGGGTTTTCAAGGGTTGTTTACAGGTGTTTATGATTTTTATGGTATCTGATGGATTATAATGGTTTTTTGGGGGTTTTTTATGGGTGAATTTGTTTTTTTGGGATTGATAGGGTTTTTAGGGTTTTTAGTGTGTTTTAGGATTGTTTGGGTATAGTAGAAGTTTTTAGGGTTTATATAACGTGTTTTAGCATTTTCGTTGGTTCTTTAGGGTTTTTAGTATTCTTTAGTGTTTAATATGGTTCTTTAGGGTTTATTAGTGTTCTTTAGGATTTGTTACAGTTTATTAGTGTTTTTATTGTATATTAGGTTTTTATTGGGCTTTTGTAGGCATTAATAGATTTTTCTAGTGTTTATCAACTTTTTTTAGGGTTATTTAGGATTTATTAGGGTTTATTAGGGTTTATTTTATTTATTAGGGTTTAGTAACTTGTATTTGGTTTTAATATGATTTATTAGGGTTTATTATGCTTTGTTAGGGTTTATTATTGTTTATTAGGGGTTTGTTATGGTTTGTTTTAGTTTGTTACAATTTCTTTATCTTTGTTAGGATTTTTTACGATTTATTTTGGGTTTTTAGGGTTCATTACGATTTATTTTGGGGTTATTAGGGTTTTCTAGAGTTTATTAGTGGGTTGTAGGGTTTTGTAAGCTATTATTTAGAGGTTTTTGTAGCGTTTTGTCGGGTTTGTTAGGGTTTATAGTGAATATTAGTGTTTATTATGGTTTAATAGTGTTTTTATTATATATTAGGTGTTTTAGGTATTTTGTAGTGTTTATTAGGGTCTAATAGAAGTTTTTAGGGTTTATTATAGGTTATTACGATTTATTAGTGTTTATTAGTGTTTTTACGGTTTAATTGTGGGTTTTAGGTGTTATTGGGGTTTATTAGTGATTCTTAGGGGTTATTAGTGGTTGTTAGGGTTTTTTTGGTTTTGTTAGGGTTTTTAGGGTTTGATACGGTTTGTTTGAGTTGTTTGGTGTTTAATGCTTTTTTTGGTTTTATGGGTGTGTTTGGATTTTTTATGCTTTGTTTGTGTTATTTTAGCATTTTTTGTGGTTTTGATGCGTTTTGTGGGTTTGAAGCATTTTGCAGTTTTTTGTAGCAATTGGTAGGGTTTATTTAGCGTTGTTAGTTTCTTTAGTGGTTCCTTAGGGGTTTATTAGGAGTTTATTAGGGTTTAATTTTTTATATTATGGTATATTATGGTTTAATATTTTGGAGGATTTTGAAGCATCTTTAGGGTTTTTGTAGAATTTTTTAGGGTTTGTGTAGTGTTATTAGAGATATGTAGCATTTTTAGTGTTTATGTAGCATTTTAGGGTTTAGTTTGTTGTTTTATGTTTTGTGTATCATTTTTTAGGTTTATGTAATATTTTAAGGTTTTATGTAGCTTGTTTAGGGTTTAGGTTTTATGCAGCATTATTTAGGATTTATGTTGCATTTTCTGGGTTTATGTAGCATTTTTAAGGGCGATGTAGCGTTTATGTTGCATTTTTTAGGGTTTATGTAATGTTTTTAGGGTTCATGTAGTGTTTTTAGTGTTTATATTGTCATTTTAGGTTTTATGTAGCATTTTTAATGTCTAAGTTGCAGTTTTAGGGTGTATGTTGTGTTTTTTAGGTTTTATGTTGCAGCTCTAGGGGTTATGTAGTGCTTTTAGGGTTTATTTAGCATTTTTGGGTTTATGTTGCGTTTTTTGGTTTATGTTGAGTTTTTAGGGTTTTTGTTGCATTTTTAGTGTTTATGTAACGATTTTAGGGTTTATGTATCTATTTGAAGGATTTTTTAGGGTTTTATTGGTTGTTTATGGTTTGTAGTGTTTTTTAGGGTTTTTAAGGGTTATTAGCTGGTGTTTATGATTTTTTATGGTATTTTATGGTTTTTAATGGTTTTTGGGAGGTTTTATGGGTTTATTTGTTTTTTTATGGGATTGATAGCAGTTGTTAGGGTTTTTAGTGTGTTTTAGGGTCTGTTTGGGTATTGTAGTGGGTTTTAGGGTTTATTTAATGTAGTTTAGCATTTTTTCGATTCTTTAGGGTTTCTTAGTGTTCTTTGGAGTTTAATATGGTTTTTAGGGTTTTTAGGGTTATTTAGGGTTTATTAGTTTTCTTTAGGATTTGTTACAATTTATTAGAATTTTTATAGTATATTAGGGTTTTATTGGGCTTTTGTAGGCATTAATAGATTTTTCTAGGGTTGATCAACCTTTTTTAGGGTTATTTAGGATTTATTAGGGTTTATTAGGTTTTATTTTATTTATTAGGGTTTAGTAATGTATTTGGGTTTATTACGTTTTATTTGGGTTTATTATGATTTGTTACGGTATATTGGGGTTTATTAGGGGTTTGTTATGGCTTGTTTCAGCTTGTTACGATTTATTTTTCTTTTTTAGGATTTGTTACCATTTATTTGGGGTTGTTAGGGTCTTTTACAATTAATTTTGGGTTATTAGGTTTTTTAGGGTTTATTAGTAGGTTTAGGGTTTTGTAGGCTATTATTTGGAGATTTTTGTAGCATTTTGTTGGGTTTGTTAGGATTTTTAGTGATTATTAGGGTTTATTATGGTTTAAAAGTTTTTTATTGTATATTAGGGGTTTTAGGCATTTTTTAGCATTTATTAGGGTCTAATAGAGTTTGGTAGGGTTTATTACAGGTTAATACGATTTATTAGTATTTGTTAGGGTTTTTAGGGTTTAATAGTTGGTTTTATGGGTTATTAGGGTTTATTAATGATTCTTAGGGGTTATTAGTGGTTGTTAGGGTTTGTTAGGTTTTATTAGGATTTTTAGGGTTTGTTACAGTTTGTTTGAGAAGTTTGGCGTTTTATGCGTTTTTTTAGGTTTATGGGTGTGTTTGGATTTTTTATTCTTTGTTAGGGTTATTTTAGAATTTTTTGGGGTTTTGTAGCATTTTGTGGGTTTTGAACCATTTTTCTATTTTTTGAAGCAATTAATAGTGTTTATGCAGTGTTGTTAGTGGCGTTAGTGGTTCTTTAGGGTTCTTTAAGGTTTTTTGGGTTTTCTAGGGTTCTTTAGGATGTATTGTGGTTTATTTTTAGGTTTTTGGGGTTTGTTAGGGGGTTTTTAGGGGTTTTGAGGGTTTCATAGGGTTGGTTAGGGTTTTGATAGGCATTTTTAGGCTTTTAGGTTTTTTTAGCGTTTTTAGTGGTTTTTAGTTTTTTTAGGTTTTTTTGAGGTTTTTTTTATGTTTTTAGGGATTATTAGGTTTGTTTTTAGTTTTTTTTTGTTTTTTCCGGTTTTTAGAGGTTTTAGGGTTTTTTTATGGTTTTTAGGGTTTTTTAGGATATTTTAGGTTTTTTTGGGATTTTTGGGATTTTTAGGGTTGTTCGGGTTTTTTTGGGGTTTTATGGTTTCTTTGGGTTTGGTCAGGTTTTGTCGAGTTTGTTGGGGTTTTTTTGTGAATATTAGCATTTTTAATGGTTTAATAGCGTTTTTGTTGTATATTTAGGTTTTTAGGTATTTTGTAGCCTTTATTGGTGTCTAATGGGGTTTTTAGGGTTTATTACGATTTAGTAGTGTTTATTAGGGTTTAGTATTGGGCATTAGGGTTTATTAGGGTTTATTATGGTTTATTATTGGTTGGTTGGGTTTTTTAGAATTTATTAGCTCTTATTAGAGTGGTTTAGGGTGTCTAAGGGTATGTTAGGTCTCCTAAGGGTGTGTAATGGTTTCTAAGGGTGGGTTAGGGTTTTTATGGCGGGTTAGGGTTTCTAAGGGTGTGATATGGTTTCTTAGGGTTTCTAAGGTCGTGTTAGCGTTTCTATGGGTATGTTGGTGTAACAGCCCGAGATTTTACGAAAAATATTCTTTTTAATATCATTAATGTCTTGTGTTGTACGCTACACCAAAAGGAGCTTGCACAACACGCATCCTTGACTTGCCTTGCATTACACGCAATCGCGACCTTCCTCGATAGCGTGTGTAGTACGCAATAACGAGTTTCACTAAACAACAATATGCTATTAAAATATTATTATAACTAGCCGTTATGAATAGTAATATCCACTTTTTGAAATTTTGTAAATTTTATTTTTCAAAATGGAATTCATTTTTGGATTCGTAATATCGAAATTAGCTTAGGGTGAAATTTTGGTACTTTTCGGATAACTTTCATTTTCTGATGAATAGTGAAAATTACTAAATTTTAATTAAAAACAACCTTTTTAATCGAAATAATTAATAGTGATAAATTATTAATTTGAGTGGTTTTAAAGTATATTTAGAATATATTTTTACAATTTAATACAATGTTATTCATTGGATGTAATTTCACATTTAAACCAGACATAAACAAGTGTCAATCTTTTGATAGTTATTATCTCTTAAGAACACGCTATTTGTTTTGACGATGGGAATTAATTTTTAAATTAATTAATGCAACTAATATGTTTTTAATTTGGTAAAATAGACATCATTTTTGAATTCATAATATCAAACATAGCTTAGGCCTAATTTTTGGTATTTTTCTGGAAACTTTCATTTTTTGATGAATAGTGAAACCACTAAGTGGTAGTTAAAAAAAATGAATTTTTCATAAAACATAATTTTACCGCTTCTGTAAGTGGAATTTCAAAAATCCGAGAGACACGGTTGATCTCAGTAAGTAAAATGTGGTTCAATGAAATGAAAATAATTTTTGGTGAATAGTAACTTTTTACTTTTTTTTACCACGGTTAAAAGTAAATAGGATAATTAAGGGTAAAAATGATATTATTATTACCCTAACACATGTCCTAATTCTATTGGATAAGTCTAATTAGACCAAAAAAAACCTTAGGAATAAAATATGACCATTTAGGCCCACTTGGATTAGATTAAGACATTTATTATTAATTTATTTAAAGAAGGGTTAAAATAGTTAAAATCAAAGTTTAATAAGTAAATCATTTTTAATATAGGGTTATACATAAGATAAATTAGACTATAAATAGTCATTAGAAAGATAAAAAGATTTACTACATAATAGTATTTTATTTTTAATTTTTAGACATTAAATAATTTAATTTATTTATGACACAAAGATGATGCAGTAATTATCTTATTAATGAAATATTGACATAATTGATGTTATAAATACCCAAATAAATGTAATTTCAGACTTTTTATGAAATAAACTAATTTTATAGGTTAATATTAGATGTTATTATTGATGTAATTAACTTTGTTCGAGCTAATCATTCTGTTATGATTTTCACAAAAATCAATTACAAAATAGTGTCAAAATTGACATAAAATAGTTTTTAAAACAAATATTATATTATTAATTTTTATTTTATTCCTAAAAATCTAAGGTTCGTCCAAATGACTTAGATAAGGTTATATATATTAATAATAAACAACTTGGGGTTCGTTTGGTTTCTTATAGTAAGTTTATTAACCTTATAGTATAAGAACACAAGAAGACACAGTAAAAGTAAAATTATTTTACTTAATGTTAAATCTAAATGATAAGGTTAAAATAGGAACCTAAACTTGTCTAAATTCTATTGGATGAGAGGATTTCTACCCATCCCCACCTTATCATAGAAATGAATCAATTTGGATCTATTTAAAACTGAATTTGACTTTATAATAAAATAATAGTTTTAGTTATTCCTAAGGTGCCCCTCTCCTCCCTTATAAAAGGGCACCTCCTCCCCCTCTTGCTCACACCACTTTGAGCCTTCAATCTCGGCCAACCCCTGCCAATATATTCTCTCCACTTCCCTAGAGACATCCTAGAGGTCCTGGTATTCTTCAAAGACCAATTTTAGTGCCCTAAAATGAGGTCTCAAAGAAGCACTTCAAAGAAGAGGAGGTTCAGACACGTACAAAGCATATCGGACCTAAGGTAAGGGAAATATCACAATCTCATTTTATCCGAGATTGTTTATACTTTGGAATTTACTGGGGTGTATTTTATCATCCACATCCATGTTTCCTCAATATGTAATATTATTTCCATCCACCTACAATTTTTAAAATCCAATTTTACCCTTCGGTGAGTTTTTAGTAAAAGATATGAAAGGAATCTTTTGTTGTTTTTCGTACGAAGTACTTTTTGATTTTTCCGACAAAAGTACGAGAAGAATTTTTTTTAACTTATACGGCATGAATGGATTTTTAAAAAATTATTTCCAAGAATCTTTATTTACATGTTTTCAAGTTTATTTTTAGTCAACTTCTTTTAGTTTAAAATTGTATGACATGTTAAGGAAGGAAAAGTGTTTTTGAAGTAGAAAGGATATTTTCCTCAAGAATAGAGTTTAAGTGTTTTATCATAATTATTTTCTATCTATGATAATATAGGGTTCTGTTTCTATCCCCATTATTACATTGATTTGATTATGTTGTGATGGAATTATTTTTATGAATTCCTTTATCTTATATGAATTGTTTTATGATGTCACGATGTTTAATAATCCCATTTTTATTACATGGGTTATGCTATGATGTATGGTTTATGATTTTGTGGCACACATAAGAATGGTATCATTATGAGATGGGTGGGACCTATATCTCCCTCCAATTCATTGGGTAAAGATTTTATATCTCATGAGATAGACATGGCTGGAATGGTAGGTTATACCGGTTCAGTGAAATAGGACTGAAACGAGGAGTGAAATCAGTTCAAAAAGGGACTTTATCAACTAAGATAGTCTTGGTAATGAGTCTTGACTAATAAGAAATGATTCTCTATGATTATGTGTGTATGCCACAAAGTTTCATGTTTTATGTTATGATTATTGGGATTACATTTCACTACTATGATTTATCCCATGTTATGAAATTATGATCTCTTTTGCAGGTTAAGATTTCCAAAAGATATGTTCTTATGAATATGACGTGATTGATATTTCTTTTGTTTACCATTACTGAGCATTTGAGCTCACCCTTTTATGTTTTATTTTCCCCAGGACATAAAGAAAGGATTTAGGATTAAAAAAATAAGATCTTTATGGGATATGTTGAAGATCTTTCACCACGATTAGAAGATTATATTCCGAGTTTCCAAAGACACTAAACTATTACGGTCCTTGTGTGTGTGTTCTTGTTATGTACTAAGTGTTCCGCAAAAGTAATGTAATTTCCATGTACGTCAGGCTTCGGGTTTATACAGTTGGGGTTTCTAAGGGCGTGCTAGGGTTTCTAAGGGTGTGTTAGGGTTTCTAATGGTGTGTTTGGGTTTCTAAGGGTGTGTTAGTGCTTCTTATGTTTTATTAGGGTTTTGTTAGGGTTTTTAGGGTTATGTTAGTGTTTTATAGGGTTTCTTAGGGGTTTTTAGGGTTACTTCGAGTTTTTAGGTTTATTGGGGTTTCATAGTGCTTCTTGGGGTTTGTTAGGGCTTGTTAGGGTTTGTTAGGGTTTTTTAGGGTTTGTTATGTTTTTTAGTGTTTTTGGGGTTTGTTAGGGTTTGTCAGGGTTTGTTAGGGTCTGTAAGGGTTTGTTATTGTTTGTTAGTGTCTTTTAGGGTTTGTTAGGGTTTTTTAGGTTTTTTTGTGGTTTTTAATGGTTTTTAGTGTTTATGGGGTTATTCATGGTTTGTTAGGGTGATTTAGTTGTTCATGATTGTCACATATGTGTAGAGCTAGTCGCAAGCTTCAATTGGATATGTTGTAGAGGTGAAACGAACACCCAGAGCAGAAGTTATGGTCATTTGGAGGACTAAAGGACATTTTGGGTCTTTAAGAATGTGATAAGTTGTTCTTATTGGTCACATATGGGTATATCAAGTTGAAATCTTCGATTTGATATATGGTAGAGGCAAAACAGACTCTCAAAATAGAAGTTATGGTCTTTTAGAGTTTTTAAGTAACTTTTTGGGCCTTTAAGTATGTGAGAAGGTGCTTCAGTGGTTATATTAGTGTAGGTCTAGTCTCAATCTTCGATTTGATATGTGGTAGAGGCAAAATGGACACCCATAAAAGAAGTTATTGCAAAACGAACACCGGAAGCCAATCTTTGGACCATCTAAAGGGATTATGGGTCTTTTTTGTGGTTGAAGAATGTCAGAAAGGGATCCAGTGGTTACCAGAGTGTGTATATTTTAAAAATCTTCGATTTGATATGTGGAAGATCCAAAATGAACCCACTTAGAAGAAGTTATTGTCATTTTAAATTGAGCAACCCTCCTAGCGCCTAAAAACCTAAGAAACCCACAACTCACTAAAATAGGCATAACATCTCCTTCGGGTGTCAGTTTGAGCCTTGTGACTAGTAAAGTTGAAGGGTTTGAGATGAGTGAGGACCAATTATATTTGAAACTGTGAGATGATCAAAGAAATATAAGATATATTAGTTATACCACTCCAAAAAAAAAGTCTAACTTCAAACGACCATAACTTTCACTTCGGTTGTCCGTTTGAGCTGTTTCACATATCAAATCGAAGGAAGTGAAGAAATATATGAAGAAGACCAACTTGAAAAAAGTTCAACTAATGTTTGGGACCCTAAAATCCCAATAACTCATCAGAAGGCCTCCAAAACTCCATTTCTGTGTCCGGATCCCTGTCAAATTTTTCTTAAAACGGTCATAACTTCAGATTTGTGTGTCTGTTCGGCCTCTGACACTAGTTTTTATCGTAGTTCGTTCCGTGAGATTTAGTTTGACTATTCACGGAGTGGAAATGGACATCTGAGGAAGAAGTTATACCTTTTTTAATGGCTCTGTGATTTGATAGTTTTTTCGAGACACCATTTCTAGCACTTTTGTCCTGTCTGCTGTTTTTTCAAAAAACTATAACATATTATTACTATTATTATTATTATTATTATTATTATCATCTCATGAAAATGCACATGCACATGCACGCGTGTTATTATTATATTTTTGTTACCATGCACGTGCACATGTAATGCACACACGTTATTTTATTATCACTTGCGTTGTTATTATTATTGTTATTATTATTATTGTGGTTGTTGTTTTTGTTGTTGTTGTTATGGTTATTATCATCACAAGAAAATGCACACCCAAATGCACATATATGAACATTCAATGAACGTGCGTTATTCTATTATCACATGCGTTTTTATTGTTAAAATTATTATAATTATTATAATTATTATAATCATCATCTTTATCACATGCAAATTCAATGCACGAGAGTTATTATTTATTACAATACACATGCACACGTAATGCACATGAAATATTCTATTATCTTATGCATTAGTAGTTCTACTATTATCACCACTACAACTTCTATTTTTACAACTGCAGTTATTATTACATTAATCACATGCAAATGTAGATGCAAGTGCGTTATTATTTATTATTTATTACCATTTACGTGAATATGCAATGCACTTGTATTATTCTTTTATAATTATTATTATTATTATCACGGTTTTTGTTATTATTATTATTATTATTATTATTATTATCATCATTATCATTATTATTATCATTATCACATGAAAATGCACATGCATGTGCATTGTTATTTATTATTTACTACCAAGAACATGCAAGCGTTATTATTATTATTATTACAATTATTATTATTACAATTAGTATTATTACTATTACCATCAAATGTAAATGCACATGCACATGAATGTGCATTATTATTTACTATTATTTATTTATTATTTACAAATATGCACGTGCACATGAAATGCACTTGCGTTATTCTATTATTATTATTATTATTATTATTATTATTATTATTATTATTATGATTCTTGTTGTTGTTGTTGTTTGTATTATCAAATACAAATGCACATGCATGTGCGTTGTTATTTTTTATTTATTACCATGCACGTGCATTATTATATATTATTTATTATCGTGCACATGAAAATGTAATGTATTTGATTTATTCTATTATCACATGTGTTATTATTATTTATTCTAATGCACGTGCACACACAATGCATGTGCATTATTCTATTATTACATGTGTTATTATTTATTATTTATTATCATTCACATGAAAATGCACATTCATGTGGACTTGGTTATTATTTATTGTTTATTACCATGCACAAGCACATGCACATGCACATGCACATGAACATGCACGTGCACTTGTATGTGCGTAATTATTTATTATTTATTATCATTTACATGCACATGCACATACACATGCTATTCACATGCATTATTATTTTGAATTTATTAATTATTATCATTCACATGAAAATGTGCAGACATATGCACATGCACGTGCGTTATGATTTGTTATTTAAACCATGCACATGCATATGCACATGCACGTGCGTTATTAATACTTCTATTATTAGAGTTATTGTTAGGGTTTACTATCATTTTTTAGGATTTTTATGTGTTGTTAACATTAATTATGTTTTGTTAGGGTTTTAAGGTTTTAATGTTATATTAGAATTTTTAAGGGTTTGGTGGGGGTTATTGGGATTTTATTAGGGTTTTTTTATGGTTTTCCAAGTTTTATTAGGTTTTATTAGGTATTTTTAGGGTTTTATTAGGATTGAGTTGGGTTTATTAGGTTATATTATGTTATAATATGGTATATTTGGGTAGGTTTTGGATTTATTATGGTTTATTATGGTTCATTATGGTTTATTAATTTTTAAGGGGGTATATTAGGGTTTTTAGTGTTTAGTAGTGTTTATTCATGTTTATTAGCACTTTTATGCTTTTTTATGTTTTATTATCATTAATTAGGGGGTTTAGGGCTTTTTAATGGTATATTTTCGTTTTTTAGGGTTTAGTGGGGTTTATTATGGTTTATTATGGTGTGTTAAGGTTTATTATGGTTGAATAGGCATTTTTAGGGTTTTATTATGGTTGAGTCAGTATCATTAAGGTTTTATTAGGGTTTAGTACGGTTGAGTACGGTTTATTAGGTTTAGTTAGGGATTTTTATGGTTTCCTAGGGTTTGTTAGTGTTTCTATTAGGTTATATGAGTGTTTTTTAGTTTTTGTTAATTTATATGAGGGGTTGTTATGACTTTTTAGGTTTTATTAGCGTGTTTTTAGTGTCTGTGAGCATTTTTAATGGTTTATTAGCTTTTATTTGAATTTATCATGGTTTATTAGGGTTTCTATGGATTATTAATGGTTTGTTTGCCTTTTTTGTTTATTGGGGTATAGTTGGGTTTTATTAGGTTTTTTTATGGTGTGTCAAGGATTATTATGGTTAGGAATGTATTTTTAGGGTTTTATTATGGTTTTATTACTGTTTAGTAGTTTTTATTAGGTTTTATTAGGGATTTTTACAGTTTATTAAGGTTTGTTAGGGGTTTATTAGTTGTTTTATTGTTTTATTAGGTTGTATTAGTTTTTGTTAGGTATTTTTAGATAATATAGCATGTTTTTATTGTTTGTGAGCATTTTTTTTTGTTTGTGAGAGTTATTAGGTATTATTAGGTTATATTAGAGTTTATTATGGTTTATTAGGGTCTCTAGAGATTTTTAAGGTATATTTGCATGTTTTTGTCTTTATTAGGTTATATTAGTGTTTTTAGGTCTTTTTAGGTAATATAGCGTATTTTTATAGTTTTTTAGTGTTTTTATAGTTTGTGAGCATTTTTAGTATTTATTAGGTTATATTAGAGTTTATCAGGGTTTCTAGGGATTTTTTAAGGTATACTAGCATTTTTTTCTTTATTAGGGTTTTGTAGGGTTTTATTAGGGGTTATTATGGTGTGTTAAGGTTTGTTTGGGTTGAGTGAGATTTATTTGGATTTATTTATGGTTTATTAGGAATTTTTAGGGTTTTTTGGGGGTTTATTAGGGTTTATTAGTGTTTATTAGTGTCTATTATCAATGGTTAGGGTTGTTTCGGTTTTATTAACTTGTTTTATGAGTTTATTGGGTTTTATTATCATTTATTAGGGTTGAGAAGAGTTTCTTTTGGTTTTTAGGGATTATAAGGTGTTTTAGGGATTATTTGAGTTTATTAGGGGTTTATTAGGGTTTAATGTTTTATATAGTGGTATATTAGTGTTTAATATTTTTGAGGGTATTAAAGCGTCTTTAGAGTTTTTATTGCAGTTTTTAGGGTTTGTGTAGCGTTGTTAGAGTTTATGTAGCATTTTTAGTGTTTATGTAGCATTTCTAGGGTTTAGTTAGAAGTTTTATATTTTATGTATAATTTTTAGGGTTTATGTAACGGTTTTAGGGTTTATGTACTGTGTTTAGGGTTTAGGTTATATATAGCATTTTTTAGGGTTTATGTTGCATTTTCGGGGTTTATGTAGCATTTTTAGGGGTGATGGAGCATTTATGTTGCATTTTTTAGGGTTTATGTAACATTTTTAGGGATATTGTAGTATTTTTAGGGTTTATATTGTGTTTTTAGGTTTTATGTAGCGTTTTTTACGATTTATGTTGCATTTTTTAGGGTTTATGTTGTGTTTTTTAGGGTTTATGTTACAGTTCTATGGTTTATGTAGTGATTTTAGGGTTTATATAGCGTTTTTTTTGTTTATGTTTCGTTTTTTGGTTTATGTTTCATTTTTAGGGTTTTTGTTGCATTTTTTAAAGATTTATGTAACGTTTTTAGTGTTTATTTATCTATTTGAAGCCTTTTTTAGGGTTTTCATGGTTGTTTGTGGATTTTAGTTTTTTTAGGGGTTTTAAGGGTTGTTAACAGGTGTTAATGGTTTTCTATGGTATATGATGGCTTTTTAATGGGTTTTTTTTCAGGGGGGGGGGGGGGGTTATGGGTTTATTTTTTTGGGATTGATAGGGATTGTTAGGGTTTTTTAGTGTGTTTTAGGGTTTGTTTGTGTATTGTAGCAGTTTTTAGGGTTTATATAATGTGTTTTAGCATTTTTTTGGGTCTTTAGGGTTTTTACTATTCTTTAGAGTTTAATATGGTTCTTTAGAATTTATCAGGGTTCTTTAGGGTTTATTAGTGTTCTTTAGGAATTGTTATAGTTTATTAGTGTTTTTTATTGTATATTAGGGTTTTATTGGGCTTTGTAGGCATTAATACATTTTTTTGGGTTTATCAACCTTTTTTAGGGTTATTTAGGATTTATTAGGGTTTATTAGGGTTTTTTATTTATTAGGGTTTAGTAACATGTATTTTGGTTTATTATGATTTATTAGGGTTAATTATGATTTGTTAAGGTTTATTGTGGTTTATTAGGGGTTTGTTATGGTTTGTTTCAGTTTGTTACAATTTATTTGGAATTGTTTGGATTTGCTACATTTTATTTGGGGTTGTTAGGGTTTGTAATGATTTATTTTGGGGGTATTAGGGTTTGTTAGGGTTTATTAGCGGGTTGTAGGGTTTTATAGGCTATTATTTGGAGGTTTTTGTAGCATTTTGTCAGGTTTGTTAGGGTTTTTAGTGATTATTAGGGTTTATTATGGTTTAATAGTGTTTTTTTGTATATTAGGGGTTTTAGGGATTTTCTAGCATTTACTAGGATCTAATAGAGTTTGTTAGGGTTTATTACATGTTATTACGATTTATTAGTGTTTATTAGGGTTTTTTGGGTTTAATAGTAGGTTTTAGGGGTTATTAGGGTTTATTAGTGGTTATTAGGTGTTATTAGTGGTTGTTAGGGTTTGTTAGGTTTTGTTAGGGGTTTTAGGGTTTCTTACAGTTTGTTTGAGTTATTTGGGGTTTTATTCATTTTTTGGGTTTTATGGTTGTGTTTGGATTTTTTATGCTTCGTTATGGTTATTTTTCTGTTTTTTGGGGTTTTGTTGCATTTTGTGGGTTTTGAAGCATTTTTCGGTTTTTTGTAGCAATTGTTAAGGTTTATGTAGCATTGTTAGTGTCTTTAGTGGTTCTTTATGTTTTTTAGGGTTCTTTAGGGTTTTTTATAGTGTATTAGGGTTTATTTTGAGGGTTTTAGGGTTTTCTAGGGGATTTTTAGGTATTTTAAGTGTTTCATAGGGTTGGTTATGGTTTTTATGAATTTTTAGGCTTTTTAGTGTTTTTTAGCATTTTTAGGGGTTTGGGGTTTTGGCGTTTTTAGGTATTTTTGAGGTTTTTTGATGTTTTTTTGGGTTTTTTGGGTTTTTTTTGTGTTTTTAGGGGTTTTAGGGTTTTTTTGGGGTTTTTAGGGTTTTTAGGATTTTTAGGGTTTTTAGGGTTTTTAGGGGTTTTTAGGGGTTTTGGGGTTTTATGATTATTTAGGGTTTTTAGGGTTTTGTAAGGTATTTCCAGGTTTGTTAGTTGTTTTTGTGAAAATTAGCATTTTGAATGGTTTAATAGCATTTTTGTTGTATATTTTTGGTTTTTAGGTATTTCCTAGCTTTTATTAGGGTCTAATAGGGGTTTTAGGGGTTATTACAATTTATTAGTGTTTATTAGGGTTTAGTAGTGGGATTTAGGGTTTATTAGGGATTATTATGGTTTATTATTTGTTGGTAGGGTTTGTTAGGATTTATTAGTGCTTATTAGATTGATTTAGGGTGTCTAAGGGTTTGTTAGGGTTTCTATGTGTGTGTTAGGGTTTCTAAATGTGTGTTAGGGTTTTTATGGGCGATTTAGGGTTTCTAAGGGTGTACTATGGTTTCTAAGGGTTTCTAAGGTTGTGTTAGGGTTCTATTGGTGTGTTGGGGTTTCTTATGGTGTGTTAGGGTTTCAAAGGGTGTGTTAGGGTTTCTAAGTGTGTATTAGGGTTTCTAAGGGTGTGTTAGTGTTTCATAGGTTTACTTAGGGTTTTTTTAGGGTTGTTAGGGTTTTGTTAGGGTTTCATATGGTTTCTTAGTGGTTTTTATGGTTTCTTCGGGTTTTTTGGGTTTATTGGGGTTTCTTATTACTTCTTGGGGTTCGTCAGGGCTTGTTAGATTTGTTAGGGTTTTTTAGGGTTTGTTAGTGTTTGTAATGTTTTTTAGGGTTTTCTGGGGTTTGTTAGGGTTTGTTTGGGTTTGTTAGGGTTTGTTGTGGCTTGTTAGTGTTTGTTTGGGTTTTTTAGGGGTTTTCATGATTTTTAATGGTTTTTAGTGATTATGGGGTTATTCATGGTTTGTTAGGGTTATTTAGTTGTTCATGGTTGTCACATATGTGTAGAGCTAGTCGCGAGCTTCAATTTGATATGTGGTAGAGGTGAAACGGACACCCAGAGTAGAAGTTAGGATCATTTGGAGGACTTAACGACCTTTTGGTACTTTAAAAACGTGATAAGCTGTTCTCATTGGCCACATATGTGTAGAACTAGTCGAAATATTCGATTTGATATATGGTAGAGACATAACGGACTGCCAGAGTAGAAGTTATGGCCTTTTGGAAGGTTTAAGTACCTTTTTGGGCCTTCAAGCATATGAGAAGGTGCTTAAGTGGTTATAGGAGTGTCAGTCTAGTCGCAAGCTCCGATCTGATATGTGGTAGAGGAAAAGCGGACACCCATAAAAGAAGTTATTGCAAAACGAACACAAGAAGCCAATCTATTGACCATCCAAAGGGATTTGGGGTCTTTTGGGGGCTGAAGAATGTAAGAATGGTTTTTAGTGCTTACTAGAGTTTGTATCTTTTTAAAATATTCGATTTGATATGTGGTAGATCCAAAATGAACACACATAGTAGAAGTTATTGTCGTTTTAAATTGAGCAACTCTCCAAGCGCCTAAAACCCTAGGAAACCCACATCTCACTAAAATAGGCATAAATTATCCTTCAGGTGTCCATTTGAGCACTATGACCTGTAAAATAGAAGCATGTGAGATGAGTGAGGACCAAGTTTAGTAGAAACTATTAGAAGATGAAAGAAATATAAGATATATTAGTTATACCACTCAAAAAAAGTCCAACTTCAAACGGCCATAACTTTCATTCTGGTTGTCCGTTTAGGATATACCACATATCAAATCGAAATTTGCGAAGACATATACAAAGAAGGATGACTTGAAAATAGTTGAAGTCATTTTGAGACCCTAAAATAGCATAAACCCATCAGAAGGCCTCTAAAACTCCATTTATTTGTACGGATCCCCGTCAAATGTTTCTTAAAATGGTCATAACTTCTAATATGTGTGTCTTTTCGACTTCCGGCACCTGTTTTTATCATAGTTTGTTCCATGAGATTCAGTTTTACTTTTCAAAGAGCAGAAATGGTCCCCCGATGAATAAGTTATGCCTTTTTCAATGACTCTGTGATTTGTTAGATTTTTCGAGACCCCATTTCTAGAATTTTTTTCATGTCTGTTGTTTTTTCAAACAGATATAACTTATTATTACTATTATTAATATTATTATTATCATCATCTCATCCACATGCACGTGCACATGCACATTACTTATTATTATATTTTTATTACCATGCATGTTCCCATGCAATGCACACACATTATTTTATTATCACATGTGTTATTGTTGTTATTGTTATTATTATTATTGTGGTTGTTATTGTTGTTGTTGTTGTTATTGTTATTATTGTCACATGAAAATTCACATGCGAATGAACAGACACTCACATTCAATGCAAATGCATTATTCTATTATCACATGCGTTGTTATTAACAATAATAATAAGATTATTATTATTATCATTATCATCAGCATCACATGCAAATGCAATGCATGGGCGTTATTATTTATTACCATGCACATAAACACGTAATGCACATGAAATATTCTATTATCACATGCATTGGTACTAATACTATTATCACCACCACTACTACTATTATTACTACTCTTGTGATTATTATTATCATAACATGCAAATGTAGATGCACGTGTGTTATTATTTATTATTTATTACCATGCACGTGCATATGAAATGCACTTGTATTATTCTTTTATTATTATTATTATTATCACAATTATTATTATTATTATTATTATTATCATTATCATTATTATTAGAATTTTTACATGAAAATGCACATGCACATGCGTTGTTATTTATTATTTATTACCATGCACGTGCATGTGTTATTATTATTATTACTACAATTAGTATTATTAATATTATCATCAAATGTAAACGCACATGTACAGGCATGTGTGTTCTTATTTATTATTATTTATTTATTATTTACTACTATTCATGTGCACATGAAATGTACTTGTGTTATTCTATTATTATTGTTGGTTTTGTTGTTTTTGTTGTTGTTGTTTGTATCCTCAAATACAAATGCACATACACGTGCATTGTTATTTATTATTTATTTCCATGCTTGTTCAGGCGTCATTATCAGTATCATTACATGGAAATGCACATGCACGTGCGTTATTATATATTATTTCTTATCATGCACAAGCAAATGCAATGCACTTGCATTATTCTATTATCACATGTGTTTTTATTATTTATTCTCATGCACGTGCACACGCAATGCACATGAATTATTCTATTATCTAAGGTGTTATTATTTATTATTTATTTTCTTTTACATGCAAATGCACATTCATGTGGACTTGGTTCTTATTTATTGTTTATTACCATGCACATGCACATGCACTTGGATGTGCGTTATTATTTGTTATTTATTATCATTCACATTCCCATGCACATACAAATGTAATTCACATGCGTTATTATTTATAATTTATTATTTATTATCATTCACAAGCAAATGCACAACCATATGCACATGCACGTGCGTTATGATTTATTATTTAAACCATGCACATACATATGCACATGCACCTGCGTTATTACTATTATTATTATTAGAGTAATTTTTATGGTTTACTAGCATTTTTTATAATTTTAAGTGTTATTAACATTTATTATGGTTTGTTGGGGTTTTAGGGGTTTTAATGGTATATTAGCGTTTTTAGGGTTTGGTGGGAGTTATTAGGATTTTATTAGGGTTTATTATGTTGTGTTAAGGTTTATTAGGGTTTATTAGGTATTTTTAGGGTTTTATTAGGATTGAGTTGGGTTTATTAGGGTATATAATGGTATATTATGGTATATTTGGGTATGTTTAGAATTTATTAGGGTTTATTAACATTCATTATGTTTTATTAATTTTTAAGAGAGTATATTAGGGTTTTTTATGGTTTAGTAGTGTTTATTAGGGTTTATTAGTTCTTTTAAGATTTGTTAGGTTTTATCTGCATTTATTAGGGGTTTTAGGACTTTTTAATGGTATATTTGCCTTTTTAGGGTTTAGTGGGGTTTATTTTGGTTTATTATAGTGTCTTAACGTTTATAGGGGTTGAGTAGGTATTTTTAGGGGTTTTAGGGTTGAGTACGTATCTTTAGGGTTTTATTAGGGTTTATTAGGGTTGAGTAGTGTTTATTAGGGTTTGTTATGGATTTTTAGGGTTTACTAGGGTTTGTTAGTGTTTTTATTAGGGTATATGAGTGTTTTTTACGTTTTGTTAATATATATGAGGGGTTGTTAGGACTTTTTTGGTTTTATGAGCATGTTTTTAGTGTTTTTGAGAATTTTTTATGGTTTATTGGTTTTTATTAGAATTTATTATGGTTTATTAGGGTTTCTAGGGATTTTTAATGGTTTGTTTGTGCTTTTTTGTTTATTGGGGTTCAGTTGGGTTTTATTAGGTTTTATTATGGTGTGTCAAGGTTTATTAGGGTTTAGAAGGTATTTTTAGGGTTTTATTATGGTTTAATTAGGGTTTATTAGTTATTATTAGGGTTTATTAGGTATTTTTAGGGTTTATTAGGGTTTGTTAGGGGTTTATTAGTTTTTTTGTTTTATTAGGTTATATTAGTGTTTATCAAGTCTTTTTAGATAATATAGCATTTTTTATTATTTGTGAGCATTTTGTTTTTTTTTTGAGAATTTTTAGGGTTTCTTAGGTTATATTAGAATATATTATGGTTTATTATGGTTTCTAGGGATTTTTAAGGTATATTATCATTTTTTATCTTTATTAGGTTATATTAGTGTTTTTTGGTCTTTTTGGGTAATATAGCTTGTTTTTGTTGTTTGTGATCATTTTTTTATTGTTTGTGAGGTTTCTAGGGTTTATTTGGTTATATTATTTTTTATTAGAGTTTATAATAATTTTTTAAGGTATACTAGCGTTTTTTTTCGTTATTTGGGTTTTATGGTTTTATTAGGGTCATTATGGTGTGTTAAGGTTTCTTAGGGCTGAGTAGGGTTTATTTAGATTTATTTATGGTTTATTAGGTATTTTAGGGGTTTTTTGGGGTTTATTATGGTTTATTAGTGTTTATTAGTGTCTCTTATGGTTGGTTAGGGTTGTTTAGGTTTTCATAACGTCTTTTTAAGGATTATTAGGTTTTATTATCATTTATTAGGGTCTATTAGGTATTTTTCAGGTTTTATTAGGGTTTAGTTGAGTTTCTTAGGGTTTTTAGGGATTATAAGGCGTTTGTTTGGATTATTAGAGTTTATTAGGGGTTTATTAGGGTTTAATGTTTTATATTATGGTATATTAGAGTTTAATATTTTTGAGGGGTTTGAAGCGTATTTAGGGTTTTTGTAGCATTTTTTAGTGTTTGTGTAGTGTTGTTTGAGTTTATGTAGCTTTTTTAGTGTTTATGTAGCGCTTTTAGGGTTTAGTTAGAGGTTTTAGTTTTTATGTATCATTTTTTAGGGTTTATGTAACGTTTTTAGGGTTTATGTTGCGTGGTTAGGGTTTAGGTTTTATGTAGCATTTTTAGGGTTTGTGTTGCGTTTTCTGGGTTTATGTAGCATTTTTCAGGGTGATGTGGCATTTATGTTGCATTTTTTAGGGTTTATGTTGTGTTCAGAGGTTTTATGTAGTGTTTTTTAATGTTTATGTTTTGTTGTTTAGGGTTTATGTTACAGTTCTAGGGTTTATGTAGTGCCTTTTGGGTTTATGTAGCATTTTTTGGCTTTATGTTGCCTTTTTTGGGTTTATGTTGCTTTTTTAGGGTTCATGTAGCATTTTTATGGTTTGTACAACGTTTTTTGGATTTATGTATCTATTTGATGATTTTTTTAAGGTTTTAATGGTTGTTTATGGTTTGTAGTGATTTTTAGGGTTTTTTAAGGGTTGTTAACGGGTGTTTATGGTTTTTATGGTATTTGATGGGGTTTCAATGGTTTTCTGAGGGTTTTAAAGGATTATTTGTTTTTTCTAGATTGATAGGGGTTGTTAGGGGTTTTAGTGTGTTTTAGGGTTTGTTTGGGTATTGTAGCGGTTTTTAGGGTTTATGTAATGTGTTTTAGATTTTTTTGGGATCTTTAGGGTTTTTTAGTATTCGTTAGAGTTTATTATGGTTTTTTAGGGTTTATTAGGGTTCTTTAGGTTTTATTAGTGTTCTTTAGTATTTTTTACAGTTTATTAGCATTTTTTATTGTATATTAGGGTTTTATTGGGCTTTTGTAGGCATTGATAGCTTTTTCTAGGGTTTATCAACCATTTGTAGGGTTATTTGGGTTTCTTAGGGTTTATTTTATTTATTAGGGTTTTGTAAGGTGTATTTGGGTTTATTATGATTTATTAGAGTTTATTATGATTTGGTAGGGTTTAGTGAGTTTATTTGGGGTTTGTTATGGTTTGTTTCAGTTTGTTACGATTTATTTTCCATTGTTAGTATTTGTTACGATTTATTTGGGGTTGTTAGGGTTTGTTACGATTTATTATGGGGTTATTAGGGTTTTTTAGGGTTTATTAGCGGGTTATAGGGTTTTATAGGCCATTATTTCTTGGGTTTTATAGTGTTTTTTCGGGTTTGTTAGGGTTTTTAGTGATTATTGGGATTTATTATGGTTCAATGGTGTTTTTATTGTATATTAGGTGTTTTAGGGCTTTTGTAGCATTTATTAGAGTCTAATAGGGTTTTTAGGGTTTATTATAGGTTATTATAATTTATTATTGTTTATTAGGGTTTTAGGGTTTAATAGTGGGTTTTTGGTGTTATCTGGGTTTATTAGTGGTTCTTAGGGGTTATTAGTGGTTGTTCGGGTGTGTTAGTTTTTGTTAGGGTTTGTTAGGATGTGTGTTATTCTATTATCACAGACATTTTTATTATCATTATTATCATTATCATTACTATCATTATCATTATTATAATTATAATTATTGTTATTACTATTATTATTATTATTATTGTCACATGCAAATGTAGATGCACATGCGTTATTATTTATTATTTATTATTTATTATTTATTATTTATTTCCATGCACGTGCATATGTTGTTGTTGTTGTTGTTATTATTCTTATGATTATTATTATTATCATCATCATCACATGAAAATGCACATGCATGTCCGTTATTATTTATTACCATGCACACGCACACGCAATGCACCTACATTATTCTATTGTCACATTCATTTTTATTGTTATTTTTATTATTACTATTATTGTTATTATCATTAAATGAAAATCCAAAATGCATGTGAGTTATTATTTATTAACATACACTCGCACATTAAATACATGTGCGTTATTCTATTATCAAAGGTGCTATTATTATTAATATTACTATTAGTGTTATTATTATCATCACGTGTGCTATGAGTTATTATTTATTACCATGCACTGCACATGCAATGCTAGTGCGTTATTCTATTATCACATGTGATGTTGTTGTTATTAATAATAATAATATTATTATTGTTGTTGTTGTTGTTATCATCTCATGCACAGGCACATGCATGTGCCCATGCATTATTATTTATTTTTTATTACCATGCACATGCACAAGCAATGCACACATGTTATTTTATTATCACATATGTTGTTATTCTTATTGTTATTATTATTATTGTTGTTGTTATAGTGGTTGTTGTTGCTGTTGTTATCATCACATGAAAATGCACATGCAAATAAATAAACACGCACATTTAATGCACGTGTGTTGTTCTATTATCACATGCCTTGTTAATAATAATAATATTATTATTATTAATATCATCATCATCATCATCATCACATGCAAATGCAATGCACCCAGATTATTATTTATTACCATGAACGTGCACACGTAATTCACATGCAATATTCTATTATCACATGCATTTGTAATACTACAATTATCACTACTACTATTACTTTTGTTATTATTATTATCATCACATGCAAATGCAGATGCACATCATTATCACATGAAAATCCACATGCATGTGTGTTGTTATTTATTATTTTTTATCATGCACGTGCATGTTTTATTATTATTATTTTTACATTAGTATTATTAATATTATTATCAAATTTAAATGCACATGCACATGCTTGTGCGTTCTTATTTACAATTATTTATTTATTATTTACAACTATGCACGTGCACATGCACTGCACTTGCGTTATTATTATTTTATTATTATTATTATTATTATTATTTGTATCATCAAATACAAATGCACATGCACCAGCATTATTATTTCTTATTTATTACCATGCACATGCATTCGTCATTATCATTATCATTACATGTAAATGCACATACACGTGTGTTATTATATATTATTTATTACAATGCACATGAAAATGCAATGCACTCGCGTTATTATATTATCACATGTGTTATTATTATTTATTCTCATGCACGTGAAAACAGAATGCACTTGCGTTATTCTATTATCACATGTGTTATTAATTATTTTTTATTATCATTCACAAGAAAATGCACATTCATGTGGACTTTGTTATTATTTATTGTTTAGTACCATGCACATGCAAATGCACATGCACATGCCCATGCCCATGAACTTGGATGTGCTTTATTATTTATTATTTATTATCATTCACATACAAATGCGCATGCATATGCACATGCACGTGCATTATGATTTATTATTTAAACCATGCACATGCATATGCACATACACGTGCATAATTAAATATTTTTTATTACCATGCACATGAAAATGCAATGCACTTGCGTTATTCAGTTATCACATGTGTTATTATTATTTATTATCATGCACGTGCACATGCAATGCACTTGCGTTATAATTATCACATGTGTTATTATATATTAACATTCACATGCAAATGCAAATTCATGTGGACTTTTTTATTATTTATTGTTTATTACCTTGCACATGCACATGCACATGCACCTGCACTTGGTTGTGCGTTATTATTTATTATTTATTATCATTCACATGTACATGCACATTCACATAAAATTCACATTCATTATTATTTATAATTTATAATTTATTATCATTCACATGGAAATGCGCATGCATATTCACATGCACGTGCGTTATGATTTATTATTTAAACCATACACATGATTATGCACGTGCATGTGCGTTATTACTACTACTATTATTAGATGTATTTTTAGGGTTTACTATCATTTTTAGGATTTTAGGTGTTATTAACATTTATTATGGTTTTTTAGGGTTTTAGGGTTTTTAATGGTATATTATCGTTTTTTAGGGTTTGGTGGGAGTTATTAGGATTTTATTTGGGTTTATTATGGTGTGTCAAGGTTTATTAGAGTTTATTAGGTATTTTTTGGGTTTTATTAGGATTGAGTTGGGTTTATTAGGGTATATTTGTGTATATTATGGGATTTTTTGTTATGTTTATGATTTATTAGGGTTGATTATGGTTCATTATGGTTTATTAATTTTTAAGATGGTATATTAGGTTTTTTTAGTGTTTAGTAGTGCTTATTCGAGTTTATTAGTGCTTTTAAGCATTGTTAGGTTTTATTAATATTTACTAGGGGTTTTAGGGGTTTTAATGGTATATTTGTGTTTTTTAGGGTTTAATGGGGTTTATTATGGTTTATTATGGTTTATTATGGTGTGTTAAGGTTTATTAGGGTTGAGTAGGTATTTTTAGGGTTCTATTAGGCTTGAGTAGGTATATTTAGGGTTTTATTTGGGTTTATTATGGTTGAGTAGGGTTTATTAGGGTTTGTTAGGGATTTTTAGGGTTTATTAGGGTTTGTTAGTGTTTTTATTAGGGTATATGAGTATTTTTTTAGATTTTGTTAATATATATGAGGGTATATTATGACTTTTTAGGTTTTCTTAGTGAGTTTTTAGTGTTTGTGAGAATTTTTAATGATTTATTAGCTTTTATTTGAATTTATTGCGGTTTATTAGTGTTTCTAGGGCTTTTTAATGGTTTGTTTATATTTTTTATTGGGGTTTAATTGGATTTTATTAAGTTTTGTTATGGTGTGTCAAGGTTTATTAGGGTTGAGAAGGTATTTTTAGGGTTTTAGTAGGGTTTATTCGTTTTTATTAGGGTTTATTAGGGATGTTTAGGGTTTATTAGGGTTTGTTTGGGGTTTATTAGTTTTTTTAGGTTATATTAGTGTTTTGGTAGGTCTTTTTAGATAATATAGCGTGTTTTTATTGTTTTTGAGCATTTTTTTTGTTCGTGAGCATTTTTAGGATTTCATAGGTTATTTCAGAGTTTATTATGGTTTATTAGGGTTTCTAGGGGTTTTTAAATTATATTAGCATTTTTTTGCCTTTATTAGGTTATATTAGTGTTTTTAGGTCTTTTTAGGTAATATAGCGCGATTTTATTGTTTGTGATCATTTTTTATTGTTTGTGAGCATTTTTAGGGTTTATTAGGTTATATTATAGTTTATTATGGTTTCTAGGGATTTTTTCAGGTATACTAGCATTTTTTTCTTTATTAGGGTTTTGTAGGATTTTATTAGGGGTTATTATGGTGTGTTTAGGTTTGTTAGGGTTGAGTAGGGTTTATTTGGATTTATTTATGGTTTATTAGGGCTTTTAGAGTTTGTTGAGGTTTTATTATGGTTTATTAGTGTTTATTAGTGTCTATTAGGGTTGGTTAGTGTTGTTTTAGGTTTTCTTAATGTGTTTTTAGGGTTTATTAGGTTTTAGTATCATTTATTAAGGTTTATTAGGTATTTTTTGGGTTTTATTAGGTTTGAGTAGAGTTTCTTAGGATTTTAGGGATTATAAGGTGTTTTTAGGGATTATTAGAGTTTATTAGGGGTTTATTAGAGTATAATTTTTTATATTATGATATATTAGTGTTTAATATTTTTTGAGGTTTTTAAAGCTTATTTTGGGGTTTTGTAGCATTTTTTAGAGTTTGTGTAGCGTTGTTAGAGTTTATGTACCATTTTTAGTGTTTATGTAGCAGTTTTAGAATTTATGTATCATTTTTAGGGTTTATGTTACGTTTTTAGGGTTTATGTAGCGTGTTTAGGGTTTAGGTTTTATGTAGCATTTTTTACGGTTTATGTTTCTTTTTCTGGGTTTATGTAGCATTTTTAGGGGTGATGTAGTCTTTATGTTTCCTTTTTTAGGGTTTATGTGACGTTTTTCGGGTTCATGGAGTGTTTTAGTGTTTATATTGTGTTTTTAGGTTTTATGTCTCATTTTTTAATGTTTATGTTTCGTTTTTTAGGGTTTATGTTGTGTTTTTAGGGTTTATGTTACAGTTTTAGGGTTTATGTAGTGGTTTTAGGGTTTATGTAGCATTTTTTTTGTTTATGCTGAGTTTTTTTGGTTTATGTTGCGTTTTTAGGTTTTTTTTGCATTTTTTAGGGTTTATGTAACATTTTTATGGTTTATGTATCTATTTGAAGCCTTTTCAGGGTTTTAATGGTTTTTTATGGTTTGTAGTGTTTTTTAGGGTTTTTAAGGGTTATTAACATGTGTTTATTGTATTTTATGGAATCTGATGGCTTTTTAATTTTTTTTTTTTTTGGGGGGGGGGGGGGTTTATGGGTTTATTTGTTTATTTATTTTTTTTGGGAATGATAGTGGTTTTTAGGGTTTTTAGTGAGTTTTAAGGTTTTTTTGGGTATTGTTGCGATTTTTAGGGTTTATATAATGTGTTTTAGCATTTTTTTTTGGGTTCTTTGGTGTTTTAGTGTTCTTTAGAGTTTAATACGTTTCTTTAAGGATTACTTGGGTTCTTTAGGGTTTATTAGTGTTCTTTAGGATTTGTTACAGTTTATTAGCATTTTTATTGTATATTAGGGTTTTATTGGGATTTTGTAGGCATTATTTGCATTTTCTAGGGTTTGTCAAACTTTTTAGGGTTATTTAGGATTTTTAGGGTTTATTTTATTTATTAGGGTTTAGAAACGTGTATTTGGGTTTATTACGATTTATTAGGGTTTATTATGCTTTGTTAGGGTTTATTGCAGTTTATTAGTGGTTTTTTATGGTTTGTTTCAGTTTGTTACAATTCATTTGGTGTTGTTAGGATTTGTTATGATTTATTTGGGGTTGTTAGGGTTTGTTACGATTTATTTTGGGGTTATTAGGGTTTTTTAGTGTTTATTAGTGGGTTGTAGGATTTTTTAGGCTATTATATGGAGGTTTTTGTAGCGTTTTGTTGGGTTTGTAAGGGGTTTTAGTGATTATTAGGGTTTATTATGGTTTAATAGTGTTTTGTATTGTATATTAGGGGTTTTAGGGAATTTGTAGTGTTTATTAGGGTCTAATAGATTTTGTTATGGTTTATTATAGGTTATTATGATTTATTAGTGTTTATTGGGGTTTTTAGGGTTTAATAATGGGTTTTAGGGGTTATTAGGGTTTATTAGTGGTTCTTAGGGGTTTTTAGTGGTTGTTAGTGTCTGTTGGGTCTTGTTAGGGTTTTTTGGGTTTGTTATGGTTTGTTTCAGTTGTTTGGGGTTTTATGCATGTTTTTGGGTTTTACGGGTGTGTTTGGATTTTTTTATGCTTTGTTTGGGTTATTTTATCATTTTTTGGGGTTTTGTTGCGTTTTGTGGGTTTTGAAGCACTATTTAGGTTTTTGTGTCTATTGATAGAGTTTATGTAGCGTTGTTAGTGGTTTTAGTCGGGATACCCTGATTTTTTAACATTCAAACAAGTATAACTTCTGATTCGGATGTCCGTTAGGCCAGTACCACATATCATATCGAAGATTGTTTCATTTTCTTCGATTGGACTGATTGTGGAGTTAAAACGGGCTTCTATATTAGAAGTTATGGTCATTTTAACATTCTATGGCTTTTCAATTACACATATATATGTATTTATTCGTAAATATATATGATTCTGGGTGTGTGTGTGTGTGTGCCTGTGTGTGTGTCTGTGTTTGTGTTTGTGTGTGTGTCTGTGTGTGTGTCTATGTGTGTGTGGTTTATATGTATGTATTTATTTATTTATAAACACAAATAAAAACCATATTTTATAAATGTATTGAAAACTAATATTATAAATATATATTTATATAAAAATAAATATACAGATAAAAAACACATTAATATAAAGATGTATTATTATAATAATGAATATATATATATATATACTAATATATGAATAAATTTACATGTATTAATATAACTAAATATATTTATATTAATATGAATCTATATTAATATAAGAATAAATATAACTATATAAATAAATAAATAGATATATCATTAAATAGAGAAAAAAACGAAATGGATTAGTTGTAAAGGTGAAATCACGTAAAGGGGGAGGTCACGAGTTCGATTTCGGGTGGAAGAAAGGAGGTGCATGCATGTGGGGGATGCGTGGTAAGGGCAGTGCGTGGGAGAGATTGAGGCGGTTCTGCCTAACACTGATAAAGGGGGGAGGGGTCAAGAGCTGTTAAAATCTATCCCCATCATTATATAAATATTTTTTTTTTTTAATTTTTTGACTTTAATCAGTTCTTTTTAGAAACGCTGATAAAAGTCCCCTTTTATCAGTGCTATAAAAAGCGCTGATAATGGGGTCTTTTATCAGATCTATTTTTGGCACCGATAAAAGGGTCCTTAATCAGCGCTTTTCTAAGCACTGATAAAAGGGACCCCCCCCACCGCTATATCCTCGGCTCGATTAGCAGCACTTTTTTTAGTGCTGTTAATGCACTTTTCTAGCGCTGATAAAGGTTATTTTTGTTATAGTGTGCACACGAAATGCACGTTCATTTTTCTATTATCACATGTGTTATTATTTGTTATTTATTATCATTCACATGCCAATGCACATTCATGTGGACTTGGTTATTATTTATTGTTTTTTACCATGCACATGCACATGCTCTTGGATGTGGGTTATTATTTATTATTTATTATCATTCACATACACATGCACATACACATGTAATTCACAAAAGTTATTAATTATAATTTGTTATTTATTATCATTCAAATGAAAATGCACAGGAATATGCACATGCACGTGCGTTATGATTTATTATTTAAACCATGCACATGCACGTGCGTTATTACTACTATTATTATTAGAGGTATTTTTAGGGTTTACTAGCATTTTTTATGATTTTTAGGTGTTATTAACATATATTATGGGTTTTTAGGGTTTTAGGGTTTTTAATGGTATATTAGCATTTTTTAGGGTTTGGTGGGGGTTATTAGGATTTTATTAGGGTTTATTATGGTGTGTTACCGTTTATTTCAGTTAATTAGGTATTTTTAGGGTTTTATTAGGATTGAGATGGGTTTATTAGGGTATATTATTGTATATAATGGTATATTTGGGTATGTTTAGGATTTATTAGGATTTATTATCTCTCATTGTGGTTTATTAATTTTTAAAAGGGTATATTATGATTTTTTAGGGTTTAGCAGTGTTTATTAGAGTTTATTAGTGTGTTTATGTTTTGTTTGGTTTTATTAGCATTTATTAGGGGTTTTAGGGATTATTAATGGTATATTTCCATATTTATGATTTAGTGGGGTTTATTATAGTGTGTTAAGGTTTATTAGGGTTGACTAGGTATTTTTAGGGTTTTATTAGGGTTTAGTAGGTATCTTTAGGGTTTTATTAGGGTTTATTAGGGTTGAGTAGTGTTTATTAGGGTTTGTTAGGGATTTTTAGGGTTTACTTGTAGAGAGCCAAAGCTTGACGTACATGGACATTACATTACTTTTGCGGAATACATAATACATAACAAAAATAGACACACAAGGACCGTAATAGTTTAGTGTCTTTGGAAACTCAGAATATAAACTCTTAATCATATTGAAATATCTTCAACAACTCCCATAACGATCTTCCCCTTTTTGTTTCCTTACCTAAAACCTTTCTTTTTATCCTGGGGAAAAGAAAACAAATAAAGGGTGAGCTCAAATTCTCAGTAAGTGTAAGCATGGATAAAATAAAACAGATCATATACATTTGAACTTAAAAACATGAACATAATGTTTAAACATCAAAAGCTTGAGCAATGACATAAAACATAGAAGTACGTAAGGCTAGATCATAAAGAAACATTAAGCATGTTAAAATAGCATGGGAGTAAAACATGTAATTGTGACAACCATTAAGCACATGTTATGATTTCCATAGTAGCCAAGTCATTGATGACAAGACCATCTTAGTGGACAAAGTCCCTTTCTGAATCGAGTTCACTCCTCGTTCCAGTCCTATATTACTGAACCGGTTTACTTGTCGTTCCAGCCATGTCTATCTCATGAGATATAAATCTTTACCCAATTCATTGGAGGGAGATATAGGTCCCATACATATCATAGGGAAATCATTCTTACTTGTGCCACAAAATAAACATACATCATTCATAATAACCCAACGAATAAAATGGGTTTCATAAACATCATACCATCATCACATAATCCATATAAAAGAAATGGATATTATTTCATAATAAGAAAAGTGAAACCATGTAAACCATAGAGACATGATACTTGAAACATAAACATATGAAATAATGTCATCTTAGATGAAAAATGGTTTTGATAAAACACTTGAAATTAATTCTTGAGGAAAATATCCTTTCTTCTTCAAAATCATTTTCTTTTCAAAAAATATCATCCAATTTTAAAATAAAAGGATTTTTTTGAAAATAGTAATGAAATATTTTGGAGGAATCTTCATGAAAATAAGTCTTTATAAAACCGTAAAAATCCGTTCGTGCTGTATAAGTTAAAAAAAACATTCTTCTCGTACTTTTTCCAGAGAAGTCAAAAAAGTACCTCGAAACGTAAACAAAAGAAAGATTCCTTACATAACATGTAGTAAAATTCAAAAATGGGTAAAAATGAATTTAGACATACATGAAAACAATTTTAAAATTCATGGACATGGATGATAGAAATAACCCCAGTAAATACTTACGAATGAACAATTTCGGATAAAAATGAGATTTGCAAAATTATCCCTTACCTTAGGTCTGATATGTTTCGTATGGATCCTAAAATCCTATATATTGATTTAAATAATGTCATTGAATTATTAAATAATCATATTCATTGTTATGATATCATATATGTTTCACTTATGACTTTATATTACCCGTTCTTTTGTAAATTCCATGTTAAAGCTGCGTTTTGGGTAAAATTATTTCATTTATCGTATGTGTTTCGACTTGTCGTTCTTGATATTATTACTCATATCATGATTTACATAATTACATAATGTAAAACATTATTTATATATAATATATATTCTTAATATACATATATATTATATATCGATAAAAGGAATGAAATACACCGTTCATGGAGACGGTAGGCCGTACATACGCGTGAACGCTATTTTCGTTTCCTTATTGAGTATAATGGAATTAAGTAGATGACATGCATATATATATATATACATAAATCCAGTATCTTTATAATGTAATATATTTAATTATTATAGCTTATATATACTTTATAATCATTCTTTAATGGTTAACATGGAGAATGAATCTCAACGCGTCGTGGAGACGGTAGTCCGTACGTACGCACGAGCGATGATATCGTTTCCATAATAATTGAATTGAATTGGAGTGGATGATACAATATATCAGAATCATAATGGTGTTATAATAACTATTTATAGTTATTCTTTACACCATTATACCCATCTAAGTAAGGTGGTATTGGAAAAATAGATTACACCACGGTGTGGAGACGATATCCGTACGTACGCAAGTGCGGTGATTTCATTTTCCGTAGGATGGATAGAAGGTGAAATGGGGTTTTTTCATAATTATAATAAAATATCAGTATATTAGTGATACTTATTTTATTACTTCATAATGAAACAACTAAAGAATAAGAACTGGAAGAAGAAATAAAGTTGAAAAAATCGGTAACGGACTTTACCTCTTCTTTGAAGCGCCTCTTTGAGACCTCCTCTTAGGGCACTAAAATTGGTCTTTGAAGAATACCAGGACCTCTAGGATGTTTCTATGGAAGTGTAGAAGATAATTTGTCATGGTTTGGCTGATCTTGAAGGATCAAAGTGGTTTGAGGAAGAGAGGGAGGAGGTTCCCTTTTATAAGGGAGGAGAGGGGCACCTTTGGAAAAACTAAAAATATTATTTAATTATAAAGTCATATTCTGTTTTAAATAGCTCCAAATTGATTTATTTAAAATATAAGGTGGGGATGGGTAGAAATACTCTCATAAAATATAATTTGGACAAGTTTAGGTTACTATTTTAACCATATCATTTAGATTTAACTTTAAGTCAGATAATTTTACTTTTACTGTGTCTTTTTCTGTTCTTACACTATAAGGTTAATAAACTTACTATAACAAGCCAAACGAACCCCAAGTTGTTTATTATTAATATATATAACCTTATATTAGTAATTTGGCCTAACATTATATTTTTAGGAATAAAATAACAATTAATAATATAATAATTGTTTTAAAAACTATTTTATGTCAATTTTGACACTATTTAGTAATTGATTTTTGTGAAAATCATAACAGAATGATTAGTTCTAAAAAATTTAATTAAATAAATAATAAAATGTAATATTAACCTAAAAAATTATTTTAATTCATAAAAAGTCTCAAATTACATTTATTTTGGTATTTATAACATCAATTTTGTTAATATTTCATTACTAAGATAATTACTGCATCATCTTTGTGTCATAAATAAATTAAATTAGTTAATATCTAAAAATTATAAATAAAATAAAATTATGTAGAAAATCATTTTATATTTCTAATGAATATTTATAGTCGAATTTATCTTATGTATAACCCTATATTAAAAATGATTTAGTTATTAAACTTTGATTTTACCTATTTTAACCCATCTTTAAATAAAATAATATTAAATGTCCTAATCTAATCCATGTGAGCCTAAATGGTAATATTTTATTCCTAAGGTTTTTTTTGTCTAATTACACTTATCCAATAGAATTGGGACATTTTTAGGGTAATAATAATATCATTTTTACCCTTAATTAACCTATTTACTTTTAACCGTGGTAAAAAAAATAAAAAGTTACTATTCACCAAAAATTATTTTCATCTCATTGAACCACATTTTACTTACTGACATCAACCATGTCTCTTGTATTTTTTAAATTCCATTCAAAAAAGCGGTAAAATTAAGTTTTATGTAAATTTGCAAATTCTCCTAGGAGGTGGGTAAAAGACGGTCAAAAGTTCAATAAAATTTTTATATATCTAAAATTATTATAAAATGACTCCAATGAATTACATTAAACTTATATAGGTATTATGTATCAATGTTGACCAAAAATAAATTTAAATAAAATAAATAATTATTTAAATAAAAAGTCGGTTTTAAATAGTAACCTAGTGTTTTCACTATTCATCAAAAATTGATAGTTTTCAGAAAAATACAAAAATTTCACCCTAGGATAATTTCGATTCTACGAATCCAAAAATGAAGTCCATTTTGAATGATAAAATTTACAAAATTTCAAAAAGTGGTTATTACAATTCATAACGGCTAGTTTTAATAATATTTTAATTGCATATCGTTGTTCAGTGAAACTCGGTATTACGTACAACACACGCTATCGAGGAAGGTCGTGATTGCGTGTAATGCAGCCAAGTTAGGGTTGCGTGTTATGAAAGACACCTTTTTTGTAGCGTACAACACAAGACATCAATAAAATTAAAAAGAATATTTTTCATAAAATCTCGAGGTACTACATTCTACCCCCCTTAAAATGAATTTCGCCCTCGAAATTCGTCGAGGTTATAAATGGTTTACTACTCGAAAGTTTATTTAATAGAAACCCACATTGTAAACAGGAATACCAAAACCAATCTTTAAAAACTAAAGTATGAAACATAACGGTTACCCAAATTAACTAATCACCGGGCTTCCACATAGGAGAACATAGGTGAATGTATGGATATGGAAGAGAAACCTAACCATCATATTTTGATGGAGAGTGGTAGAGAACATGGCTATGAAAAATACAACAATCACAAAGCCATATATTTGTGATGATCTAAGGTACCATCTGATTCATCGGATATAAGGGAACTAGGACAACATATTTGGTTTTCAAGAACATTTCCCTAAAGTTGAAGAATTTGAATTACAATAAATACTTACTTTATTTTGGTACAATCTCACTGTTGTTTGTGCTTTGAACAATTTCAACATCATCTCTTAAAGAAATGAAGTTGAATTTGTTATTCGTGAAGTGTTAATAGATCATGTGATAGAATGATGGGTCATTCCATCTTTTTCAATCAAAAGGTTAGAAAAAGTTATCAAATATACAAAAGTCTATCTATGGTGAGGTTAATCGTATATGATTCCAAAAATGAACTTATACATCATATATCATACCGCGTAATAAAATAAAACTTGTTTCTACTAAGCAGAGACTTCCTATAGGCCATTGGTAGGCGATAAAGGCCAGTCGCACTTCGGTTGTGGGTTCGATTCCCATAGCCTTGTCTGACGCGATGGGCTGTCGCCCGTCCTGCAGGTTTTCCTTTTTTTAAAACTATATTACTATAACATCCCATCAATAATATCGAAAAAAGTTCTATCCTTAAACAATACTAACTTATGTCCAACATCATCCATTCCAATATTTAGGCTTATCTAAAATACTTCGGTCCAAGCTCATAGTATAAAGAAAATGATTACTTGAAATTTCACATAACAATCACGTGAATGCCATCATTTATCCCCCATATATCATAAGATATATCTTGTTGATCAAATTACAAACATGTGAATACCTTAATCATGTATTCTCTTGAAGAATGAATACCCTTTGAACCTTAGTGAAAACATGAATGTAGTTAAAAGATAACACTTTCCACATACCAAAATCCTCAAAATTCTATATACTCAAATCGTGATATCCCTTAGTCCTTATATACATCATGAGCTCATGAATACAATCAGACATCTCATTATCTTCCTATACCTTCATTATGCGCATATCATCTGCTTTCCAAAATATTTGAATCACTTTTCATGGTTACCAGTACCATTCAACATGTACTTTCGAATACTTTAGGAAAAACAATAGTGTAACAATCCTTAGACGATTATTTATTCCATAGTACCATACATTATTCTTTATAAACATACAATCATTCCACTAACTTCTTAAACCACTGACTGAGCTTCATCATTTCTTTCATCTCATATTTCATTTGTAGTCTCTTCATCATCATCCACATAAATACTACTCATATGACCATGCTGATTCTCTTCATGAGATTTTCCCTTAGGTCATTGGTTTGAATAATGCCCATACATTCCACATTTAAAACATCTAATCATTGTTGATGTCGTAGCAATACCATTATCCTTTTCCATGGTGTTAACTGAACCTTTTCCTTTTCACTTATTGGCTTTGTGTCCTTCTTTTCCACACCCAAATCATCTTCCAGATCCTTTGAAACAATCTCTCTGATGCCTCTTCCAACACGATTTAAATGAGGGAAATTGAACTTTCTTTCCTCTATGATCATCAAGAAACTCCATCTTTCTCTTATTATCTGAGTCGAGAAACTTACCAAAGTTGAGATTATTGATCATATTATGAGATTGCTGATTAGGTATAATAACGATGTTTTGACTTCCAGATCTCGTTTCATTTGGTTTCTCATGAATAATATCATTCCATTGTCTGCCATATCCTCCATTATCGTGAATCTTCCAGTTTCCAGCCATTTTCTAAAACCCAAAAAGAATAGTGTGAGAGGAAAAAATCATGCTAGGGAAAACAACATAGTAAAGGGGGAGTACCCTCAATATCTAACATCTTAGGTTAAATTCTAAAATCATTACCGTAGTTCTAGGACTATATGCTATACGTATACATATCCTTAGGGACATCCCTGGACATACCTTAGAAATATATCTAGGGATCTCACTAACGTTTTCGCATCCTAGTTTCCAAAGGTTGACTAAACCTTTCCCTTGATACCAATTGTAGAGACCCGAAGCTTGAAGAACATGGACATTACATTACTTTTGTGGAATACTTAATACATAATAAAAACAGACACACAAGGACCGTAATAGTTTAGTGTCTTTTGAAACTCGGAATATAAACTTCTAATCATGTTGAAATATCTTCAACAACTCCCATAAAGATATTACCCTTTTTTTCCTTACCTAAAACCATTCTTTATATCTTGGGGAAAATAAAACATATAAAGGGTGATCTAAAATGCTCAGTAAGGGTAAGAATGGATAAAATAAAACAAATCATATACATTTGAACTTAAAAACATGAACATAATTTTTAAACATCAAAAGCTTGAGCAATTACATAAAACATGGAAGTATGTAAGGCATAGATCATAAAGAAACATTAAGCATGATAAAATAGCATGGGAGTAAAACATGTAATTGTGGCAACCATTAATCGCATGTTATGATTTCCATAGTAGCCAAGGCATTGATGCCAAAACCATCGTAGTGGAAAAAGACCCTTTCTGAATCGAGTTCACTCCTCGTTCCAGTCCTGTATTACTGAAACGGTTTAACTTGCCGTTCCAGCCATGTCTATCTCATGAGATATAAATCTTTACCCAATTCATTGGAGGGAGATATAGGTCCCACCCATCTCATAGTGAAATCATTCTTACTTTTTCCACAAAATAAACATACATCATTCATAATAACCCAATGAATAAAATGGGTTTCATAAACATCATACCATCATCACATAATCCATATAAAAGAAATGGATATCATTTTATAATAATAAAATTTAAACCATGTAAACCATAGAGACATGATACTTGAAACATACACATATGAAATAATGTCATCTTAGATGAAAAATGGTTTTGATAAAACAATTGAAATGAATTCTTGAGGAAAATATCCTTTCTTCTTCAAAATCATTTTCTTTTCACAAAATGTCATCCAATTTTAAAAGAAAAGTATTTTTTTGAAAATATTCATGAAATATTTTGAAGGAAGCTTCATGAAAATAAGTCTTTATAAAACCGTAAAAATCTGTTTGTGCCGTATAAGTTAAAAAAAAAATTCTTCTCATACTTTTCCCAGAAAAGTCAAAAAAGTACCTCGTAATGTAAACAAAAAAATATTCCTTACATACCATGTAGTAAAAGTCAAAAAAGGGTAAAAAGGACTTTAAACATACATGAAAACACTTTTATAAAACATAGACATGGATGATAAAAATAACCCCAGTAAATACTTATGAATGAGCAATCTCGGATAAAAATGAGATTTGCAAAATTATCCCTTACCTTAGGTCTGATATGCTTTGTATGGATCCAAACCCCCTGTATAATGATTTAAATAATGTCATTGAATTATTACATAATCATATTCATTGTTATGATATCATATATATTTCACTTATGACTTTATATTACCCATTTTTTTGTAAATTCCATGTTAAAGCAGCGTTTTGGGTAAAATTATTTCATTTATCGTATGTGTTTCGACTTGTCGTTCTTGATATTATTACGAATATCATGATTTACATAATTCCAGAATGTAAAACATGATTTATATATAATATATATTCATCATATACATATATATTATATATCGATAAAAGGAATGAAATACACCGTTCATGGAGACGGTAGGCCGTACGTACGCATGAACGCTGTTTTCGTTTCCTTATTGAGTATAATGGAATTAAGTAGATGACATGAATATATATAAAAATAAATAATGTAGATTTATAATTTCATATATTTCATTATTATTTCTTATATATACTTTATAATCATTCTTTAATGGTTAACATGGAGAATGAATCTCATCGCGTCGTGGAGACGGTAGTCCGTACGTACGCACGAGCGATGATATCGTTTCCATAATTATTGAATTGAATTGGAGTGGATGATACAATATATCAGAATCAGTATGGTGTTATAATAACTATGTATAGTTATTCTTTACACCATTATACCCATCCAAGTAAGTTGGTTTTGGAAAAACAGATTACACCATGGCGTGGAGACGGTATTCCGTACGTACGCACGCGCAGTGATTTCATTTTCCGTAGGATGGATAGAAGGTGAAATGGGGTTGTTTCATACTTATAATAACATATCCGTATATGAGTGATACTGATGTTATTACTTCATAATGAAACAACTAAAGAAGAATAAGTGGAAGAAGAAATAAATTTGAAAGAATCGGTAACGGACTTTACCTCTTCTTTGAATCGCCTCTTTGAGACCTCCTCTCAGGGCACTAAAATTGGACTTTGAAGAATACCAAGTCCTCTAGGATGTTTCTAGGGAAGTGGATAAGAGAATTTGGCAGGGTTTTTCCGAGCTTGAAGGCTCAAAGTGGTGTGAGGAAGAGAGGGAGGAGGTGCCCTTTTATAAGGGAGGAGAGGGGCACCTTTGGAAAAACTAAAAATATTATTTAATTATAAAGTAATATTCTGTTTTAAATAGCTCCAAATTGATTTATTTCAAATCTAAGGTGGGTATGGGTAGAAATCCTATCATCCAATATAATTTGGACAAGTTTAGGTTACTATTTTAACCTTATCATTTAGATTTAACTTTAAGTTAGATAATTTTACTTTTACCGTGTCTTTTTGTGTTTTTACATTATAAGGTTAATAAACATAGTATAAAAAGCTAAATGAACCCCAAGTTATTTATTATTAATATATATAACCTTATCTAAGTCATTTGGACGAACCATATATTTTTAGGAATAAAATAACAATTAATAATATAATATTTGTTTTAAAAACTTTTTTATGTCAATTTTGACACTATTTAGTAATTGATTTTTTTGAAAATAATAACGGAATGATTAGTTCAAAAAAAGTTAATTAAATAAATACTAACATGTCATATTAACCTATAAAATTATTGGAATTTATAAAAAGTCTAAAATTACATTTATTTGGCTATTTATATCATCAATTATGTCAATATTTCATTAATAAGATAATTATTGCATCATCTTTGTGTCATAAATGAATTAAATTATTTAATGTCTAAAAATTATAAATAAAATACCATTATGTAGGAAATATTTTTAGATTTCTAATTAATGTATATAGTCGAATTTATCTTATGTATAACCCTATATTAAAAATTATTTACTTATTAAACTTTGATTTTACCTATTTTAACCCTTCTTTAAATAAATTAATATTAAATGTCCTAATCTAATCCAAGTGGGCCGAAATGGTCATATTTTATTCCTAAGGTTGTTTTTGGTCGAATTACACTTATCCAATAGAATTAAAACATGTGTTAGGGTAATAATAATATCATGTTTACCCATAATTACCCTATTTACTTTTAATCGTGGTAAAAAAAGTAAAAAGTTACTATTCACCAAAAATTATTTTCATCTCATTGAACCAAATTTTACTTACTGACATCAACCATGTCTATCAGATTTTTGAAATTCCATTCACAATAGCGGTAAAATTATGTTTTATGTAAATTTGCAAATTCTCCAAGGAGGTGGGTAAAAGACGGTCAAAAGTTTAATAAAATTTTTATATATCTAAAATTATTATAAAATGACTCTAATGAACTACATTGAACTTATATAGGTATTATGTATCAATGTTGACCTAAAATAAATAATTATTTAAATAAAAAGTCGGTTTTTAAATAGTAACCTAGTGTTTTCACTATTCATCAAAAAATTGAAAGTTTTCAGAAAAATACCAAAATTTCACCCTAGGCTAATTTCGATTCTCCAAATCCAAAAATGAAGTCCATTTTGAAGGATAAAATTTTCAAAATTTCCAAAAGTGGTTATTACTATTCATAACGGCTAGTTTTAATAATATTTTAATTGCATATCGTTGTTCAGTGAAACTCGATATTGGATACAACACACACTATCGAGGAAGGTCGTGATTGCGTGTAATGCAGCCAAGTTAGGGTATCATGTTGTAAAAGACTCCTTTTTTGTAGAGTACAACACAAGACATCAATAAAATTAAAAAGAATATTTTTTATAAAATTTCGGGGTATTACATTACTAGGGATTGTTAGTGTTTTTATTAGGGTATATGAGTGTTTTTTATTTTTTGTTAATATATATGAGGGGTTGTTAGAACTTTTTATGTTTTATTAACATGTTTTTAGTGTTTCTGAGAATTTTTTATGGTTTGTTATGTTTTATTAGATTTTATTATCATTCATTAGTGTTTCTAGGGCTTTTTAATGGTTTGTTTTCATTTTTTTGTTTATTGGGGTTTAGATGGGTTTTATTAGGTTTTATTATGGCGTGTCAAGGTTTATTAGGTTTTAGAAGGTATTTTTAGGGTTTTATTATGGTTTAATTAGGGTTTATTAGTTTTTATTAGGGTTTATTAGAGATTTTTAGGGTTTATTAGGGTTTGTTAGGGGTTTATTTGTTTATTTGTTTTATTAGGTTATATTAGTGTTTGTTAAGTCTTTTTAGATAATATAGTGTTTTTTATTGTTTGTGAGCATTTTGTTTTTTTAGTGAGTGTTTTTAGGTTTTCTTAGGTTATATTAGAGTTTATTATGGTTTATTATGGTTTCTAGGGATTTTTAAGGTATATTAGCCTTTTGGTCTTTATTAAGTTATATTAGTGTTTTTAGGTCTTTTTAGGTAATATAGCGTGTTTTTATTTTCTGTTATCATATTTTATTGTTTGTGAGCGGTTTTAGGGTTTATTAGGTTATATTAGAGTTTATGAGGGTTTCTAGGGATTTTTCATGGTATACTTGCATTTGTTTTCATTATTCAGGTTTTGTAGGGTTTTATTAGGGGTAATTATGTTGTGTTAAGGTTTGTCAGGGTTACGTAGGGTTTACTTGGATATATTTATGGTTTATTAGTGATTTTTAGGGTTTGTTTGGGGTTTATTACGATTTATTAGTGTTTATTAGTGTCTATTAGGGTTTTTTAGGGTTGTTTAGGTTTTCTTAAAATGTTATTAGGGATTATTAGGGTTTATTATCATTTATTATTGTTTATTAGGTATTTTTGGGGTATTATTAGGGTTGAGTAGAGTCTCTTAGGGTTTTTAGGGATTATAAGGTGTTTTAGGGATTATTAGATTTTATTAGGGGTCTATTAAGGTTTGCTTTTTTATATTATGGTATATTAGGGTTTAATATTTTTGAGGGTTTTGAATTGTATTTATGGTTTTTGTAGCATTTTTTAGTGTTTGTGTATTGTTGTTTGAGTTTATGTTGCATTTTTAGTGTATATGTAGCGCTTTTAGGGTTTAGTTAGTGGTTTTAGGTTTTATGTAGCTTTTTTAGGACTTATGTGTCATTTTAAGGGTTTATGTAGTGTGATTAGGGTTTAGGTTTTACGTAGCATTTTTTAGGATTTATGTTGCGTTTTTTGGGTTTATTTAGCGTTTTATGGGTGATGTAGCGTTTATGTGGCATTTTTTATTGTTTATGTAATGTTATTATGGTTAATGTAGTGTTTTTATGGATTATGTTGTGTTTTTAGGTTTTATGTAGCATTTTTTAATGTTTATGTTGCGTTGTTTAGGGTTTATGTTACGGTTCTAGGGTTTAGGTAGTGCTTTTGGGGTTTATGTAGCATTTTTTGTGTTTATGATTTGCCTTTTGGGTTTATGTTACGTTTTTAGGGTTTATGTTGCATTATTAGGGTTTATGTAACGTTTTGTGGGTTTATATATCTATTTGTTGCCTTTTTTAGGGTTTTAATGGTTGTTTATGGTTTGTAGTGGTTTGTAGGGTTTTTAAGAGTTGTTAATGGGTGTTTATGGTGTCTATGGTATTTGATAGGTTTTTAATGGTTTATTGGGGGGTTTTAATGGTTTGTTTTTTTTTGGTATTGATAGGGATTTTAGGGTTTTTTAGTGTGTTTTAGGGTTTGTTAGGGTATTGTATCTATTTTTAGGGTTTATGTAACGTGTTTTAGCATTTTTTGGGTTCTTTAGGGGTTTTAGTGTTCTTTAGAGTTTATTATGGTTCTTTAGGGTTTATTAGTGTTCGTTAGGATGTATTACGGTTTATTAGCGTATTTTATTGTATATTAGGGTGTTATTGGTATTTTTTAGGCATTAATAGCTTTTTCTAGGGTTAATAAACCCTTTTTAGGGTTATTTAGTATTTATAAGGGTTTCTTAGGGTTTATTTTATTTATTAGAGTTTATTAATGTGTATTTTGGTTTATTATGATTTATTAGGGTTTATAAGGGTTTGTTAGAGTTTATTTCGTTTTATTAGGGGTTCGTTATGATTTGTTTCAGTTTGTTACGATTTATTTGGCGTTGTTAGGATTTTTTACGATTTATTTGGGCATGTTAGGGTTTTTTACGATTTATTATGGGGTTATTAGGGTTTTTAGGGTTTATTAGTGGGTTGTAGGGTTTTGTAGGAAATTATTTAGAGGGGTTTGTAGAGTTTTTTGGGTTTGTTAGGTTTTTTAGTGATTATTAGGATTTATTATGGTTCAATAGTGTTTTTATTGTATATTAGGGGTTTTAAGGCTTTTGTAGCATTTATTAGAGTCTAATAGGGTTTTTAGGGATTATTATAGGTTATTATGATTTATTAGTGTTTATTAGGGTTTTAGGGTGTAATAGTGGGTTTCCGGTGTTATTTAGGTTTAATTGTTGTTCTTAGGGGTTATTAGTGGTTGTTAGGGTTTGTTAGGTTTTGTTAGGGTTTGTTAGGATTTGAGTTATTCTATTATCACACATGTTATTATTATAATTTTTATCATTATCATTAATATCATTATCATTATCATTATTATAATTATCATTACTGTTATTATTATTATTATTATTATTATTATTATTATTGTCACATGAAAATGCATATGCACAAGCGTTATTATATATTATTTATTATATAATATTTATTTCCATGCATGTGCATATGTTGTTGTTGTTGTTATTATTATTATTATTACTATTATTGTTATAATTATTATTATTATCATTATAGGCAAATTCACATGCACGTCCGTTATTATTTATTACCATGCACGCACACATGCAATGCACCAATATTATTCTATTATCACATGCATTTTTATTGTTATTGTTATGATTACTATTATTTTTATTATTGTTATTATCATCAAATGCAAATGAAAATGCACGTGCGTTATTATTTATTACCATACACACGCACATTAAATACATGTGTGTTATTCTATTATCACATGCGCTATAATTATTAATATTACTATTATTGTTACTATTATCATCACTTGTTCTATGAGTTATTATTTATTATCATGCACTGCACATGTAATGCACGTGCATTATTCTATAATCACATGCGTTGCTATTTTTATTATTATTATTATTACTATTGTTATTATTATTATTATCATCATCTCATGCACATGCACGTGCATTTTTATTTATTTTTTATTACCATGACATGCACATGCAATGCACACACGTTATTTTATTATCACATATGTTGTTATTCTTATTGTTATTATTATTATTGTGGTTGTTGTTGTTCCTGTTGTTGTTATTATTATTATCATCACATGAAAATGCACATGAAAATACATAAACACGCACATTAAATGGACGTGCATTATTCTGATATCACATGCGTTGTTATTAATAATAATAATAATAATATTATTATTATTATTATCATCATCATCATCACATTCAAATGAAATTCACGCGCATTATTATTTATTACCATACACGTTCATGCGTCATTATCATTATCATTACATGTAAATCCACATACACATGCGTTATTATATATTATTTATTACCATGCACATTAAAATGCAACGCACTTGCGTTATTCTATTATCACATGTGTTATTATTATTTATTCTCATGCACGTTCACACGCAATGTACTTGCATTATTCTATTATTACATGTGTTATTATTTATTATTTATTGTCATTCAATGAAAATACACATTCATGTGGACTTTTTTATTAATTATTGTTTATTACCATGAACATGCACATGCACATGCACATGCACTTGGATGTGTGTTATTATTTAGTATTCATTATCATTCACATGCACATGCACATACACATGTAATTCACATGCATTATTATTTATAATTTGTTATTTATTATCATTCACATGCAAATGCGCAAGCATATGCACATGTACGTGCATTATGATTTATTATTTAAGCCATGAACATGCATCTGCACATGCACGTGTGTTTTTACTACTATAATTATAAGAGGGATTTTATAGGGTTTACTATCATTTTTAAGGATTTTTTGGTGTTATTAACATTTATTTTGGTTTGTTAGGGTTTTAGGGTTTTTTAATGGTATATTAGTGTTTTTATGGTTTGGTGGGGGTTATTAGGATTTTATTAGGGTTTATTGTGGTGTGTCAAGGTTTATTAGGGTTTATTAGGTATTTTTAGGGTTTTATTAGGGTTGAGTTGGGTTTATTAGGGTATATTATGATATATTATGGTATATTATGGTATATTATGGTATATTATGGTATATGATGGTATATTTGGGTATGTTTATGATTTATTAGGATTTATTATGTTTTATTATGGTTTATTAATTTTTAAGAGGGTATATTAGGGTTTTTTACGGTTTAGTAGTGTTTATCCGAGTTTGTAAGCGCTTTTAAGCTTTGTTAGGTTTTATTAGCATTTTTAGGGGTTTTAGGGCTTTTTAATGGTATATATACATTTTTTAGGGTTTAGTGGGGCTTATTATGATTTATTATGGTGTGTTAAGGTTTATTAGGGTTGAGTACGTATTTTTAGGGTTTTATTAGGGTTGAGTCGGTATCTTTAAGGTTTTATTATGGTTTATTAGGGTTGAGTACTATTTATTAGGATTTGTTAGAGATTTTTTGGGTTTACCAGGGTTTTTAGTGGTTTTTTAGGGTATATGAGTGTTTATTAGTTTTTGTTAATATATATGAGGGGTTGTTATGACTTTTTAGTTTTCATTAGCATTTTTTAGTGTTTGTGAGCATTTTTAACGGTTTATTAGCCTTTTTTTAGAATTTGTTATTGTTTATTATAGTTTCTAGGGTTTTTAATGGTTTGTTTGCGTTTTTTGTATTTATTGGAGTTTAGTTGGGTTTTATTAGGTTTTTAATGGTGTGTCAAGGTTTATTAGAGTTGAGAAGGTATTTTTGGGGTTTTATTAGTGTTTATTCATTTTTATTATATTTTATTAGGGATTTTTAGGGTTTATTGGGGTTTGTTAGGGGTTTATTAGTTTTTTTGTTTTGTTAGGTTATATTAGTGTTTGTTAGGTCTTTTTAGATTATATAGCGTGTTTTATTTGTTTGTGAGCGTTTTGTTTTTGTTTGTGATCGATTTAGGGTTTTTTTGTTATATTAGATTTTATTATTGTTTATTAGGGTTTCTAGAGATTTTTATGGTATATTATATTTTTTTGGTCTTTATTAGGTAATATTAGTGTTTTAGGTCTTTTTAGGTAATATAGTGCATTTTTATTGTTTGTGATCATTTTTTTATTATTTGTGAGTGTTTTTTGGGTTTATTAGGTTATATTAGAGTTAATCGGGGTTTCTAGGGATTTTTAAGGTATACTAGCATTTTGTTCATTATCAGGGTTTTTTTAGGGTTTTACTAGGGGTTATTATGGTGTGTTAAGGTTGTTTGGGGTTGATTAGGTTTTATTTGGCTTTATTTATGTTTTATTAGGGACTTTAAGGGTTTGTTTAGAGTTTATTAGGGTTTATTAGTGTTTATTAGTGTCTATTAGGGTTGGTTAGGGTTGTTTAGGTTTTGTTAACGTGTTTTTACAGTTTATTAGGATTTATTATCATTTATTAGGGATTATTAGGTATTTTTGGGGTTTTATTATGGTTGAATAGAGTTTCATATGATTTTAGGGATTATAAGGTGTTTTTAGGGATTATTAGAGTTTATTTGGGGTTTATTAGGGTTTAATTTTCAATATTTTGGTATATTATGGTTTAATATTTTTGAGGGTTTTAAAGCGTCTTTTGGGATTTTGTATCATTATTTAGGGTTTGTGTAGAGTTGTTAAAGTTTATGTAGCATTTTTAGTGTTTATGTTGTGTTTTTAGGGTTTAGTTAGCGGTTTTAGATTTTATGTATAATTTCAAGTGTTTATGTAACATTTTTAGGGTTTATATAGTGTGTTTAGGGTTTAGGTTTCATGTAGCATTTTTTAGGGTTTATGTTGCGTTTTTTGGGTTTTTGTAGCATTTTTAGGGGTGATGTAGCATTTATGTTGCATTTTTTAGGGGTTATGTAATGATTTTAGGGTTCATGGAGTGTTTTTAGGGTTTATATTGTGTTTTTAGGTTTTATGTAGCGTTTTTTAATGTTTATGTTGCGTTTTTAGAGTTTATGTTGTGTTTTTTTGGGTTTATGTTCCAATTCTAGGGTTTATGTAGTGATTTTAGGGTTTATGCAGTGTTTTTTTGGGATTATGTTGTGTTTTTTGGTTTATGATGCGTTTTTAATGTTTTTGTTGCATTTTTTAGGGTTTATGTAAAATTTGTAGGGTTTATGTTTCTATTTGAAGCCTTTTTTAGGGTTTTAATGGTTGTTTTCGGTTTGTAGTGTTTTTTAGGGTTTTAAAGAGTTCTTAACGGGTGTTTATGGTTTTTTATGGTATCTGATGTCTTTTTAATGGTTTTTTGGGGGGTTTTATGGGTTTATTTGTTTTGTTGGGGTTGATTGGGGTTGTTAAGGTTTTTTAATGTGTTTTAGGGTTTTTTTGGGTATTGTAGTAGTTTTAGGGTTTATATAATGTGTTGTAGTGTTTTTTTGGGTTCTTTAGAGCTTTTAGTGTTCTTTAGAGTTTAATATGGTTCATTAGAGTTTATTAGGGTTCTTTAGGGTTTATTAGTGTTCTTTAGGATTTGTTACAGTTTATTATCATTTTTATTGTATATTATGGTTTTATTGGGCTTTTGTAGGCATTAATAGTTTTTCTAGGGATTATCAACCTTTTTTTAGTTTTTTAGGATTTATTAGGGTTTATTTTATTTATTAGGATTTAGTAACATGTATTTGGGTTTATTACGATTTATTTGGATTTATTATTCTTTGTTAGGGTTTATTGCGGTTTATTAGGGGTTTATTATGGTTTGTTTTAGTTTGTTACGATTTATTTGGCGTTGTTTGGATTTGTTATGATTTATTTGGGGTTGTTAGGGTTTGTTACGATTTATTTTGGGGTTATTAGGGTTTGTTAGGGTTTATTAGTGGGTTGTTAGGTTTTGTATGATATTATTTGGAGGTTTTTGTAGCGTCTTGTCGGGTTTGTTTGGGTTTTTACTGATTGTTAGGGTTTATTATGGTTTAATAGTGTTTTTTATTGTATAATAGGGGGTTTAGGGCTTTTGTAGTGTTTATTATGGTTTAATAGATTTTATTAGGGTTTATTACAGGTTATTACGATTTATTAGGGTTTTTAGGGTTTAATAGTGGGTTTTAGTGGTTTTTAGGGTTTATTATTGGTTCTTAGGGGTTTTTAGTGGTTGTTAGGGTTTGTTATGTTTTGTTAGGGTTATTAGGGTTTGTTACAGTTTGTTTGAGTTGTTTGGGATTTTATGCATTTTTTGGGTTTTATGGGTGTATTTGCATTTTCTATGCTTTGTTAGGGTTATTTTAGCGTTTTTTGGGGTTTTGTTGTGTTTTGTGGGTTTTAAAACATTTTTTCGGTTTTTGTAGCAATTGATAGGGTTTATGTAGCATCGTTTGTGTCTTGAGTCGAGATACCCCAATTTTTTAACATTCAAACAAGTATAACTTCTGATCCGGATGTCCGTTAGGCTTGTACCACATATCATATCGAAGATTGTTTCATTTTCTTCGATTGGACTGGTTGTGGAGTTGAAACGGGATTCTAGATTAGATGTTATTTTTGTTTTAACATTCTATGGCTTTTGATATATATATACACACACACACACACACATATATATATATATATATTTGTAAATATACATGTGTCTGTGTGTGTGTGTGTGTGCATGTGTCTTTGTGTCTGTGTGTGTCTCTGAGTGTGTGTTGTATATATGTATTTATTTATTTATTTATAAACACACATAAAAAACATATTTTATAAATGTATTTAAAACTCATATTATAAATATATATTAACATAAAAAAAATATATTGATAAAAAACACATTAATATAAATATATATTAATATAAGAATGAATATATATATATACTAATATACGAATTAATATATATGTATTAATATAACTAAATATATTTATATTAATATGAATCTATATTAATATACGAATAAATATAACTATATATATAACTATATATATATATATCATTAAATAGAGAAAAAAATAAATGGGTTAGTGGTAAAGGTGCAGGCACGCAAGGGGGAGGTCACAGGTTCGAGTTCGGGTGGAAGCAAGGAGGTGCGCGCGTGTGGGGCAGGCGCGGGAAGGGTAGCGCACATGAGAGATTGAGGGGGGTCTGCCTAGTGCTGATAGGGGTCAAGTGATGTTAAAAGCTCCCCCCCCCCGCATTATATAATTTTTTTATTTTTATTTTTTAATTTTTTTGACTTTCATCAGTGCTTTTTAGAACCGCTGACAAAAGTCCCCTTTTATCTGTGATAAAAAAAGCACTAATAAAGGGGACTTTTATGAGCGCTTTTTTTAGCAATGATAAAACAAGACTTTATCAGTGCTTTTCTACACACTAATAAAAGGGATCCCCCCCCCCATATCCTCTCCTTGATTAACAATGCTTTTTAGCACTGTTAATGCACTTTTCTAGGACTGATAAAGGTTGTTTTTCTAGTAGTGTGCACACGCAATGCACGCGCGTTATTCTGTAATCACATGTGTTGTTATATATTATTTATTATCATTCATATTCAAATGCACTGTCATGTGGTCCTGGTTATTATTTATTGTTTATTACCATTCACATGCACATGCACTTGTATGTGCGTTATTATTTATTATTTATTATCATTCAAATGCACATGCACATACACATGCAATTCATATGCGTTATTATTTATTGTTTATTATTTATTATCATTCACATGCAAATGAATAGGCATATGAACATGTACGTGCGTTGTTATTTATTATTTAAACCATGCACATGCATATGCACTTGCACGTACATTATTATTATTATTATTATTATATGTATTTTTTGGGTTTATTAGCATTTTTTAGGATTTTTAGGCTATATTAACATTTATTATGGTTTGTTAGGGTTTTAGGGTTTTTTAATGGTTTATTAGCATTTTTTAGGGTCTGGTGGGGGTTATTATGGTTTTATTAGGGTTTATTAAGGTGTGTCAATGTTTATTGGGTATTTTTAGGGTTTTATTAGGATTGAGTTGGGTTTATTAGGGTATATTATGCTATATTATGCTATATTTGGGTATGTTTAGGATTTATTAGGGTTCATTATGGTTTATTAATTTTTAAGAGGGTATATTAGGGATTTTCGGCCTTTATTAGTTTTTTTAGGGTTTATTATCACTTTTAAGCTTTGTTAGGTTTTATTAGCATTTATTAGGTTTTTTTGGGATTTTTATTTGTATATTTACGTTTTTAGGGTTTAGTGGGGTTTATTAAAGTTTATTATGGTGTGATAAGGTTTATTAGGGTTGATAAGATATTTTTAGGATTTTATTAGGGTTGAGTAGGTATCTTTAGGGTTTTATTAGGGTTTATTAGGGTTGAGTAGGGTTTATTAGGGTTTGTTAGGGATTTTTAGGGTTTACTAGTGTTTGTTACTGTTTTTATTAGGGTATATGAGTGTTTTTTAGTTTTTGTTAATACATATGGGAGTTTGTTTGGACTTTTTATGTTTTATTATCATATTTTTAGTGTTGGTGAGAATTTTCTATGGTTTATTAGGTTTTATTAGAATTTATTATGGTTTATTAGGTTTCTAGGGCTTTTTAATGCCTTGTTTGCGTTTTTTTGTTTATTGGGGTTTAGTTGGGTTTTATTAGGTTTTATTATGGTGTGTCAAGGTTTATTAGGGTTGAGAAGGTATTTTTTGGGTTTTATTATGGTTTTATTAGGGTTTATTAGTTTTTATTAGGGTTTATTAGGTATTTTTAGGGTTTATTAGGGTTTGTTAGGGGATTATTAGTTTTTTTGTTTTATTAGGTTCTATTAGTGTTTGTTGGGTATTTTTAGATAATATAGCGTGTTTTTATTGTTTGTGAGAATTTTGTTTTTATTTGGGAGCATTTTCGGATTTCTTAGGTTATATTAGTGTTTATTATGGGGTTTACGGATTTTTAAGGTATATTAGCGTTTTTGTCTCTATTGGGTTATATTAGTGTTTTATGTCTTTTTAGGTAATATAGTGCGTTTTTATTGTTTGTGATCGTTTTTTTATTTTTTGTGGGAATTTTTAGGGTTTATTAGGTTATATTAGAGTTTATCTGGGTTTCTAGGGATTTTTTAAGGTATACGAGTGTTTTTTTCTCTATTAGGGTTTTATTAGGGGTTATTATGGTGTGTTATGGTTTGTTAGGGTTGAGTAGGGTTTATTTGGCTTTATTTATGGTTTATTAGGTATTTTTAGGGTTGTTTTGGGGTTCATTAGGGTTTATTAGTGTTTATTAGTGTCTATTAGGGTTGGGAAGGGTTGTTTAGGATTTCTTAATGTGTTTTTAGGGTTTATTATGTTTTATTATCATTTATTTGGGTTTATTAGATATTTTTGGGATTTTATTAGGGTTGAGTAGAGTTTCTTAGAGTTTTTAGTTATTATAAGGTGTTTTTAGGGATTATTAGAGTTTATTAGGGGATTATTATGGGTTTATTAGGGTTTAATTTTTTATATTATGGTATATTAGGGTTTAATATTTTTGAGGGTTTTGAATCGTCTTTAGGGTTTTTGTAGCATTTTTTGGGATTGTATAGAGTTGATAGAGTTTATGTAGCATTTTTTTTGTTTATGTAGCATTTTTAGAGTTTAGTTAGTGGTTTTAGGTATTATATATCATTTTTAGGGTTTATATAACGTTTTTAGGGTTTATGTAGTGTGTTTTGTGTTTAGGTTTTATGTAGCATTTTTTTGGGTTTATGTTGCGTTTTCTGGGTTTATGTAGTGTTTTTAGGGGTGATGTAGCATTTATGTTGCATTTTTTAGGGTTTATGTAATGTTTTTAGGGTTGGTGTAGTGTTTTTAGGGTTTATGTTGTGCTTTTAGGTTTTATGTAGCGTTTTTTAATGTTTATGTTGCGTTGTTTAGGGTTTATGTTACGGTTCTGGGGTCTATATAGTGCTTTTTGGGTTTATGTAGCGTTTTTTGGGTTTATGTTGCGTTTTTTGGGTTTATGTTGCATTTTTTGGGTTTATGTTTCATTTTTTGTGTTTATGTTATTTTTTTGGGTTTATCTAACTATTTGTTTCCTTTTTTAGGGTTTTAATGGTTTTTTATGGTTTATAGTGGGTTTTAAGGTTTTTAAGGGTTGTTAACGGGTGTCTATGGGTTTTTTGGTATTTGATGGGGTTTTAAGGGTTTTTTGGTTGGTTTTAGGGGTTTATTTTTTTTCAGGATTGATAGGGGTTTTAAGGATTTTTAATGTGTTTTAGGGTTTGTTTGGGTATTGTAGCGGTTTTTAGGGTTTATGTAATATGTTTTAGTGTTTTTGGGTTCTTTAGGGTTTTTTAATGTTCTTTAGAGTTTATTATGGTTCTTTAGGGTTTATTAGGGCTCTTTAGTGTTTATTAGTGTTCTTTAGGATTTTTTTACGGTTTATAAGAATTTTTTATTGTATATTAGGGTTTTATTGGGATTCTGTAGGCATTAATAGATTTTTATAGGGTTTATCAAACTTTTTTATGGTTATTTAGGATTTATTAGGGATTCTTAGGGTTTATTTTCTTATTATGGTTTATAAATGTGTATTTAGGTTTATTACGATTTATTAAAGTTTATTATGTTTTGTTAGGGTTTATTGCGGTTTATTAGGGGTTTTTTATGGTTTGTTTCTATTTGTAACGATTTATTTGGTGTTGTTAGGATTTGTTACAATTTATTTGAGGTTGTTAGGGTTTGTTACTATTTATTATGGGGTTATTATGGTTTGATGGGGTTTTTTAGTGTGTTACAGGGTTTTGTAGGCTATTATTTGGCGGGTTTTGTTGTGTTTTGTCGGGCTTGTTAGGGTTTTTAGTGATTATTAGGATTTATTATGGTTTAATAGTTTTTTATTGTATATTATTGGTTTTAGGGCTTTTGTAGAGTTTATTAGAGTCTAATAGGGCTTTTTTGGGTTTATTACAGGTTATTAAGATTTATTTGTGTTTATTATAGTTTTTGGGTTTAATAGTGGGTTTCAGGTGTTATTTGGGTTTATTAGTGGTTCTTAGGGGTTATTAGTGGTTGTTAGGGTTTGTTAGGTTTTGTTAGGGTTTGTTAGGACATATTATTCTATTATCACACACGTTATTATTATCATTCTTATCATTATCATTATTATCATTATCATTATTGTCATTATCATTATTATCATTATCATTATTATAATTATCATTATTGTTATTATTATTATTATTATTATTATTATTATTGTCACATACAAATGCAGATGCACATGCGTTATTATTTATTATTTATTATATATTATTTATTTCCATGCACGTTCATATGTTGTTGTTTTTGTGATTATTATTATTATTACTATTATTATTAATATTATTGTTATCATCACATGAAAATGAACATGCACGTCCGTTATTATTTATTACCATGAATATGCACACACAATGCACCAACATTATTCTATTATCACATGCATTTTTATTGTTATTGTTATTATTACTATTATTGTAATTATTGTTATTATCATCAAATGCAAATGCAAATGCACGTGCAATATTATTTATTACCATACACGCACACATTCAAGACATATGCGTTATTCAATAATCACATGCACTATTATTAATAATATTACTATTATTGTTATTATTATCATCACGTGCTCTACGAGTTATTATTTATTATCAAACACTGCACATGCAATGCACGTGCATTATTCTATTATCACATGTGTTGTTAATATTATTATTATTACTACTGTTATTATTATTATTATTATTATTATTATTATTATTATTATCATCTCATGCACATGCACATGCACATGCATTATTTTTTATTTTTTATTACCATGCACATGCACATGCAATGCACACACGTTATTTTATTATCACATACGTTGTTATTCTTATTGTTATTATTAATATTATTCTGTTTGTTGTTGTTGTTGTTGTTGTTGTTATTATCCTCACATGGAAATGCACATGAAAATGCACAAGCAAATACACAAACATGTACATTCAATGCACGTGTGTTATTCTATTATCCCATGTGTTGTTATTATCAATAATAATAATAATATTATTATTATCATTTTCATCATCATCAAATGCAAATGCAATGCACGCACGTTATTATTTATTACCATGCACGTGCGCACTTAATGCACATGCAATATTCTATTATCACATGCATTGGTACTACTACTACTATCACTACTACTACTACTACTGTTATTATTATCACCACATGCAAATGCAGGTGCACGTGTGTTATTATTTATTATTTATTACCATGAACATGCATATGCAATGCACTTATATTATTATTTTATTATTATTATTATTTTTATCATAGTTATTATTATTATTATTATTATTATTATCATTATCATTATTATTATCATTATCAAATTAAAATCCACATGCATGTGCGTTGTTATAAATTATTCATTACCATGCACATGCATGCGTTATTATTATTATTATTATTAAAATTAGTAATATTAATATTATTATCAAATGAAAATGCACATGCACATGCATGTGCATTATTATTTTATATTATTTATTTATTATTTACTACTATGCACATGTACATGCAATGCACTTGTGTTATTCTATTATTATTCTTGTTGTTGGTGGTGGTGGTGGTGGTAGTGTTGTTGTTTTTGTTTGTATCATCAAATATAAATGCACATGCATGTGCATTGTTATTTATTATTTATTACCATGCACGTGCATGCATCATTATCATTATCATTACATGTAAATGCATATACATGTGCATTATTATATATTATTTATTACCATGCACATGAAAATGCAATGCAATTGTGTTATTCTATTATCATATGTGTGATTATTATTTATTCTCATGCATGGGCACACACAATGCACTTGCGTTATTCTATTATCACATGTGTTATTATTTATTATTTATTATCATTCACATGAAAATGCACATTCATGTGGACTTTGTTATTATTTATTGTTTATTACCATGCACATGCACATGCACAAGCACTTGGATGTGCATTATTATTTATTATTTATTATCATTCACATGCACATGCACATACACATACAATTCACATGCATTAATTATTTATTACAATTCACATGCAAATGCGCCTGCATATGCACATGAAAGTGCGTTATGATTTATTATTTAAACCAAGCACATGCATATTCACATGCACGTGCATTATTACAACTACTATTATTAGAGGTATTTTTTGGGTTTAGTATCATTTTTTATGATTTTTAGGTGTTGTTAACATTTATTATGGTTTGTTAGGTTTTTAGGGTTTTTTAATGGTATATTAGTGTTTTTTAGGGTTTGGTGGGGGTTATTAGGATTTTATTAGGGTTTATTAGGGTCTGTCAAGGTTTATTAGGGTTTATTATGTCTTTTTAGGGTTTTATTAGGATTAAGTTTGGTTTATTAGGGTATATTGTGGTATATTATGATATATTTGGGTATATTTAGGATTTATTAGGGTTTATTATGGTTCATTATGGATTACTAATTTTTAGGAGGGTATATTAGGGATTTTTAGTGTTTAGTAGTGTTTATTCGGGTTTATTAGTATTTTTACTCTTTGTTGGGTATTATCAGCATTTATTAAGGGTTTTAGGGGTTTTAAGGGTATATTTACGTTTTTTAGGGTTTATTGGGGTTTATTATGGTTTATTATGATGTGTTAAGGTTTATTAGGGTTGAGTAGGTATTTTTAGGGTTTTATTAGGGTTGAGTAGGTATCTTTAAGTTTTTATTTGGGTTTAATAGGGTTGAGAAAAGTTTATTAAGGTTTGTTAGGGATTTTTAAAGTTTACAAGGGTTTGTTAGTATTTTTATTAGGGAATATGAGTGTTTTTTTAGTTTTTGTTAATATATATGAGGGGTTGTCATGACTTTTTAGTTTTTATTAGCATGATTTTAGTGTTTGTGAGCCTTTTTAATGGTTTATTATCTTTTATTTAAATTTATTATAGTTTATTTTGGTTTCTAGGGATTTTTAATGGTTTGCTTGCATTTGTTTTGTTTATTGGGGTTTAGTTGGTTTTTATTAGGTTTTGTTATGGTGTATCAAGTTTCATTAGGGTTGAGAATGTATTTTTAGGGTTTTATTAGGGCTTATTTGTTTTTATTAGGGTTTATTAGAGATTTTTAGGATATATTATGGTTTCTTAGGGGTTTATTAGTTTTTTTGTTTTATTAGTGTATATTAGTGTTTGTTAGGTCTTTTTAGATAATATAGCGTGTTTTTATTGTTTGTGAGCATTTTGTTTTTTTTTTGTGACTGTTTTACGATTTCTTTGGTTATATTAGAGTTTATTATAGTTTATTAGGGTTTCTAGGGATTTTTAAGTTATATTAGCGTTGTTTTGTCTTTATTAGGTTATATTATTGTTTTTAGGTATTTTTAGGTAATATAGCGCATTTTTATTTTTTTATCGTTTTTTTATTGTTTGTGCTTTTTTTAGGGTTTATTTGGTTATATTAGAGTTTAATAGGGTTTCTACGGATTTTTTAAGGTATAAAAGCCTCCTATTTCATTATTAGGGTTTTCTAGGGTTTTATTAGGGGTTATTATGGTGTGTTAAGGTTTTTTAGGGTTGAGTATGGTTCATTTGGATTTATTTAGGGTTTATTAGGGATTTTTAGGGTTTTGGGGTTTATTAGGGTTTATTAGTGTTTATTATTGTCTATTAGGGTTGGTTAGGGTTGTTTATGTTTTCTTAATGTGTTTTTAGGGTTTATTAGTTTTTATTATCATTTATTAGGGTTTATTAGGTATTTTTGGGGTTTTATTAGGGTTTAGTAGAGTTTCTTAGGATTTTAGGGATTATAAGGTGTTTTTAGGGATTATTATAGTTTATTAGGGGTTTATTTGGGTTTAATTTTTTTTATTATGGTATATTGGGGTTTAATATTTTCTAGGGTTTTAAAGATTCTTAAGGGTTTTTGTAGCATTTTTTAGGGTTTGTGTTGTGTTGTTAGAGTTTATGTAGCATTTTTAGTGTTTATGTAGAATTTTTATGGACTAGTTAGCAGTTTTAGATTTTATGTATCATTTTTAGGTTTTATGTAATGTTTTTAGGGTTTGTGTAGCGTGTTTAGGTTTTATGTTTTATGTAGCATTTTTTAGGGTTTATGTTGCGTTTTCTGGGTTTATGTAGCATTTTTTGGGGTGACGTAGAGTTTATTTTCCATTTTTTAGGGTTTACATAACCTTTTTAGGGTTCATGGAGTGTTTTTAGGGTTTATATTGTGTTTTTAGGTTTTATGTAGCATTTCTTAATGTTTATGTTGCGGTTTTTTGGGTTTCTGTTGTGTTTTTTATGGTTTATGTTACAGTTCTAAGGTTTATTTAGTGCTTTTAGAGTATATGTAGTGTTTTTTGGGTTTATGTTGCGTTTTTTGGTTTATGTTGGTTTTTTGGGTTTTTGTTGCATTGTTTTAGGGTTTATGTAACGTTTTTGGGTTTATGTATCTATTTGAATCTATTTTAGGGTTTTAATGGTTGTTTATGGTTTGTAGTGTTTTTAGTTGTTTAAGTGTTGTTAACGGTTTTTTATGGGTTTTTATAGTATCTGATGTCTTTTTAATGGTTTTTGGGGGGTTTTATGGGTTTATTTTTTTGGGATTGATAGGGGTTTTTAGGATTTTTTAGTGTGTTTTAGAGGTTTGTTTGGGTATTGTATCGGTTTTAGGGTTTATATAATGTATTTTAGCATTTTTTTGTGTTCATTAGGGTTTTTTTGTGTTTTTTAGAGTTTAATATGGTTCTTTAGGGTTTATTAGGGTTCTTTAGGGTTTATTAGTGTTCTTTAGGATTTGTTTCATTTTATTAGTTCTTTTTATTGTATATTAGGGTTTTATGGGGATTCTATAGGCATTAATAGCTTTTTCTAGGGTTTATCATCCTTTTTTAAAGTTATTTAGGATTTATTAGGGTTTATTAGGGTTTATTTTATTTATTTGGGTTTAGTAACGTGTATATGGGTTTATTACAATTTATTAGTGTTTATTATGCATTATTAGGGTTTATTGCTGTTTATTAGGGGTTTGTTATGGTTTGTTTTAGTTTGTTACGATTTATTTCACATTGTTAGGATTTGTTACAATTTATTTGGGGGTTTTAGGGTTTGTTATGATTTATTTTCGGTCAATTAGGGTTTGTTTGGGTTTATTAGTGGGTTGTATGGTTTTTAGGCTATTATTTTGAGGTTTTTTTAGCATTTTGTCAGGTTTGTTATGGTTTTTAGTGATTATTAGGGTTTATTATGGTTTAATAGTATTTTATTGTATATTAGGGGTTTTAGGGCTTTTGTAGCATTTATTAGGGTCAAATAGAGTTTGTTAGGGTTTATTACTGGATATTACAATTTATAAGTGTTTATTAGGGTTTAATGGTGGGTTTTAGGGGTTGTTAGGGTTTATTAGAGGTTCTTAGAGGTTATTAGTGGTTTTTAGGGTTTGTTAGATTTTTTTAGGGTTTTTAGGGTTTCTTAAGGTTTGTTTGAGTTGTTTGGGGTTTAATTCATTTTTTGGGTTTTATGGGTGTGTTTGGATTTCTTAGGCTTTGTTAGGGTTATTTTAGCATTTTTTGGTGTTTTGTTGCGTTATGTGGGTTTTGAAGCATTTTTTTGGGTTTTTGTAGCAATTTATAGGGTTTATGTAGCCTTGTTAGTGGCTTTAGTTAGGATACCCTGATTTGTTAACATTCAAACAAGTATAACTTCTTATCCGGATGTCTGTTAGGCCTCTACCACATATCATATCGAAGATTGTTTCATTTTCTTTGATTGGACTAGTTATAGAGTTGAAACAGGCATCTAGATTAGAAGTTATTGTAGTTTTAAAATTCTATGTCTTTTTCAAATACATATATATTTATATATCTGTGTGTGTGGGTGTGTGTATTTGTTTATAAATACATATGTGTGTGTGTGTGTTGTATTTATGTATGTGTTTATTTATTTAGGAACGCACATAAAAAACACATTTAGAAATGTATTAAAAACTAATCATATAAATATATATTAATATAAAAATAAATATATGGATAAAAACACATTAATATAAAGATATATTAATATAATAATGAATATATATATACAAATAAATGAATAAATATATATGTATTAATATAACTAAATATATTTATATAAATATGAATCTATATTAATATATGAATAAATATAACTATATATATAAATAAATAGATATCTCATTAAATAGAGAAAAAACAAAATGGATTAGTTGTAAAGGTGCAGGCACGCAAAGGGGGAGGTCATGAGTTCGAGTTTGGGTGGATGTAAGGAGGTGCGTGTGTGTGGGGGATGCCCGAGAAGGGCAGCACATGGGAGAGATTGAGGGCGGTCTACCAAGCACTGATAGGGGGGTCAAGCACTGTTAAAAGTCCCCCCCACCCCTCGCATGTAAAGACCCGTAAAATTCAAGGGAAATTTTTTCTTAATTTTCTTTAGAATTTTACAAGAGCGCGGTTCCAGACGGCACCTGATTCCGAGGCCCAGAGTGCCCAGAATCAATTTCCGAAGTTTGGCTCGGGTACGTTCAGTGAACGAACGAGCGGGTTTTCCTAACTTTTGATCCGGTGCTCGGAATTGAAATCCGAGGGCACCGATGAACTCGCAGCGCCGAAATTCGCTAATTGAGACTTTTCGGAAGTTGCGTTTGTTGCGGGTTGAAAGTTAGTTTTGGGGATTAAAAGATAAGAAAAATAAAATTGTGTGTGAATTTTATTTTATTCGTGGTGGTTAGACTCTCTCATGGGAAGTTGTTGGTGGGGCCCACAACCACCCAACTTCCCATGTGTGGTTATGAGGGAGGTGGGGCCCACACGAGCCCCCACCTTTTCAAATTCCCTAACCCCTCTAAACCCCCTCTTAAATTATGTGGCTCTCCCCTACATTAATTCTTTCCAACTTATCTCTTCTTTTATTTTTTTTTGACAACTCTAGATTTTAATTAATGTAATGAATTCAACTTTTGAATTTTGAAAGGTTGGCAAAGTGAAAATAAAATAAGGTGTAGCTTATTTTATTTTGGGATTTGCTGTGTTGTGTGGAGATTTGAGAGAAGAAGAGTTCTACACTTTGAAGAACTTCATCTTCCTCGTTGAAGAACGCGAAGAACACCGACACGCCATTATATCTTCTCTCCACGTCAAAGAAAGTGAGACACCGCTTCCTCCTCGGTTTTCCTTCGTCGACTTGAGAAGTTTCGCCAATGACGTATCGCATCGGACGTATCCCTTCGTCAACGGATTTGACGAACGACGACCGCGACGCCCGACCTCCGCGACGTCGTCTTCCGCAGAACGTAGACAAATCTTCGAACCTTATACCAAGGTAGGGGTTGTTGATTTCTTTTTGGTTTAATTATTTTATTCTTGATCGTGAATTTAGCAAGTCTAACGTGTGGCTTTGAATTATTTAAAGTTGCGTTATTATTTTAACGTGAGGGGGCCGGACCGCACGAACACGGCCGAACCCCCTCCATCGTTCTTGTTTATTCTTGCGGGTGGAAGCAAGTGGCGTGGTGCCGTCGCACCACGCGGATAATCGTGAAAAGCAAGTGGCGTGGTGCCGTCGCACCACGCGGATAATCGTGCAAATATTTTACGCGGCGCCGTCGCGCCACGCCGAGGAAGAATCTTCAAGAACGCGACGTCGTCACGCCGCGTTGAAAGGAATCAAGGCACGGAGAAGGGGCGCGGTGCCGTCGCACCGCATCGGACGACGAACACCGCGGCCGGTTCCGGGCCGCGGCGGGAAGAGAAGACCGGCGGCCGGGCCGCCGGCGTCGGAAGCCGAAGGGGGGACCGGAATTTCCGGTCCCGTTGAAGAAAACCGGCCGGCCAGCTGGCCGGCCGGAAGGCATTAAAACCGGGGGAATTAATCCCCCGACCATCATACAAAACCCCCCTCTTTATGAGGGGGGGCGGTTCTTTGAAGAGAGGGGGGCAGCCGGCCCCCCGGTTTGTTTCCAGCCGGCCCCCACGTGCGGGGGCCGTTATCTGCAAATGGCGCGGCACAAAGGCCGCGCCGCTTCCCAATCAGCGGGGGCTTGCCCCCCGCGTGCCGACAATGTGCGGCGCCATACGCCGCCGCCGCGCCGCCCCAGGGGGGGGGGGGTCGGGCCGGGTCGGCCCGGACCCGGACCCCCCCGTTTCGAACCAGTTCCGGTCTTTTGGCTATATCATGAGCCTCGACCTCCGAATGATGAACCGTCTGCGGCAACGCGATCCTTGGATCGAGACGGTCGTTTCGGTATATCGCACTCAAGGTTTCGGATTACTTTGAGTTCGGCCGGGTTGGTTCGTTCACGAAACCAACCGGGCCTTCGGAGCGGAAACGCTCATATCTTGAGCTACGGACGTCCGATTGACGTGCCGTCAGCTGTGTTGTGTCCCTCTTAGTGAGACGAATCTTTTGGCATACTCTGCCCGAGGTTTGGACGCAGGTGGAGTACGGTCGAGTTGGTTTTGCCTTAAAAACCAACCGGGCCCCGGAGACGAAAATGCCAATAACTCTCAGACCGGGCGTCCGATCGACGCGCCGTCTGTTGCGTTGAGTTCCTGTTGACGATACGGAACTTTTGGATACATCAACTCTGGTCTTCGTGATAGTTGATGTGTCAGCCTCTCGGCTCGTGGGGCGGACCCTCCGAACGAGCTTGCAATGTGCGGGAACCCTAGTGCTGGCTGCGACTGTTCTACTGCTACGACTGCTACTGTGACTGCGACGACGACAGTACAGAGATCCTGTGTGGATTCGACGACGACGACTTCAGCACTCAGCGATCCTACGTGGATCAGTGCTACAGGTCCTGTGTGGGCCCGATCCTGTGTGGGTCCTTGCGCTCAGCGGTTCTGTGTGAGCCAGCGCCTACAGGTCCTGTGTGGGCCCGATCCTGTGTGGGTCATTGCGGGGGTTAGTTACCTATCGATCCTTCGTGAGTCCGACGACTTAGATGGATCAGTGATCATCTTTATCGTCCTCTGAAGAAGTATACCTGTGTGAGCTGAATCCTATTGCTTTCCTTTGTGGATTGTGTTGTGCAATCCTGTGTGGATTACGTTTTGCTTTCCTGTGTGGAATACGTTTACTTTCCTGTGTGGACTGAGTTGTACTTGGGCTCGGAGGTTAGAGCGTATTTGAATTGATGACTTAGGTATATGTATGGGCATATACCTAAGCAGTGTCGGTTATTACTTCGTGATTGTTACTTTTCTTCGTGGTTTATCCTTTGTGGATTTGAGAGACCTTCAGGGGTCTCGGGGTCCCTACTGAGTAGCTTATACTCACCCCTGCACGGGCTTTGCCCGCACTACGTTGTGTTGGTTGCAGACGACGGACAGCGTTGACCTTAGCTGAGGCTTGCAGAGCGGGACGGTACCCGGAGGTGGACCACTGGGCGGGACGTGCACGGAGCGGACGGCGGGACCCGTGGAGCAGAGGAGCTATCTGTACCCACCCTTCAGGTGGGATTTCCAATGGACAGCTTGGTGTAGCGGCTTTTACTTTTCAGTTGCTGTTTTCCCTTTCGAGTTGTACTTTACTTTTAGTTTGGGTTTGTATTCTGGCCCATTTACTTTTCCGCACTTTCAGTTGTACTCTGCTTTGTTTAGTGTTTACTTTCCGCTTGCTTACTCTGTGGTGTTTGTTACTTTTCAAAGGCAATGCCTTCCCTTTTTACCGGGATTTACGCCTTGGTGCTAGTCGCCAGCCCCTGGCCTATGGAAGGCGGGCTTGGGGTAGTCACGGCACGGACCTCGAGGGCGGGTCGTGACAAATTGGTATCAAAGGAGTTCGGTTCTACCGCGAACTCTGATCTTTTCTATGTGAAGCAATAATGTTTAGCGTATTGAGTGTGGTTATCAGTCCAGGGAGTCCAGTGTTGGTGCGGCGGCCGACGTATCCGTACACCAGGACCCTGACTTCTGATTTCCGACTTAATGCAGGAAAACATTGATTGCGTGTGTGTTTCAAAGTTTTCTTTGTGATTACTTATATCAGCTCACCAGGTATACTATTCTGACCGTGGTGCACTTGTTTCCTTTTCAGGATGGCCCTACGACGGCAGCCAGCTAGGGTTCCGAGAGTCGAGCGATACGACAGCCCACCGAGCGACGAGGCCTCGGTGCAGGGCCCTTTTCCAGTAGTGGCACCGGCGGTAGCTTTACCCGCCGAGCCCCCGATGCTTCCAGCAGCAGCCGCTGACGATGCACGTCGCCTCAGCGCACTGCATGAGTTTCAGCGCCAGCGACCGCCCAGGTTTCGCGGGGAGACGGATCCCCAGGCAGCAGAGGACTGGCTGGAGGCAGTGGTTCGAGTGTTTAGGCTAGTGAGGACACCAGCAGACCTCATGGTGATCCTCACTGCGAGCCTACTACACGCAGCAGCAGGACGATGGTGGAGCTTGATGCTCCAGGTGCACGATGAGGCATCTATTCTTTGGACGGACTTTGAGAGCCTTTTCCGCTCGGAGTTCGTCCCAGCCACCCTTCGTGCGGTGCGTATCCAGGAGCTTCTACAGCTGCGGCAGGGCAGCATGACGGTCGCTCAGTACTCGGCGAGATTTACCGATCTCTCGCGCTACTCGACCGACATGGTACGGGACCCATTCTTCCGGGCCCGGACCTTCGAGCAGGGTTTGAGACACGAGATCAGGGCATCGCTGATCTCTCTCAGCATACCGACTCAGACAGGAGTACTGGAGAGGGCCCTTCTGATCGAGAGCTTCCTTGCTGAGTCTACACCAGCACAGAGACCCACCGCAGGGCGGCACGTGGCAGAGTCATCTGCAGCAGGCAGTCGACGGATGACTCAGGGGTCCAGACAGACCAGACCTTCGGGCAGACGACCTCAGGACACTGGTTCAGCAGTGCGGGGCACACAGCGCGGATCCAGTCTTACGAGAGGCAGACAGTGCTACTCGTGCGGCGGGCAGGGCCACATGGCTCGTGACTGCCCGACCCGCCGTGCCGAGGAGCAGCAGACGGTTGAGGGACCACCGAGGCAGAGGCAGAGGGTCAACCGTGGCGGTCCACAGGGAGGAGGCGGACGAGGCAGAGGAGCTGGACGAGCAGCCGGTGGTGGCCGACGCTTTGAGGCTCTACCACCACCACCACCAGGAGGTCCACCCCGACCACAGGGAGCTGGCGGGCAGCGACAGGCACAGCTCCAGGCAGCAGAGGCCTACGACCACGGTGCACCCGAGATGATTCGAGGTACTATCTGTGTCTATTCCACCCTTGCTGCAGTTCTTATAGACACAGGAGCGAGTCACTCTTTCATAGCCGCTGCCCTTGTTCGGAGCTCAGAGATTCCGACAGAGCCGTTGGCTCGATCCTTACGGCTAGAGACTCCTACGGGAGCAGACTCGACGATTACGCACTGGTGCCGGCAGTGTGAGCTTACTCTAGGAGGCGAGAGCTTCGGCTGGGATCTTCTTGTAGCAGCGTCGAGGCCTTAAGACGTCATCTTGGGCATGGATTGGCTATCTACGGTCCATGCACAGATTGACTGTTTTAGGTGCAAGGTGCGATGTGTACGCACCGACGGGAGCAGGTTCACCTTCACCGGCGAGAAGGGAGACTTAGAAGCACAGGATGGACTTCCGCGGAGGAGAGGACAGCCCCTCACTCATCAGTTGGCTAGACTTATCCTTGGAGCAGTTGACGTGCGGAGTCCTGGTTTTCCTGCGGTGGTGGATCAGTTTGCGGACGTTTTTCCTGACGATGTTCCAGGGCTACCTCCTCGCAGAGAGGTAGACTTTTATATTGACTTGTACCCCGGGACAGCCCCGATATCCACTCCAGCATATCGGATGGCCCCCGCCGAGCTTCGGGAGCTACGGGTACAGTTGGAGGACTTGCAGGGCAAGGGGTTCATCCGACCCAGTGTTTCACCCTGGGCTTCCCCGATATTGTTCGCCACGAAGGCGGACGGGAGCTTGCGACTTTGTGTTGACTATCGTCGCCTGAACCAGGTGACAGTGAGGAACAAGTATCCGCTACCGAGGATTGATGACCTCTTTGATCAGCTCAAGGGATCACGGTGGTTCTCGAAGATAGACCTCAGGTCAGGCTTGGTACAGCCCTTGGAGGTTCCGGAGTGGAAGTGGGACGGCATATCTATGGACTTCGTGACTGGACTTCCACGCACTTCCAGAGGTCACGACTCCATCTGGGTGATTGTTGACCGACTCACTAAGTCGGCACACTTCTTACCCATCAGAGAACAGGGATCAGTAGAGAGCTTGGGACGTCTCTACGTTCAGAAGATTGTGCGGCTCCACGGCGTGCCATCATCTATCGTCTCCGATCGAGATGCCCGCTTTACTTCCCGGCTTTGGAAGGGGTTGCAGGAGGCGTTCGGGACGCAGCTACGTCTTAGCACCGCTTTTCACCCTCAGACGAATGGTCAGACGGAGAGGACCATTCAGACACTCGAGGACATGCTCTGCGCATGTGTCCTCGACTTTGGTCGTAGCTGGGAGGACCACCTACCCTTGGTGGAGTTTGCGTACAACAACAGCTACCACTCCACCATCGGGATGGCACCGTATGAGGCGTTGTACGGCTGACCTTGTAGATCTCCTTTGTGCTGGACAGACCCTGGAGAGTCAGCACTCGTGGGACCAGAGATGGTCCAGGCCACGACAGAGAAGGTCCAGGTCATCCAGGAGCGGATGAGGACAGCTCAGAGCCGGCAGAAGTCATATGCTGACAAGAGGCGGAGGCCACTACAGTTCGAGGATGGCGACCACGTCTTCTTGCGGGTCTCACCTCGACGTGGTATTCGGAGATTTGGCCGAGGCGGCAAGTTATCTCCGCGCTTCATCGGACCCTTCCAGATTCTCAGCAGGATTGGTGAGGTGGCTTATCGCCTGGCTCTACCACCTCAGTTGCACCGGGTGCACGACATCTTCCACGTATCCCAGTTGAGGAGATACGTGCACGACCCGACGCACATCATTGATCATGGGGAGCTTGACGTTGACGATGGGGCAACTTTTGCGGAGGTCCCGGTGGAGATAAAGGATCGACAGGAGCGGGTCCTGCGTGGGCGATCGATTCCTCTTGTGCGCATCAGATGGCAGCACGGGAATCTCCAGGAGAGCACATGGGAGCGGGAGGCTCAGATGCGCGCTCAGTACCCTCATTTGTTTCCCTAGTTTTTGATGTATCTTTACGGGGACGTAAATCCCTGAGGTGGGAGTAATGTAAAGACCCGTAAAATTCAAGGGAAATTTTTTCTTAATTTTCTTTAGAATTTTACAAGAGCGCGGTTTCAGACGGCACCTGATTCCGAGGCCCGGAGTGCCCGGAATCAATTTCCGAAGTTTGGCTCGGGTACGTTCAGTGAACGAACGAGCGGGTTTTCCTAACTTTTGATCCGGTGCTCGGAATTGAAATCCGAGGGCACCGATGAACTCGCAGCGCCGAAATTCGCTAATTGAGACCTTTTCGGAAGTTGCGTTTGTTGCGGGTTGAAAGTTAGTTTTGGGGATTAAAAGATAAGTAAAATAAAATTGTGTGTGAATTTTATTTTATTCGTGGTGGTTAGACTCTCTCATGGGAAGTTGTTGGTGGGGCCCACAACCACCCAACTTCCCATGTGTGGTTATGAGGGAGGTGGGGCCCACACGATCCCCCACCTTTTCAAATTCCCTAACCCCTCTAAACCCCCTCTTAAATTATGTGGCTCTCCCCTACATTAATTCTTGCCAACTTATCTCTTCTTTTATTTTTTTTGACAACTCCAGATTTTAATTAATGTAATGAATTCAACTTTTGAATTTTGAAAGGTTGGCAAAGTGAAAATAAAATAAGGTGTAGCTTATTTTATTTTGGGAGTTGCTGTGTTGTGTGGAGATTTGAGAGAAGAAGAGTTCTACACTTTGAAGAACTTCATCTTCCTCCTTGAAGAACGCGAAGAACACCGACACGCCGTTCTATCTTCTCTCCACGTCAAAGAAAGGGAGACACCGCTTCCTCCTCGGTTTTCCTTCGTCGACTTGAGAAGTTTCGCCAACGACGTATCGCATCGGACACATCCCTTCGTCAACGGATTTGACGAACGACGACCGCGACGCCCGACCTCCGCGACGTCGTCTTCCGCAGAACGTAGACAAATCTTCGAACCTTATACCAAGGTAGGGGTTGTTGATTTATTTTTGGTTTAATTATTTTATTCTTGATCGTGAATTTAGCAAGTCTAACGTGTGGCTTTGAATTATTTAAAGTTGCGTTATTATTTTAACGTGAGGGGGCCGGACCGCACGAACACGGCCGAACCCCCTCCATCGTTCTTGTTTATTCTTGCGGGTGGAAGCAAGTGGCGTGGTGCCGTCGCACCACGCGGATAATCGTGCAAAGCAAGTGGCGTGGTGACGTCGCACCACGCGGATAATCGTGCAAATATTTTACGCGGCGCCGTCGCGCCACGCCGAGGAAGAATCTTCAAGAACGCGACGTCGTCGCGCCGCGTTGAAAGGAATCAAGGCACGACGAAGGGGCGCGGTGCCGTCGCACCGCGCTGGACGACGAACACCGCGGCCGGTTCTGGGCCGCGGCGGGAAGAGAAGACCGGCGGCCGGGCCGCCGGCGTCGGAAGCCGAAGGGGGGACCGAAATTTCCGGTCCCGTTGAAGAAAACCGGTCGGCCAGCTGGCCGGCCGGAAGGCATTAAAACTGGGGGAATTAATCCCCCGGCCATCATACAAAAACCCCCCTCTTTATGAGGGGGGGCGGTTCTTTGAAGAGAGGGGGGCAGCCGGCCCCCCGGTTTGTTTCCAGCCGGCCCCCACGTGCGGGGGCCGTTATCTGCAAATGGCGCGGCACAAAGGCCGTGCCGCTTCCCAATCAGCGGGGGCTTGCCCCCCGCGTGCCGACCATGTGTGGCGCCAGCCTCCGCGGCTCCCCGCGCCGCCCCTGGGGGGGGGGGGGGTCGGGCCGGGTCGGCCCGGACCCGGACCCCCCCGTTTCGAACCAGTTCCGGTCTTTTGGCCATATCTTGAGCCTCGGACCTCCGAATGATGAACCGTCTGCGGAAACACGATCCTTGGATCGAGGCGGTCGTTTCGGTATATCGCACTCAAGGTTTCGGATTACTTTAAGTTCGGCCGGGTTGGTTCGTTCACGAAACCAACCGGGCCTTCGGAGCGGAAACGCTCATATCTTGAGCTACGGACGTCCGATTGACGTGCCGTCAGCTGTGTTGTGTCCCTCTTAGTGAGACGAATCTTTTGGCATACTCCGCCCGAGGTCTGGACGCAGGTGGAGTACGGTCGGGTTGGTTTTGCCTTAAAAACCAACCGGGCCCCGGAGACGAAAATGCCAATAACTCTCAGACCGGGCGTCCGATCGACGCGCCGTCTGTTGCGTTGAGTTCCTGTTGACGATACGGAACTTTTGGATACATCAACTCTGGTCTTCGTGACAGTTGATGTATCAGCCTCTCGGCTCATGGGGCGGACCCTCCGAACGAGCTTGCTATGTGCGGGAACCCTAGTGCTGGCTGCGACTGTTCTACTGCTACGACTGCTACTGTGACTACGACGACGACAGTACAGAGATCCTGTGTGGATTCGACGACGACGACTTTAGCACTCAGCGATCCTACGTGGATCAGTGCTACAGGTCCTGTGTGGGCCCGATCCTGTGTGGGTCCTTGCGCTCAGCGGTTCTGTGTGAGCCAGCGCCTACAGGTCCTGTGTGGGCCCGATCCTGTGTGGGTCATTGCGGGGGTTAGTTACCTATCGATCCTTCGTGGGTCCGACGACTTAGATGGATCAGTGATCATCTTTATCGTCCTCTGAAGAAGTATACCTGTGTGAGCTGAATCCTATTGCTTTCCTGTGTGGATTGTGTTGTGCAATCCTGTGTGGATTACGTTTTGCTTTCCTGTGTGGAATACGTTTACTTTCCTGTGTGGACTGAGTTGTACTTGGGCTCGGAGGTTAGAGCGTATTTGAATTGATGACTTAGGTATATGTATGGGCATATACCTAAGCAGTGTCGGTTATTACTTCGTGATTGTTACTTTTCTTCGTGGTTTATCCTTTGTGGATTTGAGAGACCTTCAGGGGTCTCGGGGTCCCTACTGAGTAGCTTATACTCACCCCTGCACGGGCTTTGCCCGCACTACGTTGTGTTGGTTGCAGACGACGGACATCATTGACCTTAGCTGAGGCTTGCAGAGCGGGACGGTACCCGGAGGTGGACCACTGGGCGGGACGTGCACGGAGCGGACGGCGGGACCCGTTGAGCAGAGGAGCTATCTGTACCCACCCTTCAGGTGGGATTTCCAGTGGACAGCTTGGTGTAGCGGCTTTTACTTTTCAGTTGCTGTTTTCCCTTTCGAGTTGTACTTTACTTTTAGTTTGGGTTTGTATTCTGGCCCATTTACTTTTCCGCACTTTCAGTTGTACTCTTCTTTGTTTAGTGTTTACTTTTTGCTTGCTTACTCTGTGGTGTTTGTTACTTTTCAAAGGCAATGCCTTCCCTTTTTACCGGGATTTACGCCTTGGTGCTAGTCGCCAGCCCCTGGCCTATGGAAGGCGGGCTTGGGGTAGTCACGGCACGGACCCCGAGGGCGGGTCGTGACATCGCATTATATAAATATTTTTTTCTTTTTGATTTTTTTTGACTTTTATCAGCGCTTTTTAGAATAGTTGATAAAATTCCCCTTTTATAAGCACTAAATAAAGCGCTGATAAAGGGGTATTTTATTAAGGTTTTTTTTGTGCTGATAAAAGGTTCCTTAATAAGCACTTTTATAAGCGCTGATAAAAGGGAACCCCTATATCCACACCTCGATTGACAGTGCTTTTTTAGCACTATTAATGCACTTTTCCAGCGCTGATAAAGGCTGTGTTTGTAGTATTGTGCACACGCAATGCACGTGCATTATTCTATTATCACATGTGATATTATTTATTATTTTAATCATTCACATTGAAATGCATATTCTTGTGGACTTGGTTATTAATTTTTGATTATTTCCAAGCTCATGCACATGCACATGCACATGCACTTGTATGTGTGTTATTATTTATTATTTATTATAATTTAAATGCACATGCACGTACACATGAAATTCACATGCGTTATTATTTATTATTTATTATTTATTATCATTCACTTGCAAATGCGCAGGCATATGCACATGCATGTGCGTTATTATTTATTATTTAAACCATGCACATGCATATGCACATGCACATGCGTTATTACTATTATTATTATTAGAGGTATTTTTAGGGTTTACTAGCATTTTTTAGGATTTTTAAGTGATATTAAAATTTATTATGGTTTGTTAGGGTTTTAGGGTTTTATGATTTTTTAATGGTATATTACTATTTTTTAGTGTTCGGTGGGGGTTATTACGATTTTATTAGGGTTTTTATTAGGGTTTATTATGGTGTGTCAAGGTTTTTTAGTGTTTATTAGGTATTTTTAGAGTTTTATTAGGATTGATTTGGGTTTATTAGGGTATATTATTGTATATTTGGGAATGTTTAAGATTTATTAGCATTTATTATGGTTCATTGTGGTTTATTAATCTTTAATAGGGTATATTATGTGTTTTTAGGGTTTAGTAGTGTTTATTAGGGTTTATTAGCGCTTTTAAGCTTTGTTACGTTTTGTTAGCATTTATTAGATGGTTTAGGGCATTTAATTTGTATATTTGTGTTATTTAGGGTTTAGTGGTATTTATTATGATTTATTATGGTGTGTTAAGGTTTATTAGGGTTGACTAGGTATTTTAGGGTTTTATTAGGGTTGACTAGGTATCTTTAGGGTTTTATTGGGGTTTATTAGGGTTGAGTAGGGTTTATTAGGGTTTGTTAGGGATTTTTAGTGTTTAATAGGGTTTGTTATTGTTTTTATTAGGGTATATGAGTGTTTTTTAGTTTTTGTTAATATATATGAGCGGTTGTTAGGACTTTTTATATTTTCTTAGCATGTTTTTAGTGTTTGTGAGAATTTTTTATGGTTTATTAGGTTTTATTAGAATTTATTATGCTTAATTAGGTTTTCTATGGGTTTTTAATGGGTTGTTAGCATTTTTTTTGTTTATCGGGGTATAGTTGGGTTTTATTAGGTTTTTTATGGTGTGTAAAGGTTTATAATGGTTGAGAAGGTATTTTCACGGTTTTATTATTGTTTTATTATGGTTTATTAGTTTTAATTAGGGTTTATTAGGTATTTTTAGGGTTTATTTGGGTTTGTTATGAGTTTATTAGTTTTTTTGATTTATTAGGTTATATTATTGTTTGTTAGGTCTTTTTAGATAATATAGCGTGTTTTTATAGTTTTTGAGCATTTTGTTTTTTTGTGAGCGTTTTTAGGGTTTCTTAGGTTATATTAGAGTTTATTATGGTTTATTAGGGTTTCTATGGATTTTTAAGGTATATTAGCGCTTTCTGTCTTTATTAGGTTATATTAGTATTTTTAGGTCTTTTTAGTTAACATAGAGTGTTTTTATTGATTGTGGTCGTTTTTTTATTGTTTGTGAGTGTTTTTAGGGTTTATTAGGTTATGTGATAGTTTATCAGGGTTTCTAGGGATTTTTAAGGTATACTAGCGTTTTTTTCTTTATTAGGGTTTTCCAGGGTTTTATTAGGGGTTATTATGGTGTGTTATCGTTTGTTAGGGTTGAGTAGGGTTTATTTGGCTTTATTTATGGATTATTAGGGATTTTTAGGGATTTTTAGGGGTTTATTAGGGTTTATTAGGGTTTATTAGTGTCTACTAGGGTTGGTTAGGATTGTTTAGGTTTTCTTAATGTGTTTTTAGGGTTTATTAGTTTTTATTATCATTTATTAGGGTTTATTAGGTATTTTTGGGGTTTTATTTGGGGTGAGTAGAGTTTCATAGGGGTTTTTGGGATTATAAGGTGTTTTTAGGGATAATTAGAGTTTATTAGGGGTTTATTAGGGGTTAATTTTTTATATTATGGTATATTAGGGATTAATATTTTTGAGGGTATTGAAGGGTCTGTAGGGTTTTTGTAGCATTTTTTAGGGTTTGTGTAGCGTTGTTAGAGTTTATGTAGCATTTTTAGTGTTTCTGTATCATTTTTAGGTTTTAGATAGTGTTTTTTGGTTTTATGTATCATTTTTAGGGTTTATGTAACATTTTTAGGGTTTATGTAGAGTGTTTAGGGTTTAGGTTTTATGTAGCAATTTTTTAGGGGTTATATTGCGTTTTCGGGGTTTATGCTGCATTTTTAGGGGTGATTTAGCAATTATGTTGCATTTTTTTAGGGTTTATATAATGTTTTTAGGGTTCATGTAGTTTATTTGGGGTTCATAATATGTTTTTATATTTTATGTAGCATTTTTTAATGTTTATGTTGCGTTTTTTGGGTTTATGGTGTGTTTTAAAGGGTTTATGATACAGTTCTAGGGTTTATGTAGTGCTTTTAGGGTTTATGTAGCGTTTTTTGGGTTTATGATGCATTTTCTGGTTTATGTTGAGTTTTTTGGGTTTTTATTTCATTTTTTAGGGTTTATGTAACGTTTTTTGGGTTTATGTATCTATTTGAAGCCTTTTGGGGGTTTTAATGATTGTTTATGGGGGAAAGGTAGATGAGGGAGCCTGGCTATTCCTGTACACCCCACAATTTATTAAGAATAAAGAGGACACTACAGACATGGTAGGGGCAGGGTCAATTGACCCATGCCCAAGAAACAATCCCCAAAGTGAAAACAAAGAAAGAAAAAGACCCAAGAGACCAAACACCGTAGCAACTTCGACTCCTTTCATCCAACAACATTATAGCCATCAACAACAACTTCATCAGCATTCATCAGCACTAAATCAACATCACCACAAAAACCATCCCACAACATCACCATATTTCATCACCAAACCAAGATCAGCAACCATCATCCAAAAAACCAAACTGAGATTCAGAAGCCATCACCGTTTAACACTGCCACCCTACCAAGACTCGCCCTTGACGCCGAGCTGGACCACCAACACCATCCCAAAACCGCCACATACGCCATCATATCAAGCCAAGATGAGGTCCAATATGATGGGGAGGGTAGAAAGAGCATAGGTGGACGCACGAGTTAAGGGGAATGCCAATGGTGGGCAGCCACACTCCATCATCCAAATCCAACAATCCCCTAGCAAATCATCTAAACACCGCACATCAGCAAAACCACTACAAGTCAGATTCCAGCAACACCAACCCAGGTAGAACCAACCAAAGAACAGCACACACAAGCAGCGACCAACAATCCTCAACAAAGCCAGAAACCATCTCTTTAAATCCCAGCAACCAGGAACCGAAAAACCAAAATCACCGGTATCAACATCATAAAAATCACCGCCTCCAATCCAAACAGCTCTTATAAATAAGTAGGTCAAAATCCAACATCCATCACATCCTTACCCATCATATCCAAGGAGATAATAGCTCAAAATCGAGCAAACATGGCCATTAGCCTGAGCGGCTTTCAGTATTCCATGCCTCCCAGCACAGCTAGCAATGTACCACCAGTAATCTAAGCCAGTACCAAAACACAACACCCAACACTCCTTGGATAGAGCTAGCTTGCATGACATCCCCAAAAATGCTTAACAAATCTCAGCAAATCCAGTAAAAAGTACCCATAGTAACTCATCAACCCAACCACCACCAATAAACAGAATATCATGAAGAGCCAAGGAATCTGACCAAATCAAGCATCAAAAGCATGAAGCAGAGAAGAAGACGATGGACCATACTGAACACACACCTGCATCTTCTTCACGGATCGAAGAAAATATCAGACCAGAACACTGAACAAACCTTTTGAATTGCTAGATCGAGACTCTAAGAACTGAAATGAGGGAGAACAAACCTTGCCTGCCACCTTTGGTCTAGAGAAAACTTCTGAGGTCCGAAGTCTCCGAGATCTCCCCCCACAAGAAATAGAGGGAAGGTCCGCGAAAGGTACCGAAAAACCAATCGGCGTCGTTGCTGAGAAAACGTGAAGTCGTCGAAGAGCAACATCTGCACCGAAGGACTCTACATCGACCCACTGCCACCATGAGTGCCTCCCATAAGGCTGAGAGGATTGGGGAAAATATCTAACCCTGTCATCTCCAGGGGAAAACACTAGAATCCGCGACGAGAGGGAGAGAAATCTAGGAGAGTGCACCGCTATCATGGTTGTCTATGGTTTGTAGTGTTTTTAGGGGTTTTAAGGGTTTTTAACAGGTGTTTATGTTTTTTTATGGTATCAGATGGCCTTTTAATGGTTTTGGGGGGTTTTATGGGTTTATTTGTTTTTTTGGGATTGATAGGGGGTTTTAGGGTTTTTAGTGTGTTTTAGGTTTTGTTTGGGTATTGTAGTGGTTTTTATGGTTTATATAATGTGTATTAGCGTTTTTTGGGTTCATTAGGGTTTTTTGTGTTTTTTATAGTTTAATATGGTTCTTTAGGGTTTATTAGGGTTCTTCATGGTTTATTTGTGTTATTTAGGATTTTTTACAGTTTATTAGAGTTTTTTATTGTATGTAAGGGTTTTATTGGGCATTTGTAGGTATTAATAGCCTTTCTAGGGTTTATCAACCTTTTTTAGGTTTATTTAGGATTTATTCGGGTTTATTAAATTTATTTTATTTATTATGGTTTAGTAACATGTATTTGGGCTTATTATGATTTATTAGAGTTTATTATGATTTTTTAGGGTTTATTGGGGTTTATTTGGGGTTTGTTATGGTTTGTTTCAGTTTGTTATGATTTATTTGGCGTTGTTAGGATTTGTTATGATTTATTTGCGATTCTTAGGTTTGTTACGATTTATTCTGGTGTTATTAGGGTTTTTTAGTGTTTATTAGTGTGTTGTAGGGTTTTGTAGGCTATTATTTGAGGATTTTTGTAGCGTTTTGTCGGGTTTGTGAGTGTTTTTAGTGATTATTAGGGTTTATTATGGTTCAATAGTGTTTTTATTGTATATTATGGGTTTTAGGGTTTTTAGCGTTTATTAGGGTCTAATAGAGTTTGTTAGGTTTTATTATAGGTTATTAAAATTTATTAGTTTTTAAAAGGGTTTTTAGGGTTTAATAGTGGGTTTTATGGGTTATTAGGGTGTATTAGTGGTTGTTAGGGTTTGTTAGGTTTTGTTAGGGTTTTTAGGGTTCTTTACAGTTTGTTTGAGTTGATTGGGGTTTTATGCATTTTTTTGGGTTTTATAGGTGTGTTTGGATTTTTTATGCTTTGTTGGGTAATTTTAGCATTTTGGGGGTTTTGTATTGTTTTTTTGGTTTTGATGCATTTTTCGAGTTTTTGTAGCAATTGATAGGGTTTATGTAGCGTTGTTAGTGGCTTTAGTGGTTCTTTATCGTTCTTTAGGGTTTTTAGGGGTTTTAGGGTTTTTAGGGTTTTTAGGGTTCTTTAGGGTGTATTAGGGTTTCTTTTGAGGTTTTTATGTTTTGTTAGGGGGTTTTTAGGGTTTTAAGGGTTTCATAGGGTTGGTTAGGGTTTTTTTATCCATTTTTAGGTTTTTAGGGTTTTTAGCGTTTTTAGTGGTTTTTAGGTTTTTTAGGGTTTTTTGAGGTTTTTTACGGTTTTTAGGTTTGTTTTCAGGTTTTTTCAGTTTTAGGAGTTTTAGGGGTTTTTTTGGGTTTTTTGGGTTTTTATAAATTTTTAGGATGTTTAGGGTTTTTAGGGTTTTTTAGGGATTTAGGTTTTTTTGGGTTTTTATGGTTCTCTAGGGTTTTGTAAGGTTTTTCTGGGTTTTTTAGGGTATTTATGTGTGAATATTAGCATTTTTAATGTTTTAATAGCGTTCTTGTTGTATATTTGGGTTTTTAGGTATTTTGTAGCATTTATTGGGGTCTAATAGGGTTTTAGGGTTTATTACGATTTATTAGTGTTTATTAGGGTTTAGTAGTGGGATTTAGGGTTTATTAGGGTTTATTATGTTTTATTATTGGTTTGTAGGGATTGTTAGCATTTATTAGTTTATATTAGAGTGATTTAGGGTGTCTAAGGGTTTGTTAGGGTTTCTAAGGTTGTGTTAGAGTTTTTTAAGGGCGGGTTAGGCTTTTTATGGGAGGGTTAGGGTTTCTAAGGATGTGTTATGGTTTCTATGGGTTTCTAAGGTTGTGTTAGGGTTTCTGTGGGTGTGTTGGGGTTTCTAAGGTTGTGCTTGAGTTTCTAAGGGTCTGTTCGGCTTTCTAAGGGTGTGTTAGAGTTTCTAAGGGTGTGTTTGGGTTTCGTTGGTTTGTTTAGGGTTTTGTTAGGGTTTTTAGGGTTTTTAGGGTTATGTTAGGGTTTCTTATGGTTTCTTATGGCTTTTTTATGTTTTCTTCGGGGTTTTTGTGTTTATTGGGGTTTCTTAATGCTTCTTGGGGTTTTAATAGGGATTGATAGGGTTTTTAGGGTTTGTTATTTTTTTTAGGGTTTTTTTGGGTTTGTTAGGGTTTGTTACTGTTTGTTAGGGTTTGTTAGGATTTTTTAGGATTTTTCAAGGTTTTTAATGGTTTTTAGTGTTTTTGGGGTTATTCATGGTTTTTAGGGTTATTTAGTTGTTCATGGTTGTCACAGATGTGTATAACTAGTCGCAAGCTTCAATTTGATATGTGGGAGAGGTGAAAAGGCACCCAGAGTAGATGTTATGGTCATTTGATGGACATCAGGACATTTTGGGTCTTTAATAACGTGATATGGTGTACCTATTGGTCATAGATGTGTATATATAGTCGAAAGATTCAATATGATATATGGTAGAGGCAAAACGGACTCCCGAAGTAGAGGTTATGGTATTTTGGAGGGTTTAAGTACCTTTTTGGGCCTCCAAGGATGTGAGAATGTTCTTCATTGATTATAAGAGTGTAGGTCTAGTCTCAAGATTCGATTTGATATGTGGAATAGGTGAAACAAACACTCACAGAAGAAGTTATTGCAAAACGGACACCAGAAGCCAATCTGTTGACCATCCAATGGGATTTTGGGTCTTTTGGGGGTTGAAGAATGTCAGAAAGGGTTCTAGTGGTTAACAAAGTGTGTATCTTTTCAAAATCATTGATTTGATATGTGGTAGATCCAAAATGAACACACATAAAAGAAGTTTTTTTTTGTTTTAAATTGAGCAACCCTTCTAGCGCCTAAAAACCTATGAAACCCGCAACTCACTAAAATAGGAATAACCTCTCCTTCGGGTGTCTGTTTGTGTGCTGTGACTAGTAAAATCGAAGCCCTTGAGATGAGTGAGGACCAAGTCTAATCGAAATTTTGAGAAGATCAAAGAAACATAATATATATTAGTTATACCACTCCAAAAAAGTCCAACTTCAACCGGCCATAACTTTCACTCTGGTTTCCAGTTTGAGCTCTACCACTTGATAAGATCTTCGGAGATGGCTAACTTGAAAAAAGTTAAAGTCATGTTTGTGACCCTAAAATCCCAAAAAACCATTAGAAGGCCTCTGAAACTCCATTTCCAGGTCCAGATCCCTCTCAAATGTTTCGTAAAATGGCCATAACTTCTGATCTGTGTGTCTGTTCGGCCTCCAACACCTCATTTTATCATAGTTCGTTCCAAGAGATTTAGTTTGACTATTCATGGAGTAGAAATGGACACCTGAACGAGAAGTTATTATTTTTTTAATGACTCTCTCATTTGTTAGGTTTTTCGAGACACCATTTCTAGCACTTTTTTCATGTCTGCTGTTTTTTCAAAAAACTATAACTTATTATTATTGTTATTATTATTATTATTATCATCATCTCATGAAAATGCACATGCACATGCATGTGCATTATTATTATATTTTTATTACCATGCACATGCACATGCAATGCACAAACGTTATTTTACAATCACATATGTTGTTATTATGATTGTTATTATTTTATTGTGGTTGTGGTTGTTGTTGTTGTTGTTATTGTAATTATCATCACATGAAAAGGCACATGCAAATGCATATACACGCTCATTCAACGCACATGCGTTATTACATATTATTTATTATCATACACAGGCACATGTAATTCACATGATATATTCTATTATCATATGCATTAGTACTACTACTATTATCACCATTACTACTACTATTATTACTAGTGTTGTTATTATTACTATCATCACAAGAAAATGTAGATGCACGTGCGTTATTATTTATTATTTATTACCATGTACATTCATATGCAAAGCACTTGTATTATTCTTTTATTATCATCATTATTATTATCAGAATTTTTTTTAATAATAATAATATTATTATTATCATTATCATTATTGTTATCATTATCATATTAAAATGCACATTCTTGTGCATTTTTATTTATTATTTATTATCATTCACAAGCACATGCACATACACATGCAATTCACATGTGTTATTATTTATTATTTATTATTTATTATCGTTAACATGAAAATGCATAGGCATAAGCACATGCTCGTGCGTTATGATTTATTATTTAAACCATGCACATGCATATGCACATGCACGTGCGTTATTACTACTATTATTATTAGAGGTATTTTTAGGGATTTTTATGTGAATATGCAATGCACTTGTATTATTCTTTTATTGTTATTATTATTATTATTATTATCAGAGTTTTTTTTATTATTATTATCATTATCATTATTATAATCATTATCACATGCAAATGCACATGCATGTGCTTTGTTATTTATTATTTATTACCATGCACGCACATGTGTTATTATTATTATTATTAAAATTAGTATTATTAATATTATCATCCACTGTAAAGGCACATGCACATGCATGTGCGTTCTTATTTATTATTATTTATTTATTATTTAAAACTATGCACATGCGCAAGAAATGCACTTGTGTTATTCTTTTATTATTATTATTATTATTATTATTATTATTATTATTATTATTATTATTATTATTATTCTTGTTGTTGTTTTTGTTTCTATTATCAAATACAAATGCACATGCACGTGCATTGTTATTTATTATTTATTACCATGCACGTGCATGCATCATTATCATTATCATTACATGTAAATTAACATGCACGTGCGTTATTATATATTATTTATTATCATGCACATGCAAATGCAATGCACTTGTGTTATTCAATTATAACATGTGTTATTATTATTTATTCTAATGCACGTTCACATGCAATGCACGTGCATTATTTTGTTATCACATGTGTTATTATTTATTATTTATTATCATTCACATTCAAATGCACATTCATGCAGACTTGGTTATTATTTATTGTTTATTTCCATGCTCATGCACATTGTAACGACCCGACTCTTTGGAAAAGGTACGGATCGTTATTTTTGCTTTAAAATATTTCCTTTAAGATTGTTTAAGGTGTGTAATGTTCTAAGGAAGGTTCGGGGAGTTTCCGAGGCTTGTTCGGAGACCGGGAGTTGGAGAAAGGGACTTACAGACAGGGGCGCACGGCCTGTGCACAGCCTGCGCACGGTTTGGGTAAATTGTGCGGCCTTTGGTTTGAAGGCAGTGATATGCGCACGGTTTGCACACGACATGAATAGTAAATTCGCACAGTTTGGGTAGACCATGCGGCCCTGCTTTCTAGAGGCAGTGAGGTGTGCACGGTTTGCGCACGGTTTGGTAAACCGTGCGCCTAAACCCTGTGACCCTGATCTGGGAAAAAATTTACAATTTTTCCATTATTTATATTTAACCCTAAGACCTATTCCTTTCTCCTACCCGCAAACAGAACCAGAGGGGAGCCTCCTTTGACCTCCAAAACCCTATCCTCACTCTTTCTCTTGTCGTTTCTTCCCTCGGTGTCCGTTCTTCGATCCGTCAAAGGCGTTGGATACCCCAAGGTAAGGCTAACCTCACACACTCCTTTCTCCTCAGAAAATATTGCTCTCCATCATGTTATTTTGATGTAGGCTCTTATGCCTTATTTTCAGGGCATTGGATTGAAACTCAGATCTCTTCCAATCTACTTCGAATCTGAGGTCGATATCGAGTGAGCCTACGTCTACAGCCCTAAGGTAGGTGGTCACGTGGTTTCTGTTTTGGGTTTTCGTCATTCTTGAGTTTATTTTTTCATGTCGTGGTTTGCCTTTTTCCAAACCCCTTTTTTATATTGGCTGCTTACTGTCTAAATGACCCTTGTGATAGGAGGGTATGGGAACCACCCTCATTTGGGTGTTTGGGTACCGTATGACCCCGGTATGGACACCCATAGGTGTTATACCTTGAGTTTTAGCCCTTTTCCACCTTTGGACCATATGGGTATGTCTTGAAAGCCATTTTCCATGTGAGGAAAATGGGATGTTTTGGTTAGGGCTTGTCTAGGATGAGTTAGCCTAAACCCCTTTTATTATTTCAATTGCATGTTTGCTTGGAATGTGATTATATGATATTGTTAGATGGAAATGCCATGTTTTATTGATATGAATGTTATAAGAAGTGTATGCCTTATAACCTATACTATTAAATGATTAAGCTTCGTGCTAGGGGAAAACCATGAGAGCTCCCCTAATTGAATTATAAAAGCTTCGGGCCATGGGTAGACCGTGAGAGCTCCCCTATGTTACGGTTCGCGCTAAGGGTGGATTATGAGAGCTCCCTTGAATCATTCTTATGCTTCGGGCCGGGGATAGTCCGTGAGAGCTTCCCCATGGTTGGTCTAGGGGTAGGATCGAGAGCACTGCCCCTGGGTTAAGGACGTCTGTGAGTTTCATCCTGGTCCTACCCAACGTATTATATATATATATGTATATATTTATATCTATACTGAGATGTTTGTTCAGACTACCAACCATGATCTGAAGCAGGTAGACCCGCAAGGTGTCCTTCCGGAACCTGAGCAGGAGAGTTTCTTATTTCTTTGTTTTAGTTACTTTCACTCTATTGCTCACTATTACTGTGAACACCTATTTGGATTACACGTAGACCACTTTGGTGGTGGCCTACTGAGACTTGTCTCACACCCTACTCAGGCGGCCTCTTGGGCACCTATGTAGACTTTACTGTCGCAGGTACTAGAAGGTGCAAGGCCCCAGCTGCAGGTGGTTGATACTTGTACATTCTAGCTTGAGTTCCAGAGTAGCGTAACGAGCTTGGCTAGGGATGCTTGTGAGCTACCTTTTGTTCCTTTTGTACTGCTTGTAGCATTCCAGTCTTTTTTTACATTTGCATCAACATGCCATGCATACCTATTGTATAAAACACTGCCTATGAGGCTTTTGTATGTTATAAAGGGTTACTTTACTTATGTTGTTTGGTTTGAATGTTTCCCCTTTTCTCCTGTTTATCCATTGGTTGTTCTTCTGCTATCTATTAATTTTCTGCTACTTCCGCTGTGTACTCAGACATGGGGGTACAGTCTTCGCACTGACTTTCCATTAAAACCCCACTGTTAGTCCGCAGCCCCTGGCCTATGGGGAGACGAGCCAGGGGTCATGTGGCCAACCGGGCTCGGGGCTCGGGTTGAGGGGCAGCCGGGTCCGGGACGTCACAAAGTTGTATAAGAGGTTTCTTTCTTTCTTTCATTTCTATTTGGCGACGATAGACTTGGAGAATGAGAATTCTTAGGGACTTGGTTATGATCCGTTCTTGGGTGTCATGAACCCATGTATGGGGAAAAGACCAAGTTTCATATTTTATGTTGTTATTGATTTTTCTATTAGTTTTGATACTGTTTCACCATCGGGTGCTTCACATGATATGTGATGTTAAAGAAATTTGTGAGGTTGGAATTTGGATTTCATGGTTTGACCCAATGAAATGAGGGTTATGCATTAGAACATGCATCACGATAGGAACAATATGGTTAGGTCATGCATCCTGCCATGCCACGTTTAAATTTTTAGGGAGCATTGCCTGTTGTTTATTCCCATGCCTTGTTTATATGTGTGCCTTTGTGATAGCCCTTCATTCTTGTTGTCTATTGAGGGATGATGTGGATTTAGTGGGTGTCACTCTTTGGTTCATAAGGTGTATGGGCCCTTATGGATCGAAAAATGGCATTCCAACTAAACTGATCATTTACTTCAAATCAAATTCAAATACTTAACTAGCACAAGTAAATGAGAAATGATGAGAGACATCATCTTTCAATTCATAAGGAGTATGGGCCCTTATGGATTGGTAAATGATGCACTAATGGAATGTAAGTGCTAAATGAATTTGAATTGTATGCGTATATATATGGGCATCATACATTGATTCATGAGGTGTTGTGGGCCCTCAGGGATCAGAAATTGGTGAACCATTTGTTAAATCATTTGAACAAATGTCATTTAAATGAAATGAAATGTTAATTGAACCTGACCTAGACCCGACTTCTAAGTGGGAAAGAGGTAGTGACTATAGTGGTTTAGGTGACTGTTCCTTGTGTAGTTTTGGTTTTAGGAGGTTTTTGACATGTCCTGCGTTTTTGAGCTTGTCAAACTCTGAAATGAAATGTTTTGATTAATGGGAGCCAAATTCCATCAGTAAGGTGTATGGGCACCTTGACGATCGGTAGGTGTCCACCCATGTTATTGGGCCTTTGTATGACCATGTTATGTGGGGAATAATTTTAAAAGTGAAACTGTTGAGTTTTGACTTTAAATGGTTTTGTTAATTTTTCAAAAAGCTCAACTGGACCCAATTAGGTCATTTGGAGCATGTTTAAATGAAATGATTGGTTATGGGTATGCTTTTTGAAGAACCCAGGTTGAATAAATGAGACCCTTGAAGGTTGCTTAATCGGTTAAAAGGAATTTAGATGCTAAATTGTCTGTTTATGATGAAATGTCTGTGAATGTAAAATGATTAAAGAGAAAGTTTGTTACAACTTGCCTTTTTTTTCATAGCGCATTATTTGGAAAACCAAGGGCCTTATTGTTAAATGGTAATTATGAATGATCTTAATTAGAACCTGACATGGTATACTTTTTTTGAACACTAGTTGAGGGGTAGTTTTAAATGTTTTAAGTGATATGCCTTGGAATGGAGACGTGAGGGTTGTTCCATAGGTCGGTCCTGTTAGTTATGGATTTAATAAAAAGGTATCTCTTGGGCCTAATGAAATCTTCTTGCATGACCTAGGGATAGGGTCAACATGTATGCTTTGTGCGTGGGGGGCTAGCCTATGGTAGGTAGTGCCCTTAGAGCTTTTGAGCCTTGCTTGTACGGTGATCTTTCTGACACTGGGTACCGTTCGGGTACTGTTGTCCCTTGTAGGACTTTTAGTTTCCAATGAAACCCTTTTTCAGATGGGTGTTCGTGTTTTTCCATGACCTTGTTGTGGGCTTGAGCCATGGGTAATGCTCGGTATTAGATAGTTAGACATGTTGCGGGCATGGTCAGTTTCTTTATTGGTTTCTTGACTCTTTCATCTTTCTTAGTGATGAAGACTTGGTATATTGTCATCCATATTAGTGGTCGTATGGGGAAATACAACATTTTCCATAAATCTCTTATGCTATTATGTACGGTCTTGGGTCATCTCCATGGTAGATTGACCTGAGCATTTGAGGATGTAGTTGTCCCAATGATCGGGATGATTTTCTAGTGATTTGATTGTTTTGACATGCCAGTATTGCTGTTTCGGAATCTTTGAATGCTTTGACATTATGATCATGGCTCGGAGGAACATCACACGTTTGTTTAGGTGGTTATGAACTAGTTGTTTGTGAGTAGCTAGTCTTTTCTTATTTTGGTGACACTGACACTTCTTTGGTGGGAAGCGTCATGCCAGTTAGTAAAGTCTGTCCTTTTGGGAAGATGGAACATGACAAGAGGGGCCATTTGGGAATGGTCGGGCCTGCTTGAATGCCTTTGAGGCTTGAAAATATTGTTGCAAGATGTTTCCTACTTGGCAGAATGAATTTTATCTAGTTTTCTGAAAAACACTGTTAGTCAGGGATGACTTCGGTGGTAAATCGTGAATGGTCGTGGTATGCCTTAGGTGGAAAAGGAATTGTGGTCAGTTTGAGATCTCGATGTGTTGGTAGGTGAAGCCGAGTTTCTTATTTTGAGATGACCTGTGGTGGTTCGACTGTTTCTTCCCAGTTTTTCGGTGTGAATAACTGGAATCTGTTTTAATCATCTTAGTGTATTCTTCTATGTGATGAACATGTCCCCTATCTTGTTCTCATCCTAGATACACTAAGAGGGTGTCGGTCTTACACCACTCTAAAGATCTTAAGTTGTTGAGCTTGTTTGGTTGGTTCTCTTTCGGCGTTACATGCAGGAGGCGTGGTCTGTTCATGAATTGGTCTTGGAAACATCAACGGAAGGTGGGTATGAACCTCGGTGAACGTTCTCATGGTGAATGTGAGATGCCTTGGGAGATGGAATCGTGGTTAAGATTATAAAGCGTCGTCCGTCTAAGATAGGATTTTTCATTAAAAGTCGGACGAAGTGGCTTGAATCCTTTCCTCTCTAATTATTGGTCGGGGCTGTTCATGAACAACCATCTTGACCCGAGCGTTGAGGTCATCAGAGAATCGACCAGTTGTTTATTTCGAAATCATGCTAGATGCGTTATTGGAACTCTTGAAGCGTGCTTTTGAAAGGCAGTTAAAAATACAGATTTGTGGGTTGGTTTGAACATTTAATGTTAAATCCTAAAGTGTAAGTATCTTTGGATAGTTTTTGATGAGACGATGATACGATTATCTCTCTCGTATGACAGGATTGGGTAAGAGTCATCTCGGGGTTTTGGTTGGAAAACGAGCATTGGATCAGGTGTTGATGGCTTAAATGTCGTATGCTTAAATGGATGTTTGTTGGTGCATTGGATGTTTTGAAATGCATTGTGACTTGCGACGACAGTACTGGTGGCCTAGCATGAAGCGGGAGATAGCCGGTTTCATCACGCGTTGTTCCACCTATCAGTAGGTGAACGCGGAACATCAGCATCCAGCAGGGCTTTTGCCGCCGTTGTCCATTCTAGAGTGGAAATGGGATTATGTTTCTATGGACTTTGTAACTGCATTACCTTGGTCACCTCGTGGCAACGATGCAGTATAGGTTATCATAGACCGCCAGACGAAGGTCGCACACTTCCTACCTGTGCGAGAAACCATCACGGTTGACGACTTGGGAAGACTGTATGTCAAGGAAATAGTGCGCCTTCATGGAGCACCTCGATCTGTTTTCTCGGACAGAGATCCTCTGTTTTACATCTCGGTTCTGGCAGGGTTTACTGAAGCCCTTGGGTACGCAGGTACTCTTGAGTATGGCCTATCACCCACAGACTGATAGACAGACTGAGCGGACTATACAACTACTAGAGGATATGTTACATGCCTGTGTTCTCGATTTTGGAGGTTCATGGGAGAAACACATTCCTCTGGTCGAGTTCTATTATAACAATAGCTTTCAGGCTACCATTGAGATGGATCCCTTTGAAGCCTTATATGGTAGGCCTTGTCGCTCGCCTTTGTGTTGGCTTGAAGCAGGGGAGGCAGCTGTTCTAGGACCATGTCTTGTGCAGGAGACTACCGAGCAGATACAACTTATCAGGAAGCGTATGCAGACAGCTCAGTCTAGATAGTAGTCTTATGCTCACAAGCACTGACGAACTCTTGAGTTTGAGGTCGGGAACCGGGTTTTCTTGAAGGTCTCACCCAGGTTAGGGCAGAGACGTTTTCAGAAGTAGGGTAAGCTTTCGCCGAGGTTCGTAGGACCCTTTGAGGTGGTGAAGCGGATCGGACCAGTAGCTTAACATCTTGCACTTACACAAAGATATCCGTCCATGCACAATGTTTTTCATTTATCTTAGCTTTGCCGATACTTTTCAGATTCGACTCATGTTTTTCAGCCTGATGTGGTTGAACTAGATATGGATGCTTCCTTCGAGGAATATCCGATGTGAATTGTTGACCGGAGTGTGAAGACACTCCGAGGCAGGTCCCTTCCACTTGTACGGGTGCTATGGCAGCACGACTGGGTATAGGGAGAGGCCTGGGAGCGGGAGGCTGATATACGATCTTAATGTCCGGAGCTTTTCGCCGGTGACACCACTTTACCCTCTGAAGGCCAACTCGGGGATGAGTTGATTTATGGAGGGGAGGTTGTAACAAACCGACTCTTTGTAAAAGGTATGGATCATTAGTTTTGCTTTCAAATCATTCCTTTAAGCATGTTTAAGGTGTGTAACGTTCTAAGGAAGGTTCAGAGAGTGTCTGGGGCATGTTCGGAGCCCAGGAGTTGGATAAAGGGACTTACCAGATAGGGGGCGCACGACCTGCGCACGGCCTGCACACGGTTTGGGTAAACCGTGCGGCCTTTGGTTTGAAGGTAGTGAGATGCGCACGACATGAATAGTAAAGTCTCACGATTTGGGTAAACCATGCGGCCCTACTTTCTGGAGGCAGTGAGGTGCGCACGGTTTGCGCACGGTTTGGTAAACCGTGCGCCTAAACAGTGCGACTCTGATCTGGGTAAAAATTTATAATTTTTCCATTAATTTTATTTAATCCTAAAACCTATTCCTTTCTCCTACCCGCGGACAGAACCATAGGGGAGCCTCCTTTGAGATCCAAAACCCTCTCCTCACTCTTTCTCTTGTCGTTTCTTCCCCAGGTGTCCGTTCTTCGATCCATCGAAGGCGTTTGATCACCCAAGGTAAGGCTAACCTCACACACTCCTTTCTCCTCAAAAAATCTTGCTTTCTGTCGTGTTATTTTGATGTAGGCTCATATGCCCTGTTTTCAGGGCATTGGACTGAAACTCAGATCTCTCCAAATCTACTTCGAATCTGAGGTCGATATCGAGCGAGCCTACGTCTACAGCCCTAAGGTAGGTGGTCACATGGTTTCCATTTTGGGTTTTCATCGTTCTTGAGTTTATTTTTTCATGTCGTGGTTTTCCTTTTTTCAAAACCGTTTTTTATATTGACTGCTTACTGTCTAAATGATCCTTGTGATAGGAGGGTATAGGAACCACCCTCATTTGGGTGTTTGGGTACCGTATGACCCCGGTATGGACACCCATAGGTCTTATACCTTGATTTTTATCCCTTTTTCTCCATTGGACCATATGGGTATGTCTTGAAATCCATTTTCCATGTGAGGAAAATGGGATGTTTTGGTTAGGGCTTGGCTAGGATGGGTTAGCCTAAACACCTTTTATTATTTTAATTGAATGTTTGCTTGAAATGTGATTATATGATATTGTGAGATGGAAATTCCATGTTTAATTGATATGAATGTTATAAGAAGTGTATGCCTTATAACCTATACTATTAAATGATTAAGCATCAAGATAGGGGCAGACCGGGAGAGCTCCCCTAATTGAATGATAAAAGCTTCGGGCCAGGGGTAGACCGTGAGAGGTCCCCTATGTTACGGCTTCACGCTTAGGGTAGACTGTGAGAGATCCCTTGAATAATTCTTAAGCTTCGGTCTGGGGATAGACCGTGAGAGCTTCCCCAAGGTTGGGCCATGGGTAGGATCGAGAGTGTTGCCCCTGGGTTAAGGACGTTTGTGAGTTACATCCCGGTCCTACCCAATGTATTATATATATATATATATATATATATGTATGTATATATGTATATCTATACTGAGATGTTTGTTCAGACTACCATCCATGAGCTGAAGCAGGTAGACCCGCCAGGTGTCCTTCCGGAACATGAGCGGGAGAGTTGCTCATTTCTTTGTTTTACTTACTTGCACTCTATTGCTCACTATTATTGCGAACACCTATTTGGATTACACGTAGACCACATTGGTGGTGGCCTACTGAGACTTGTCTCACACCCTACCCGGGTGGCCTTCTGGGCACCCGTGTAGACTTTACTGCCACATGTAGTAGTAGGGGAAAGGCCCCAGCTGCAGGTGGTTGATACTTGTACATTCTAGCTGGAATTCCAGAGCATAGGACCGAGCTTGGCTAGGGATGCTCGTGGGATACCTTTTGTTCCTTTTGTACTACTTGTATCATGCCAGCCTTTTGATTACTTTTTCATCAGCATGACATGCATCCATATTGTATCAGACACTGCCTATGAGGCTTCTGTATGTTATACAGGGTTACTTTACTTTTGTTGTTTGGTTTGTATGTTTCCACTTTTCTCCTGTTTATCCATTGGTTGTGCTTCCGCTATCTATTACACTGCTGCTACTTATGTTGTGTACTCTGACATGGGGGTACAGTCTCCCCACTGACTTACCATTACACCCCCACTGCTAGTTGGCAGCCCCTGACCTATGGGGAGACGATCCAAGGGTATTGTGGCCAACTGGGCTCAGGGCTTGGGTTGAGGGGAAGCCGGGTCCGGGACGTCACACACATGCACATGAACACGCACTTGTATGTGCATAATTATTTATTATTTAATATCATTCAAAAGCACATGCACATACACATGCAATTCACATGCGTTATTATTTATTATTTATTATTTATTATCATTCACATTCAAATGCACAGGCATATGCACATGCACGTGCATTATGATTTATTATTAAACCATGCACCTACATATCCACATGCACATGCGTTATTACTAAAATTATTATTACAGATATTTTAAGGGTTTACTATCATTTTTTAATATTTTTAGGTGTTATTAACATTTATTATGGTTTGTTAGGGTTTTAGGGTTTTTTAATGGTACAAAATACCAAAAAATCCAAATCTAAAAAAAAATGCTATTAAACCATTGAAAATGCTAATATTCACAAACAAACCCATAACAAACCACAAAAAACCTGACAAAACCCTAAAAAAACTAAAAACCGAAAATACCCTAAAAACCCTAAAAAACCCTAAAAACCCTAAAAAATCCAAAAAACCCTAAAAAAACCTAAAACCTTAAAAAAAATCCTAAAACCCCTAAAAAAACAAACAAAAACAAAAAACCCCAAAAAGAAACCCAAAAAACCCTATAAAACCTAAAAAAACCAGAAAAAAACTTAAGAAACGTTAATAACCCTAAAAACCCCTAAAAACACTAAAAACCCCTAAAAGCCTAAAAATGCATAAAAAACCCTAACCAACCCTATAAAACCCTTAAAACCCCTAAATCCCCCTATATAACCCTAAAAACCTAAAAAGAAACCCTAATACACCATAAAGAACCCCAAAGAACCCTAAAACCCCTAAAGAACCACTAAAGCCACTAACAATGCTACATAAACCATAAAAATTGATACAAAAAACTGAAAAATGCTTCAAAGCTCACAAAATGCCGCAAAACCCCCCAAAATGCTAAAATAACCCTAACAAATCTTAAAAAATCCAAACACACCCATAAAACCCAAAATAACGCATAAAACCCCAAACAACTCAAACAAACCTTCGCAAACCCTAAAACCCCTAACAAACCCTAACAACCACTAATAACTCCTAAGAACCACTAATAAACCCTAATAACCCCTAAAACCCACTACTAAATGTTAAAAACTCTAATAAACTCTAATAAATCGTAATAACCTCTAATAAACCCTAACAAACTCTATTAGACCCTAATAAATGCTACAAAATCCCTAAAACCCCTAATATAAAATAAAAAACACTATTAAACCATAATAAACCCAAATAATCACTAAAATCCTAACAAACCCAACAAAATTCTTCAAAAACTGCAAATAATAGCCTACAAAACCATAAAACCCATTAATAATCCCTAACATACCCTAATAACCCCAAAATAAATCGTAATAAACCTAACAACCCCAAATAAATCGTAAACAATCCAAACAACGCCAAATAAATTGTTACAAATTGAAAAAAACCATAACAAACCCCCAATAAACCGTAATAAACCCTACAAAATCCTAATAAATGCTAATAAATCGCAATAAACTCAAATACATGTTACTAAACCCTAATAAATAAAATAAACCCTAATAAACTCTAATAAATCCTAAAAAACTCTAAAAAAGGTTGATAAACCCAAGAAAAGGCTATTAATGCATACAAAAGCCCAATAAAATCATAATATACAATAAAAAATGCTAATAAACTATAACAAATCCAAAAGAACACTAATAAACCCTAAAGAACCCTAATAAACCCTAAAGAACAATATAAAACTCTAAAGAACACTAAAAACCCTAAAGAAACCAAAAAAATGCTAAAACACATTAAATAAAACCTAAAAACCACAACAATACACAAACAAACCCTAAAACACACTAAAAATCCCTAACACCCCCTATCAATCCAAAACAAACAAACAAACCCATAAACCCCCACAAAAAACCATGAAAATCCATAAAGTACCATAAAAAACCAAAAACACCCGTTAAAAACCATAAAAATACTACAAACCATAAACAACCGTTAAAACCCTAAGAAAGGCTTCAAATAGAACCATAAACCCTAAAAACCATACATAAGACCTTAAAAATGCAACAAAAACCCTAAAATGCAACATAAACCAAAAAACACAACATAAACCCAAAAAACGCTACATAAACACTAAAAGCACTACATAAACCCAAGAACTCTAACATAAACCCTAAAAACCCAACATAATCCCTAAAAAAGACAACAAAAACATTAAAAAATGCTACATAAAACCTAAAAACCAAATATAAACCCTAAAAACACTACATAAACCCTAAAAACATTACACAACCCCAAAAAATGCAACATAAACGCTACATCACCCCTAAAAACGCTACATAAACCCAGAAAACGTAACATAAACCCTAAAAAAATTCTACATAAAACCTAAACCCTAAACATGCTACAATAACCCTAAAAATGTTATATAAACCCTAAAAATGATTCATAAAATATAAAACTACTAAGTAAACCCTAAAAACGCTACATAATCACTAAAAATGCTACATAAACTCTAACAACGCTATAAAAACCCTAAAAAATGCTACAAAAACCCTAAAGATGCTTTAAAACCCTCAAAAATATTAAACCATAATATACCCTAATATAAAAAATTAAACCCTAATAAACCCCTAATAAACTCTAACAATCCCTAAAAACACTTTATAATCCCTAAAAACCCTAAGAAACTCTACTCAACCCTAATAAAACCCCAAAAATTCCTAATAAACCCTAATAAATGACAATAAAACCTAATAAACCCTAAAAACACAATAAGAAAACCTTAACAACCCTAACCAACCCTAATAGACACTAATAAACACTAATAGACCATAATAAACCCCCAAAATCCCTAAAAAGCCCTAATAAACCACAAATAAATCCAAATAAACTCTACTCAACCCTAACAAACCTTAACAAACCATAATAACCCCAAATAAACCCCTACAAAACCCTAATAAAGAAAAAATTCTAGTATACATTAAAAATCCCTAGAAACCCTGGTAAACTCTAATATGACCTAATAAACACTAAAAACGCACAAAAACAATAAGAAAATGATCCCAAACAATAAAAAAGCACTATATTACCTAAGAAGACCTAAAAACACTAATATAACCTAATAAAGATAAAAAATGCTAATATGCCTTAAAAATCTCTAGAAACCCTAATAAACCATAATAAACTCTAATATAACCTCTGAAACACTAAAAACACTCAAAAACTAAAACTAAAAGCTGACAAACAATAAAAACATGATATATTATCTAAAAATACCTAACAGACACTAATATAACCTAATAAAACAAAAAACTAATAAACCCCTAAGAAACCCTAATAAACCCTAAAAATCCCTTATAAACCCTAATAAAACCATAATGAAACCCTAAAAATACCTTCTCATCCCTAATAAACCTGGACACACCATAACAAAACCTAATAAAACCCAACTAAACCCCAATAAACAAAAAAAAAACACAAAAAAACCATTAAAAAGCCCTATAAACCCTAATAAACCATAATAAATTCAAATAAAATCTAATAAACCATTAAAAATGCTCACAAACACTAAAAACATGCTAACAAAACCTAAAAAGTCATAACAACCCCTAATATATATTAACAAAAACTAAAAAACACTCATATACTCTAATAAAAACAATAACAAACCCTAATAAACCCAAAATATCCCCAACAAACCCTAATAAACCATACTAAACCCTAATAAAACCGTAAAGATACCGATAAAACCCTAATAAAACCCTAAAAATACCTACTCAACCCTAATAAACCTTAACACACCATAATAAACCATAATAAACCCCACTAAACACTAAAAACACAAATATACCATTAAAAAGCCCTAAAAGCCCGAATAAATGCTAATAAAACCTAATAAAGCATAAAGGCACCAATACACCCGAATAAACTCTACTAAAAACTAAAAAACCCTAATATACCCTCTTAAAAAGTAATAAACCATAATGAACAATAATAAACCCTAATAAATCCTAAACATACCCAAATATACCATAATATACCGTAATATACCCTAATAAACCCAACTCAATCCTAATAAAACACTAAAAATACCTAATAAACCCTAATAAACCTTGACACACCATAATAAACCATAATAAAATCCTAATAATTCCACCAAACAATAAAAAATGCTAATATACCATTAAAACCCGTAAAAACCTAACAAACCATAGTAAATGTTAATAACACCAAAAAATCCTAAAAAATGATAGTAAACCCTAAAAATACATCTAATAATAATAGTAGTAATAACGCACGTGCATATGTATATGCATGTGCATGGTTTAAATAATAAATCACAACACACGTGCATGTGCATATGCCAGCGCATTTGCATGTGAATGATAATAAATGATAAATTATAAATAATAACGCATCTGAATTGCATGTGTATGTGCATGTGCATGTGAATGATAATAAATAATAAATAATTACGCACATACAAGTGCATGTGCATGTACATGTGCATGTGCAGGTGCATGTGCATGTGCATGTGCATGTTCATGGTAATAAATAATAAATAATAACCAAGTCCACATGAATGTGCATTTTCATGTGAATGATAATAAATAATAAATAATAACACATGTGATAATAGAGTAAGGCACGTGCATTGCATGTGCACATTCCTTAGAATAAATAATATTAACACATGTGATAATAGAATAGCGCAAGTGCATTGCATTTGCATGTGCATGATAACAAATAATATATAATAACGCACGTGCATGTGCATTTACAGGTAATGATAATGATAATAACGCATGCACGTGCATGCTAATAAATAATAAATAACAACGTACACGCATGTGAATTTGTATTTGATGATACAAACAACAACAACAACAAGAATAATAATAATAATAATAATAATAATAATAATAATAATAATAATTGAATAACGCAAGTGCATTTCATGTGCACATTCATAGTATTAAATAATAAATAAATAATAATAAATAAGAATGCACATGCATGTGAGTGTGCATTTACATTTGATGATAATATTAATAATACAATTTGTAATAATAGTAATAATAATAGTAATAATAATAACGCATGCACGTGCATGGTAATAAATAATAAATAACAACGCACATGCATGTGCATTTGCATGTGATAATGATAACAACAACAACAACAACAACAACAATAATAACTCTTATAATAATAATAATAATAAAAGAATAATAATACAAGTGCATTGCATATGCACGTACATGTTAATAAATAATAAACAATAACACACATGCATCTACATTTGCATGTGATGATAGTAATAATAACAGCAGTAGTAATAATAGTAGTAGTAGTGGTGATAATAGTAGTAGTACTAATGCATATGATAATAGAATATTACATGAGCATTACGTGTGCTTGTGCAGGATAATAAATAATATATAATAACACACATGCATTGAATGTTCAAGTATGTGAATTCACATGTTCCTTTGCATGTGATGATAATAATAACAACAACAACAACAACAACAACAACCATAATAATAATAACACATGTGATAATAAAATAACATGTGTGCATTGGATGTGCTCATGCATGGTAATAAAAATATAATAATAATGCACGTGCATGTGCATGTGCATTTTCATGAGATGATGACAATAATAATAATAACAATAGTAATAATAAGTTATAGTTGTTTAAAAAAACAGCAGAAAAGACAAAAATGGTAGAAAGGGTGTCTCAAAAAACCTAACAAATCACAGAGTCATTAAAAAAGGAATAACTTCTGCTTCAGGTGTCCATTTACATTCTGTGAATAGTTAAACTAAATCTCATGGAACGAAATACGATAAAAATAGGTTTCAGAGGACTAACAGACACACAGATCATAAGTTATGACCGTTTTAAGAAAAACTTGAGAGGGATCCAGACATGGAAATGGTGTTTTAGAGGCCTTCTAATGGGTTTTTTGGATTTTATGGTCCTAAACATGACTTGAACTTTGTTCAAGTTATCTATCTTCATAGATCTTTTCGCTGCCTTCGATTTGATAAGTGGTAGAGCTAAAACAGAGAACCGGAGTGAAAGTTATGGCCGGTTGAAGTTGGACTTTTTTGGATCGGTATAACTAATATATATTTTGTTTCATTGATCTTCTCACAATTTTGATTAGACTTGGTCCTCACTCATCCCACGAGCTTCGATTTAACTAGTCACAATGCTCAAACATACACCCAGAGGAGAGGTTATGCCTATTTTAGTGAGTTGTGGGTTTCTTTGGTTTTTAGGTGCTAGGAGGGTTGCTCAATTTAAAACGACAATAACTTCTATAACCTGTGTTCATTTTGGCTCTACCACATATCAAATCGAATATTTTGAAAAGATACACACTATGGGAACCACTATAACCCTTTTTGACATTGTTCAACCCCCAAAAGACCAAAAATCCATTTGGATGGTCAAAAGATAGGATTCGGGTGTCAGTTTGGAAATAACTTCTTCTATGGGTGTCCGTTTAGCCTATACCACATAACAAATCAAAGCTTGAGACTAGAAATACACTCCTATAACCAATGACACACCTTCTCACATCCTTTAAGGCCCAAAAAGGTACTCAAACCCTCCAAAATACCATAACTTCAACTCCGAGACTCTGCTTTGCCTCTACCATATATTAAATCGAAGCTTTCGACTCGATCTACACGTACGTGACCAATAGGAACACCTTATCACGTTCATAAAGACCCAAAATGTCCTTAATTCCTCCAAATGACCATAACTTTTGCTTTGGGTGTCCATTTCACCTCTACCACATATCAAATTGAATCTAGTGACTAGCTCTACACATATGTGACAACCATGAACAACAAAATAACCCTAACAAACCATGAAATCCCCCATAAAAACTAAAAACCATTAAAAAACATGAAAAACCCTAACTAAACCTAAAAAACCCTAATAAACACTTACAAACCCTAACAAACCCTAAAAACCCCTAACAAACCCGAAAAAACCCTAAAAAACATAACAAACCCTAAAAAACTCTAACAAACCCTAATAAGCCCAAACAAACCCCAAGAAGCACTAAGAAAACCCAACAAACACAGAAAGCATGAAGAAACCCTAAAAACACTAAGAAACCATAAGAAACCCTAACATAACCCTATAAACCCTAAAAACCGTAACAAAACCCTAACAAAACCCTAAGCATACCTAAGAAACACTAACACTCCCTTAGAAACCCTAACACACCCTTAGAAAACCTAACACCCCCTTAGAAACCCTATCACACCTTTAGAAACCCCAACACACCCATAGATACCCTAACACCACCTTAGAGACCCTTAGAAACCATAACACACCCTTAGAAACCCTAATACGCCCATAAAAACCCTAACCCACCCTTAAAAACCCTAACACACCCTTAGAAACCCTAACGAACCCTTAGACACCATAAATCACTCTAATAAGAACTAATAAATCCTAACAAACCCTTCCAACCAATAATAAACCTTAATAAACCCAAATAAGCTGTAAAGCCCACTACTAAACCCTAATAAACACTAATAAATCGTAATAAACCCTAAAAACACTATTAGACCCCAATAAAAGCTAAAAAGTACCTAAAAACCCATATACGTAACAAAAATGCTACTAAACCATTCAAAATTATAATATTCACACAAAAAACCCTAACAAACCCGACAAAACCTAACAAAACCCTAAAAAAACCATAAAAACCCATTAAAACCCTCATAACCCTAAAAGCCCTAAAAACCCAAAAAACCCAAAAAACCTAAAAAATCCTTAAAAACCATAAAAACCCTAAAAACCCTAAAACCCATAAAACTAAAAAACCCAAAAAACTAGAAAACAAGCCTAAAAACCCTAAAAACCTCCAAAAACAAAAAAAACCCTAAAAAACCTAAAAACCACTAAAAATGCTAAAAAACCCTAAAGCCAAAAAATGCCTAACAAAACCCAATCCAAACCTATGAAACCCTTCAAAACCCTTAAAACCCCCTAGAACACCCTAAAAACCTCAAAAGAAACCCAAATACACCCTAAAGAACCCTAAAACCCCTAAAAACACAAAAAACCCTAATGAACCCTAAAGAACCACTAAAGCCAATAATAATGAAACCTAAAACCTATCAATTGCTACAAAAAACTGAAAAATGCTTCAAAACCCACAAAATGAAAAAACCCCAAAAAACACTAAATTAACCCTAACAAAGCATAAAAAATCCAAACACGCCCATAAAACACAAAAAAACCCATAAAACCCCAAACAACTCAAACAAACCATAACAAACCCTAAAAACCCTAAACAAACCAAACATACCATAACAACCAGAAATAACCCCTAAGTACCACTAATAAACCCTAATAACACACAAAACCAACTATTAAACCCTAAAACCCTAATAAACACTAATAAATTGTAATAATCTGTAATAAACCCTAACGAACTCTATTAAACACTAATAAATGCTAAAAAAGACCTAAAACCCATAATATACAATAAAAACACTATTGAACAATAATAAACCCAAATAATCACTAAAAACCCTCACAAACCCGACAAAATGCTACAAAAATATCTAAATAATAGCCTATAAAACCCTATAACCCACTAATAAACCTTAATAACCCCAAAATAAATCGTAACAAACCTAACAACCCCAGATAAATTCTAAAAAATCCTAACAATGCCAAATAAATCATAACAAACTGAAACTAACCATAACAAACCCCTAATAAACCCTAATTAACCCTAAAAAATCATAATAAACCCTAATAAATCGTAATAAACCCAAATACACATTACCAAACCCTAATAAATTAAAATAACCCCTAATAAACCCTAATAAGCCCTAAATAAACCTAAAAAACATTGATAAACCCTAAAAAAGCTATTAATGCCTACAACAACTGAAGAACCCGTGCGGTGTTTTGTTTTAACAATGTTTTGTATTCGTTGACAACTACTCCTTTTGTTGAAGAATGTTCTTGAGTAACAGAAAGTTAATGTTGCTGGTTGCTGGAGATTTCTTTAAAGAAGATTTTTTTGAAGAATAAAAAGTCAGAAGTTAAGAAAGTTTCTCAAACTTTCTTAACAAAATCAGAAGATGCTTTGCTGATCTTAATGTTCTCACAAATCAGGAAAAGTTTCATGATAAAATATGTTGAAGAAATAGGTGAAGAAGATTGATGTTTTTCTCTAAGAAAAATTCTGAGAAAGTTCGGAACCAGAAATTCAGAGTCTACTTCCTCACCCAGAAATTCTGAGTCTACTTCCTGAGCCATAAATTCAAAGTCTACTTCTTGATCCAGAAATTCAGAGTCTACTTCTTGAGCTAGAAATTGGGAGTCTACTTCTAGAGCCATAAATTCGGAGTCTACTTCCTGAGCCAGAATTTCGGAGTCTACTTCCTGAGCCATAAATGCGGAGTATACTTCTTGAGCCAGGATTTGGGAGTCTACTTCCTCATCCAGAATATCAGAGTCTACTTATTGAACCAAAAATTCAGATTCTACTTCCTCAGCTAGAATTTTTGAGTCTACTTCTTGAGCCAGAAATTATGAGTCTACTTCCTGAGCCAGAAATTCGGAGTCTACTTCCTGAGCAAGAATTTTGGAGTCTACTTCCTAAGCCAGAAATTCGGAGTCTACTTTCTGAGCTAGAAATTTGGAGTGTACTTCCTGAACCAGAAATTCGGAGTGTACTTACTGAACCAGAAATTCAGAGTGTACTACCTGAGCCAGAAATTTGAAGTGTACATCCAGAACTAGAAATTCGGAGTGTACTTCCTGAACCAGAAATTCGGATTTCCCTTCCTGAACCCGAAATTCAGAGTGTACTTCCTGAGCTAGAAATTCAGAGTGTACTTCCTAAACAAGAAATTTTAAGTGTACATCCTGAACCAGAAATTCAGAGTGTACTTCATGAGCCATATATTCGGAGTGTACTTCCTAAACAAACAATTCGGTGTGTACTTCCTGAGCTAGAAATTCGGAGCGTACTTCCTGAACCAGAAATTCATAGTGTACTTCCTGAACCAGAAATTCAAGGTGTACTTCCTGAACCAGAAATTCGGGGTGTAATTCCTAAACCAAGAATTCATAATTACAATCCTGAGAAACATACTAAAAAATTCGAACTGAAAATCATGAAGAACATGCTGAGAAATTCGGAATGATAATCCTGAGCAACATGCTGAGAAATTCAGAATGACAATCCTGAGCAACGTGCTCAGAAATTCGGAATGACAATCCTGAGAAACATCCTGATAAATTCGGAAGGAAAATCCGGAGCAACACGCTGATAAATTCGGAAGGACAATCCCGAGCAACATGCTGAGAAATTCGGAATGACAATCCCAAGCAACATGCTGAGAAATTCGGAATGACAATCCCAAGAAACATGCAGAGAAATTCGAAATGACAATCCTGAGCAACAAGCTGAGAAATTTGGAATGACAATCCTGAGCAACATTCTAGTAAATTCGGAATGACAATCTAGAGAAACATGCTGAGAAATTCAGAATGACAATCCTGAGCAACATGCTGATAAATTTGGAATGACAATTCTGAGTTCAAGAAAACCATAATTTCAACTTTTCTTAAATCTTGAAGAAATTTAGAGAGATTTGGAAAATTCAAATATTGAAGATTAAATGTGAGAGATCTGTGGAGTTTTTGAGATTTGAGGAAGTGGGAAATATTTTCAAGATTCCCGCCATTGTTTTATGAGTTGCCTATAAATATGGGCTCAGATCATTCACTCATTTAAAACTATTATATACGCAGAAAAGGTGGAGCTATGAATAATTCTGAGTGAAAAGTTTCATCCATCTTGAAGAAGTTTTCTTATGTGTTTGAGAAGAATAGAATCAGAATTATCTTATCTTGCTCAGCAGGCTGGTTTGAGAAAATAATATTCTAGAAATCGGATTGAAGATTTGGAGTGATCATTTTTGCGGAATCATTTGTGTGGAATCATCTTATCTGATTGAATATTCGGAGTGATCATTCAGTGTGAGCATTTGTGGAGCATCTTAAAAAATTTATTATTCTTGTGTTTGGATCATTTGTTCTTTAAGGAAACATTGTAAACTGATGGGAGTCAATATAATCTTTCTTATCGGGAGATAGATGGTGTCCAACGGGAGTTGGCACAAGATGTATTCACTTATTCATTATAGTGGATTTCCATAGACCCACATGAGTGGCTATGGAAAGGACATAGGTTCTCTTATTGAGGCCGAACCTTGTAAATCTTGTGTTCCTTTCTTGATTTCCTTTTCTGGCATGCTTGAGTTTTTTTTCCAAAGGATGATAAGGAAATAAATCATAACAGGTTGCAAGGGTTAAGTTTCATAATGTTTTGAAACTTATAAAATTTAAACAACTAATTCACCCCCCCCCCTTCTCAGTTGTTATTCGATCCTTGGTACTTCAACTGGTATCAGAGGGAGGTTCCCTTATTTAATCCTTATCGTGGATAATATCAATTCTATCAACAGTAGAGGAATTCCTACGTTCGATGGAATGAATTATTATGGATGAAAAAATAGAATGGTTCCTTATCTCCTGTCTCTTGGCCTTGATGTTGTTGATGCTGCTACTATTGGCTTTCCACCTATTAAGAAAAATGATCCTATGACGTTTGCTGATAAGAGAAACATATAAGTTGATGGAAATGCTATAAATGCTATTCTCATGTCTTTATCAGAAAATGTTTATCAGAAAGTGATGGTTCTCACAACATCAAAAAGCATGTGGGACAAGCTGGAAAGTGTTTTCGAAGGAAATAAAAAAGTCATGGAAGCCAAGATAAAAACATGGTGTAGTAATTTTGAAGACATCATGATGAGAGATGATGAAACAATTGATGAATACTTCACCAGAGTTAATGAAATTGTATGCAACATTAGAGTATTAAGAGAAGACTTGGATGATTCTACAATTGTGAAGAAACTTATGAGAAACATTCTAGACACGTTTGATTCTAAAATTTCAGCATTAGAAGATAAGGATTATTTATCTCTTGATAAACTACATAACTTTCTATTTTCTTATGAAATGAGGAAATCTGCAATCTTTAAGAAGAAGATGAAAGATGAAATGGATTTTGAAGCTATGAGAAAGATGAAAATCCAAGATGATGATGAAGCTGATCCTTGTGAGTCTGTTGATATGGAAGATGAAGAGTTGAATGAAAAAATCATGTCTCTCATATCCAAGAACTATCAAAGAGGAAGAGTAAATTATGGAGGGAAACTTCCTCTCAAATGTTTTGAGTGTGGTGGAACTGGACACTTTGCTATGAATTTCCCTAAGAAGAAAGTTGGATAATATCAAGATGTTTCTAATGAGAATCCTTGGAGGAATAAGTATAAAAAGAATGAAAAAGAAGATAATACTTCAAAAGAATTCATGAAGAATTTTATAGGAAAGAATAGAAGTATGTTGAGCAAGAAGGTTGAATCAGAATCATCTGACAATGATTCCTCGGAGGATGAAAGTAAAGAAAGATTCATAACCTTCATTGAAAAAGTGGAGAAAACAAATGTTTCCTCAGAGAGTGAAGAAGGTGGTGAAGAGTCTTATAGAGAATATCAACTAAGATCGGAACTTCATGCATGTCTTGAGAAAACCAAATCTCTCAAGAAATAAATTCGTGTGATGAAGAAAAATCATGAAGAAGTTCATGGTGGAAGTAAAGATGTCACCAAGAAGGAAGATGAATACATTCAAGAAAATTTAAGTTACAAACTTAGAATTTATGAACAAGGAGAGATGATTGAATATCTTATCAAGAAGTTGGAAGCTAATCAATAATAAGTAAACAACGTGAAATCAAAACTTCTTGATTTTGAAAATACCCTGAGGAAGATGAAAGAGTACTTCATCAAAGCTACAGAAGTAAAAGCTAAGACCTATAAAAATGATGTGAAGGCTCATTATGAGAATCAAGTGAAATATTCTCTTACCAAAAATAATGTTTCATCTGATTCTTCTAACATTTCTGGTTTTGGAATAAGTATAAGGAAAGATTGGGTGGAGAAAGGATGTAAGAAATCTATCAATTTTACAAAAGTAGAAGACTTACTCAAAAGAAGAGATGGCCTACATCCTGAGTTTTCTAGAGATAAAAGAAGTTATCATCCTAAAGAAAGTTTCTAAAATGATAGATCATTCATCAATATAAAATCAAGATTTGAGGGATATTGATGGTGCTGGGGAATATATGGGCATAGATCTTATGATTGTTAGCACAATTTCTCTCTACCCGGAAGAAGGTTTGAGCAAAGTGGAAGAAATAGTGAAAGAGGGATGAGTGACCTTCTGTACTCACAGAAAGTTGAAAAGGTAAATTCTCAAGATGTTAGAAACAATCCAATAAATAATCAATTTGAATGTTTGGAAGAAGTTTGTGGAAGATGTGATCGGGTTGGTCATCATGCTGATTGATGTATGGCATTCCTTCCAGAACAAGTTTATTTTGATAAGAAAGAAAATAAAGATGAAAATAAGAAGATTGATGAGAGAGCCTTTGTTGTTGAGACATCTTTGAAAGCAAGTAAGAGGAACAAACCATGGATTCTGGATAGTGGTTGTTCTTTACACATGACAGGTGATATAAAAATCTTGGATCATGTTGAAAGTCATGATGGAGGAGCGGTTAAATTTGGAAATGATAGTTCCCTAAAAATTAAGGGAATCAGAACGATAGAGATTGATGTAGAGAAACTGAAATCTAAGGAAGTCTTCTTTATTGATGGGCTAAAACATAAATTGCATAGCGTAAGTCAACTTTGTGATGATGGAAAAGAAGTTATCTTTAGAAAGGATTCTTATATCATCAAAAGTGTGAAAAATGGAAAAGTAATTACAAAAGGAGAAATAACCAGTGGGAATCTCTTTCAAATTGGAGAATCCAATAAATCATGTTATTTGAGTGCTGAAGATGAAAATAAGTTGTGGCACTGAAGACTTGGACACCTTGGGAAGAAGAACATGAGTAAGCTTTCTAAAGTCGATGATGTTCAGAATTTTACAAAATTAAAAATAAGAGATGAAGATGTTTTTATTACATTCCAAAAAAGAAAAGATGACTAACAAAGGTCATAAAATAGTTGAGACTCAATATAACAAACCACTTAATCTTATTCATTCCGATCTGTGTGGGCCGATGAGATATCAATCAATAAAAGGAGATTTATAATTTATCTCTTTTTTTGATGACTTCTCTCGGATAACAAACATCATGTTCATGAAGCATAAGTCAGAGGCTATTGAAATGTTAAAATTATTTTGAAGAGATGTTGAGAAAGAATTGGGGGATTCCATAAAGAAGTTGAGAACATACAATGGTACCGAATTCACAAACAATGCTTTTGAAACTTATCTATGGAAGCATGGTATCAAACATCAGTATAGTGCTCCCTATACTCTACAAAAAAATGGATAAGCAGAAAGAAAAAAATAGAAGCTTGGTGGAAAAGGGAAGAAGTATGTTATCAGAATACATAATTTCAAAATTCTTTTGGAGATAATTTGTTAGCACTACTGTACATGTTCAAAATAGATTCTTGTTGAGACCAGAAACCAACATGACTCCTTACGAGAAGTGTTATAACAAAAAACCTTCTTATAATTACTTCAATGTTTTTTGAAGTCCATGATTTCTCAAAATCAAAAATCCAGACATAGGAATGTTTGATGAGAAAGCTGAAGAATGAATATTTATGGGTAATTCCCCAAATTGAAGAAGTTACAAATGTTGGAACAAACATTTACAGAAGTTGGCGGACTCATATGATTTGAAGGTAATTGAAAATACAAGTTCCTTCACAAAAGTTGTTAAGAATACTGAGGAAGAAAAATCAGAGAATCCCCACCAGAGTGAAAGTGATTCAGATAAGTCACATGTGGAAGAAAATGATTCTAGGAAAGGAAATTTCAGTTTTCCAACTTACAAAAACATGTTGAATTTGAAAATATTATTGAGCATCAGAAGGCTCCAGTTCAGACAAGAAGGAAGTTATGATTAAAAAATTAGACTTCCCTTATCTCAAAAGTTGAACTAGAATTAGTTTCAAAAGCTATTCAACATAAATAATGGGTGGATGCTATGAATGAAGAACTGGATCAGATTGAGAAGAATGACACATGGGAACTTAATCCAAGGCCAAGTAATAAGAATGTTATCGGAACCAAGTGGGTTTACAGAAATAAATTGAATGAGCATGGAGAAGTTACAAGAAAAATAGAAAGGATTGTGTGCAAAGGATATGCACAAGTGGAAGGTGTAGATTTTGATGAAACCTTTTCCCATGTAGAAAGGTTGGAAACTAACTGAATATTTCATGCAGTGGATGCTCATCGGAATTACAAGGTTTAACAGATGGATGTAAAGTCAGATTTCTTAAATGGTGGGATTGAGGAAGAAGTTTACATTGAACAACCTTTTGGGTTTTTTCCTGATGAGGATAAAAAAAATGTTTCAAATTGAAGAAAGCCTTGTATGGGATGAAACAAGCTCCACGAGCATGGTATTCGAAGCATAACAATTCTTTGAGAAAGATGAACTTTTCTTAAGGAAAGTTTGATAGAAACATGTATGTTAAAGATGAAGACTCCAGAACTTTAATTTTAATTGTTTATGTGGATGATATAATTTTTGAAGGGGATGAATAAAAGGTCTGAGAAAAGTTTGCTGAAGAGATGAAGAAAATTTTTGAAATGTCAATGTTGGGAGAATTAACTTTCTTCTTTGGATTAAAAGTTCTACAATGAGAAAACTAAATTTTATTATCCCAAGAAAATTATGCCAAGGAATTGTTAAAGAAGTTTGGTATGGAAGAATCAAAGGAAGTTTCAACTTCTATCTTATTGAGCACAAAGTTGAGCAAAGATGAGTCAGGGAACAGTGTGAATCAGAGTGAATTTCAAAAGTTCATAGGAAGTATTATTTATGTTACAGCTTCAAGGCCTGATATTTCTTATGTTGTGACTCTCTGTTCCAGATATCAAAGTAATCCAAAAGATTCACACATGTTGGCAGTTATGGGTATTCTGAGATATGTTAAAGGAACAACTTCACATGGGTTATTATACAAGATAAATAATGTGATGAAGTTTCAGGGTTATACTGATGTTGATTGGGCTAGTGATTGTAATGACAGAAAGTCGACATCAGGAGGAACATTTTGCTTAGGGGAATACTATGTGAGTTGGCATAGCAAGAAAAACAGTTCAGTAACATGAAGTACAAATGAATCCGAATATGTTGCAGCTACTCAGGCTTGTACTCAAATGATGTGGATGAAAGTTCAGCTAGAATATTTGAAGGTGAATTTTTCTAAACCATTGAAGATACTCTGTGATAATCTAAGTGCCATTGATCTTTCCAAGAATTCTGTTAAACATTCACGATCAAAACACATTGATATAAAGTATCACCTTTTAAAGGAGAAAGATGCTACTGGAGATGTCTTTTTGGAATATATTTCAACAAAGTATCAGATTGCTGATATTTTTACAAAAGCAATGTCAATGGATAGGTTTTTTGAACTAATGATGCAACTCCATGTTCAGCCTCCTCCCATGACTTCCTAAAACTCCTAAGGAATATCCCCCATCGTGCTTTGGATTATGTTGGTAAACAGGGTGAGTATGTTTTCTTTTATGAATCTAAAGTTGTGGTTATCATATAATGGGGGAGAGAGAGAAAGAAAAATGAGAGAAAATAAGAAAGAAAAAGATAAAAGTTGAGGGGGAGTTTGAGTAAGTTGAAGTTTATCATTACATGGCTGTAAAAATTGATTGTCACCAAGGGATGTAAATCATTCAAAAACATTACTTTATCTAGTAGTGTGGTTTCAAGACACTCTCTTTTTGAGAAAGGCTATGTTTTGGTAATGTTCAAAAACTTGAGATGTGAAAATGTTCTTTTGAGAGGTGAAATCTTGTTAACAAGGGTTTCCAACAAATCCAAAGGGGGGGATTGAAGAACCTATGTGGTGATTTTTTTTAACAATGTTTTGTATTTGTTGAAAACTAATCCTTTTTTAAAGAATTTTTTGGAGTTATATAAAGATGAAGTTTCTAGTTGTTAGTGATTTCATTAAAGAATATTTTTTTGATGAATAGGAAGTTAGAAGTAAAGAAAGTATCTCAAAATTTATTAAAAAAATTAGACGATTCTTTGTTGATCTTAAAGTTCTCCCAAATCATGAAAAGTTTCATGATTAAAGATGTTGACGAAATAGGTAAAGAAGATTGATATTTTTCTCTAAGAAAAATTCTGAAAAAGTTCGGAACCAGAAATTCAGAGTCTACTTCCTCAGCCATACATTCGGAGTCTACTACCTAAGCCAGAAATTCGGAGTCTACTTCTTGAGCCAGAAATTCGGAGTCTACTTCTTGAGCCAGAAATTCAGTGACTACTTCCAGAGACAGAAATTTGGAGTCTACTTCCTGAGACAGAATTTTGGAGTCTACTTCCTGAGCCAAAAATTCAGAGTATACTTCCTGATCCAGAATTTCGGAGTCTACTTCCTGAGCCAGAATTTCGGTGTCTACTTCCTGAGCCAAAAATTCGGAGTCCACTTCCTGAGCCATAATATCGAAGTCTACTTCCTGAGAAAGAAATTCGGAGTCTACTTCCTAAGCCATAAATTCAGAGTCTACTTCCTGAGCCAGAATTTCGGAGTCTACTTCATGAGCCAGAAATTTAGAGTCTACTTCCTGAGCCAGAAATTTGGAGTGTACTTCCTAAACCAGAAATTCGGAGTGTACTTCCTGAACAAGAAATTCAGAGTGTACTTCCTGAGCCAGAAATTTGGAGTGTACTTCCTGAACAAGAAATTCGGAGTGTACTTTTTGAACCAGATATTCAGAGTGTACTTCCTGAGCTAGAAATTCATAGTTTACTTCCTGAACTAGAAAGTCAGAGTGTACTTCCTGAACCAGAAATTCGTAGTGTACTTCCTGAGCCAGAAATTCAGAGTGTACTTCAGGATCCCAAAATTCAGAGTGTACTTCCTGAGCCAGAAATTCAGAGTGTACTTCCTGAACCAAAAATTTGGAGTGTACTTCCAGAACCAGAAATTTGGAGTGTACTTCATGAACCAGAAATTCAGAGTGTACTTCCTGAACCAGAAATTCGGAATGACAATCCTGATCAACATACTAAGAAATTCTGAATGACAATCCTGAGGAACATGCTGAGAAATTCGGAATGACAATCCTGAGAAACATGCTGAGAAATTAGAAATGAAAATCTTGAGCAACATGATGAGAAATTCGGAATGACAATCCTGAGCAACATGGTGAGAAATTCAGAATGACAATCCTGAGCAACATGCTGAGAAATTCAGAATGACAATCCCGAGAAACATGCTGATAAATTTTGAATGACAATCCCAAGTAACATGCTAAGAAATTCGGAATGAAAATATGGAGCAACATGCTGATAAATTCAGAATGACAATCCTGAGCAACATGCTGAGAAATTCGGAATGACAATCCTGCGCAACATGCTGAGAAATTCGGAATGACAATCCTGAGCATAATGCTGAGAAATTCAAAATGACAATTCTGAGTTCAAGAAAACCAGAATCTCAAATTTTCTTAAATCTTGGAAAATTTTAAGGAGATTTGAAGATTTAAAATATTTAATGTTAAATGCGAGAGATTTGCAGAGTTTTTGAGATTTGAGGAAGCAGGAAATATTTTCATGATTCCCACCTTTGTTTTCTGAGTTGCCTATAAATATGGGCTCAGATCATTCACTCATTTACAACATTTATATACGCGGAAAAGGCAGAGCACTGAATAATTTTGAGTGAAATGTTCCTACCATCTTGAAGAATTTTTCTTGAGTGTTTGAGAAGAAGAGAATAAGAATTATCTTATCTTGATGAGAAGGCCGATTTCAGAAAATTGGATTCAAAAATCAGATTGAAGATTCGGTGTGATCATTTTTGCGGAATCATTTGTGCGGAATCATCTTATCGGATTGAATATTCGAAGTGATCATTCAGAGTGAGCATTTGTGGAGCAGCTTAACAAAGTTCTTATTCCTGTGTTTGGCTCATTTTTTCTGTACGGAATCATTGTAAACTGACGGGAGTCAGTATAATCTTTCCTATCGGGAGATAGAAGGTGTCCAATGGGAGTTGCACAAGTTGTATTCACTTCTTCATTATAGTGGATTTCCATAGACCCATGGGAGTGGCTATGGAAAGGACGTAGGTTCTCTTATTGAGGCCAAACCTTGTAAATCTTGTGTGCCTTTCTTGATTTACCTTTCTAGCATGCTTGAGTTTCTTCCCAAAGGTTGATAAAGAAATAAATCTTAACAGGTTGCAAGGGTTATGTTTCTTAAAGTTCTGAAACTTATAAAAGCTAAACAACTAATTCAACCCCCCTATCTCAGTTGTTATTTGATCCTTAGAACTTCAAAAGCCCAATAAAACCATAATATACAATAAAAAACACTAAAAATCTATAAAAAATCCTAAAGAATGCTAATAAACTCTAAAGAACCCTAATAAACCTTAAAGAACCATATTAAACTCTAAAAACACTAAAAAACCCTAAAACCCACGAAAATGCTAAACCACATTATATAAACCCTAAAAACTGGTACAATACCCAAAAAACCCTAAAACACATTAAAACCCCATAACAACCCCTATCAATCCCAAAAAAACAAAAAACCCAAACCCCCCCCCCCCAAAACCATTAAAAATCCATCTGACACCATAAAAAACCATAAACACTCATTAATAACCCTTAAAACCTTAATAAACCCTACAAACTATACAAAAGCATTAAAACCCTGAAAAGGTTTCAAATAGATATATAAACCCTAAAAATGTTACACAAACCCTAAAAAATGAAACAAAAACCCTAGAAACACAACATAAACCAAAAAATGCAACAAAAACCCAAAAAATGCATTGTAAACCCTAAAAGCACTAGATAAACCCTAAAACTGTAACATAAACCCAAAAAAAACACAACATAAACCCTAAAAACGCAACATAAACATTATAAAATGCTACATAAAACCTAAAAACACAATATAAACACTAAAAACACTACATGAACCCTAAAAACGTTACATAAACCCTATAAAATGCAACTTAAACGCTATATAATGTAGCACCCCAAGCTTCCACAGTACACTTCTCTTTGAATAATACAGTAGCGTGTATTGTACGCAACTTCGAGTTCTAACACACACCACGATCAGTCAAAGTAGCCGTTATGAATAGTAATACCCACTTTTTGAAATTTTATAAATTTTATCTCTCAAAATGGACTTCATTTTTGGATTCAGAATATCGAAATTAGACTAGGGTAAAAATTTTGTACTTTTCGGATAACTTTCATATTTTGATGAATAGTGAAAATTACTAAATTTTAATTAAAAACAACTTTTTTAATCGAAATAATTAATAGTTATAAATTATGATTTTGAGTGGTTTTAAATTATATTTATAATATATTTTTAACATTTAATCCAATGTTTGTCATTGGACATAATTTCACACTTAAATCGGACATAAGCAAGTGTCAATCTTTTGATAGTTATTGTTTCTTAAAAACACGCTTTTTGTTTTAACAACGGGAATTAATTTTAAATTAATAAATGAAACTTCTATGTTTTGAATTTGGTAGAATAGACTTCATTATTGAATTCGGAATATCAAAATTATCTTAGGGTAATTTTTTGGTATTTTTCTGAAAACTTTCGATTTTTGATGAATAGTGAAAAACATTGAGTTACTATTTAAAACCGGCTTTTTATTTAGATAATTATTTATATTATTTGAATTTATTTTAGGTCAAAATAGATACATAACACCTATATAAATTCAATGTATTTCATTGGAGGCAGTTTATAATAATTTTATATATATAAAAATTTTATTGAACTTTTTCACCGTCTTTTACCCACCTTCTAGGAGAATTTGTAAATTCACATAAAACTTAATTTTACCGCTTCTGTGAGTGGAATTACGGAAATCCGAGAGACACGGTTAATATCAAGGAGTAAAATGTGATTCAATAAGATAAAAATAATTTTTGGTGAATAGTAACTTTTTACTTTATTTACCACGGTAAAAAGTAAATAGGATAATTAAGGATAAATATGATATTATTATTACCCTAACACCTGTCATAATTCTATTGGATAATTTTAATTCAACCAAAAACATCCTTAGGAATAAAATATTTCCCTTTAGGTCCACTTAGATTAGATTAGGACATTTATTATTATTTAAATCAAAGAAGAGTTAAAAGAGTTAAAATCAAGGTTTAATAACTAAAACATTTTTAATATAGGGTTATGCATAAGATAAATTCGATTATAAATATTCATTAGAAAGCTAAAAATATTTCCTACATAATTGTATTTTAATTATAATTTTTATACATTAAATAATTAAATTTATTTATGACACAATGATGATGCAGTAATTACCATATTAATGAAAGAATCAAATAAATGGTAATATAAATATTAAAATAAATATAATTTCAAAGTTTTTATGACATACACGAATTTTCTAGGTTACTATGACATGTTAGGTCTTATTCAATGTATCATGTTCGAAGTAATCAAGTTGTGATGACTTCCAAAAAAACAAAATACCAAATAGTGTCAAAATTGACATAAAAGAGTTTTAAAAAAAATTATATTATTAATTGATATTAAATTCCTAAAAAACTAAGGTTCATCCAAATGACATGTATCATGATATTTGTATCATTAATGGACTACTTGGGGGTCTCTTGGATGTATATAGTAAGTTTATTAACCATATAATATAACAATACAAAGAGACATTGTAAAAGTGAAACTAATTAACTAAGAGTTAATACTTAAAGATAAGGTTAATATAATGACCCAAACCTATCTAAATTCTATTGGTTGAGTTGTTTCCGACCCATCCTCACCTTAAAATTTAAATAATCCACTTTTGAGCCATTAGAAACCGAATATTAATTTATTATAAATTAATGCTTTCAGTTTTTCCTAAAGAGCCCCTCCTCCCCCTTATAAAAGGACCAAACTTCTAACCAATTATTCACACCTTCAAAGCATTTTGTTTCAGCCAACCCCGGCCAAAATACTATCTCAAATTTCCTCACCTGAACATAGAGGCCTTATTTTGATCAGAAATCCAACCTAGGGAGCCCTTTTGATCAAATCAAAAGAAATAACCTGAAGAAGAGGTAATGTTTTCACCACCCTCTTTCAAGTTCCTTTCTTCTTCAAATTCTTCTTTATTTTTTATTTATATTCTAAAATAATAAATCCAGTATCTCCTATATACTGTGATGTTATTATAAATATGGTACAACCATATTCAGTATTCTATCCATCCTTTGAATGACATGTCACCATACGTGCGTATGTACGACTTACCGTCTCCACGTCGTGGTGTAATTGTTATCCAATACATTATTATTTGGACGGGTATAATAATGATGTGTATTTGATGTAAATAATAAATATAACATTATAATGATTCTGTATATATGATATAACATCCAATTATATATTATTTTAATATCAAAAGAATTATATTTTCGCTCGTGCGTACGTACGGATTACCGTCTCCACGACGTGAAGAGATTCATTTCCAAGTTCACCATTAATGGAAGATTATAAAAATATATATTACTAATAATTATTTAATATATGAAATAATAATGCTACTAGAGATATATATATTTATATATATAAGGATTTATGTAGTTACATATATCTTATTCACTTACTTCCGTTCAATACTATATGAAAATAGAAACAGCGTTTATGCGTACGTACGGACTACCGTCTCCATAAACGGTGTTTTCCATTTCATATATATGTCAATTATAAATATTTATATTCTAAATATATATGATATATTTATCATGTTTTATATTCTGGAAGTATTTAAATCATGATCTATGTGATACAACCAAGAGTAACAAGTTAAAACACGTACGATAAAGACAACGATTATTACCCGAAATGTTAATTTAACATAGAAATTATTATTAAATGGGTAATATAAAGTCATAAATGAATCATGTACGATATCATAAATATTAATATGGTTCTGGTATAATTTAATAACATAATACAATCTTCGTACATGAGGTTAAACGTACCCTTGACTAAAGGAAAGTGCAAGGTAAGGGGTTTCTTATCTCACTTTTCATTCCGTGAGATTTCCATTGTTCACCACTTATTTATTGCATGTGGTGTATTGTGTACTGCCATTTGATATGTATTATCCTGATAATATTTATATTCATGATATTATATGATTCATTTGGTGTTTATTGACTATTGTTCATACGACTCGATTGATTACAATGAGGTGAGGGGTTTTCCTCTCACTCCTTATTCCCGTGAGATTCATGCCATATTTCCAATATTACCTTTTTTGTGGTGTATGTACTGCCCATAATTGTATTATTTATGTATCATACTTTAATTTATGGATATTTACATATTCATTGTATGATACCTCTTTCATGGGGTGTATGTTTCGTATGTTACCAAATTGATAAGGGTTAATTTGACAATCTCTTTATTATCCGAGGTTGTTGTTTTTACGTTAGTATCTACTGGGACATATTTATTATCCATGTACATGTTTTATGAAAGAGTTTTCAAAGAGATTATTTTAAGGGAATTTTTACTAAAACATCATTTCAAATGTTTTAAATATTTATTCTTCTAAATCTTTCTCATTAATGTCCATGTGTTCAAAATGGTTTTTAAGGATTTATTTATATGGACATGAATGTTTTTAAAATTTTAATTCCTTTCAAAAGTGTCAAAGTGGTATGGGACACTTTGATTCAAAAATGTCTTTAAATGACTTCTTTTCTAAATTTTGTGACTTTTAAATGTTTTCATGAAAAAGGATTATTTTTCTCAAGAGTTTTACAAATCAATCTCATCTACGTCAAAATTATTTAATGGATTTTAAACATGTTTTGAAGTTGATTTATCATGATACAAATCTTCCATATTGTGTTGAAGGTTTTGTGATATATTTGACTATGGATGTGTTATTTTTATACCATTCATGGTTTATGGTTAAAGTATTGACATTTCTCATGCTAGTCTTAATACAAATTTTTATGTTATATTTCATCATCTTCTTAAGATGAATGTGTTGGACTAGTATGTTCCGGGTTGGGGACTGGTAAAAGTAAGCCCTCCGGGTTAGTTTTCGGTTATTAGAGGCACTCTGGGTTGGTGTTCGGTTATTAGAGGCACTCCGGGTTGGTGTTCGGTTATTAGAGGCACTACGGGTTGGTGTCCGGTTATTAGAGGCACTCCGGGTTGGGTTCTGGTTATAGTTAACCCCTAGGCCTTGGCATGAGGCCTTGATAAAGAAATTAAAGTTTAGAATTATGCATTCCATCATTATGAAAGTGGTTAGTGATATTGCATGTGATTACTCGATTAGTAGAATATCCATGTGAATAATTAAATGGCATTATTTCATTTTATTTATGTCGTATTATGCTGAAGTTCAAGTTTAAAAGGCATTTGTTTTAGTTTTATACATTGCATTAAATTTTTATGCTTATTTTTGAAAGTTTCTGCTGTATTACTTATCCTTACGGAGCATTTGAGCTCACCCCTTTTCTATGTTTTATTTTTCCCAGGATTCCAAGAAGTGTATTGTGATTGATATACAGGGTTAAGCCAAGGGAATAATGGTGTTCATAAAGGATTATTTATGTTGTTTTCTTTGTTATAAAGTGTAATGTAACATTCATGTATGTAATCTATTTTCCAAGACTGCAAAACTGATCGGTCCTTCAGGACTTGATTCCTTGTAATAATGCCAATGTATTAAAATAATGCCCCGACTCTGGGTAACTGGGGTCGGGGCATTACACATAACCCCTAAAAAGGCTACATAAACCCTGAAAATGCAACATAAAACCAAAAAAATTCTACATAAAACCTAAACCCTAAACACGCTACAAAAACCCTAAAAACATTACATAAACCCTAAAAATGATACATAAAACCTAAAACCGCTATCTAAACCCTAAAATGCTACATAAAAACTAAAAATGAGACATAAAATCTAACTAAACTACACATACCCTAAAAAATGCTACAAAAACCCTAAAGACGCTTCAAAACCCTCAAAAATATTAAACCCTAATATACCATAATATAAAAAATTATACCCTAATAAACCCGTAATAAACTCTAATGATCCCTAAAAAACCTTATAATCCTTAAAAACACTAAGAAACACTAATCACCCCTAATAAAACCCCAAAAATACCTAATAAATTCTAATAAATGATAATAAAACCTAATAAATGATAAAAACACATCAAGAAAACATAAACAACCCTAACCAACCCTATTAGACACTAATAAACACTAATAAACCCTAATAAACCCCCAAAAAACCCAAAAAATCCCTAATAAACCATAAACAAAGCCAAATAAACCCTACTCAACCCTAAAAAACCACAACACACCATAAGAACCCCTAATAAAACCCTAGAAAACCCAAATGAAGAAAAAATATGGTACTATAGCTTAAAAAATCCCTTGAAACCCTGATAAACACTAATATAACCAAATAAACCCTAAAACTCTAACAAATAAAAAAAACGATTAGAATCAATAAAAACTATATATATTAACTAAAAAGACAAAAAAACACTAATATGACCTAATAAAGACAAAAAATGCTAATATATCTTAAAAATCCCTAGAAACCCTAATAAACTATAATAAACTCTAACATAACCTATGAAACCCTAAAAAGGCTCACAAACAAAAACAAAATGCTCACAACCAATAAAAACACGCTATATTATCTAAAAAGGAGTAACAAACACTAATATAACCTCATAAAACAAAAAAACTAATAAACCCCTAACAAACCCTAAAAATACCTAATAAACCCTAACAAAAACTAATAAATCCTAATAAAACCCTAAAAATACCTTCCCAACCCTAATAAAACTTAACACACCATAATAAAACCTTATAAACCCTAATAAAACCCTACTAAACACCAATGAACAAAAAAATACAGACAAACCATTAAAAACCCCTACAAAACCTAATAAACCATAATAAATTCTAATAAAACCTAATAAACCATAAAAAATGCTCACAAACAATAAAAACATGTTAATAAAACATAAAAAGTCCTAACAACCACTCATATATATTAACAAAAACTAAAAAACACTCATATACCCTAATATCCCAGAAACCCATCAGAAGGCCTCCAAAACTCCATTTCCGTGTACAGACCCCTGTCAAATTTTTCATAAAATGGTCATCAATTCTGATCTGCGTGTCTGTTTGGCCTTCGACACTAGTTTTTATCGTATTTCATTCCATGAGATTCAGTTCGACTATTCAAGGAGCGAAAATGGATACCCGAATAAAAAGTTATGCCTTTTCAATGACTCTGTGATTTGTTAGGTTTTTCGAGACCCCATTTCTAGAATTTTTTTCCTGTCTACTGTTTTTTCAAAAAATTATAACTTATTATTACAATTATTATTATTATTATTATCATCATCTCATGAAAATGCACATGCACATTCATGGGCATTATTATTATATTTTTATTACCATGCACATGCACATGCAATGCACACACCTTATTTTATTATCACATGCGTTGTTATTATTATTGTTATTATTATTATTATTGTGGTTGTTGTTGTTGTTGTTATTATCATCACATGCAAAGTCACATGAAAATGCATATACACGCACATTCAATGCACATGCGTTATTATATATTATTTATTATCATGCACATGCACACGTAATGCACATGCAATATTCTATTATCATATGCATTAGTACTACTACTATTGTCACCACTACTACTACTATTATTACTACTACTGTTATTATTACTATCATCACATGAAAATGTAGATTCATGTGCATTATTATTTATTATTTATTACCATGTACGTGCATATGCAATGCACTTGTATTATTCTATTATTAACATTATTATTATTATCAGAGTTTTTATTATTATTATTGTTATTATTATTATAATTATCATTATTATTATCATTATCACATGAAAATTCACATGCATGTGCATTGTTATTTATTATTTATTATCATGCACGTGCATGCGTTGTTATTATTATTATTATTATTACAATTAGTATTATTTATATTATCATCAAACGTAAATACACATGCACATGCATGTGCGTTCTTATTTATTATTATTTATTTATTATTTTCTACTATTCACGTGCACATGAAATGCACTTGAATTATTCTATTATTATTATCATTATTATTATTATTATTATTATTATTATTATTCTTGTTGTTATTGTTGTTTGTATCAAAAAATATAAATGCACATGCACGTACGTTATTATTTATTATTTATTACCATATACGTGCATGCGTCATTATCATTATCATTACATGTAAATGAACATGAACGTGTGTTATTATATATTATATATAATCATGAACATGAAAATGCCATACACTTGCGTTATTATATTATCACATGTGTTATTATTAGTTATTCTAATGCACGCGCACATGCAATGCACGTGCGTTATTCTATTATCACATGTGTTATTATTTATTATTTATTATCATTCACATGAAAAAGCACATTCATGTGGACTTGGTTATTATTTATTGTTTATTACCAAGAACATGCACATGCACAGGCACATGCACTTGCATGTGCGTAATTATTTATTATTTATTATCATTCACATGCACATGAACATACACATGCAATTCACATGCGTTATTATTTATAATTTATTATTTATTATCATTCACATGAAAATTCATAGGCATATGCACATGCACATGTGTTATGATTTATTATTTAAACCATGCACATGCATATGCACATGCACGTGCGTTATTACTACTATTATTATTTGAGGTATTTTTAGGGATTTTTATGTGCATATGCAATGCACTTGTATTATTGTTTTATTAATATTAGTATTATTATTATCAGGTTTTTTATTATTATTATTATTATCATTATCATTATTATTATCATTATCACATGCAAATGTACATGCATGTTCGTTGTTATTTATTATTTATTACCATGCATGCGCATGCGTTATTATTATTATTATTATTATTATTACTATTATTATTAATATTATCATCAAATGTAATGGCACATGAACATGCACGTGTGTTCTTATATATTATTGTTTATTTATTATTTACTACAATGCACGTGCACAAGAAATGCACTTGCGTTATTCTATTATTATTATTATTATTATTATTATTCTTGTTGTTGTAGTTTGTATCATAAAATAAAAATTCACATGTACGTGCGTTGTTATTTATTATTTATTACCATGCTCGTGCATGAATCATTATCATTATCATTACATGTAAATGCACATGCACGTGCATTATTATATATTATTTATTATCATGCACATGCAAATGCAATGCACTTGCATTATTCTGTCATCACATGTGTCATTATTATTTATTCTAATGCACGTGCACATGTAATGCACGTGCGTTATTCTATTATAACATGTGTTATTATTTATTATTTATAATCATTCACATTCAAATGCACATTCATGTGGACTTGGTTATTTCTTATTGCTTATTTCCATGCTCATGCACATGCACATGCACATGCACTTGTATGTGCATAATTATTTATTATTTATTATCATTCACATGAACATGCACATACAAATGCAATTCACATGCGTTATTATTTATTATCATTCACATGAACATGCACAGGCATATGCACATCCATGTGCGTTATGATTTATTATTTAAACCATGCACATGTATATCCACATGCACATGCGTTATTACTACAATTATTTTTAGATGTATATTTAGGTTTCACTATCATTTTATAGGATTTTTAGGTGTTATTAACATTTATTATGGTTTGTTAGGGTTTTAGGTTTTTTTAATCGTACAAAATACCTAAAAACCCAAATATACAACAAAAATGCTATTAAACCATTCAAAACGCTAATATTCACAAAAAAAAACCCTAAAACCCCAGCAATAACCTCACAGAACCAAAAAAAACCCTAAAAACCCAAAATACCCTAAAAACCCTAAAAAACCCTAAAAAACCCCAAAAACCCTTAAAAACCCTAAAAACCCCTAAAACTATTAAAAACACGAAAAAATGAAAAAACACAAAAACAAACCTAAAAAACCCTAAAAAACCTTAAAAACCTCAAAAAAACCAAAGAAATTCTAAAAACCCTAAAACCCCCTAAAAATGCTAAAAACCCTAAAAATCCTAAAAATGCCTAAAAAAACCTTAACCAACCCTATGAAACCCATAAAACCCAAAAAACCCTAAGAAACCCTAAAAACCTCAAAAGAAACCCTAATACACCATAAAGAACCCTAAAAACCTAAAGAACCACTAATGCCAGTAACAATGCTATATAAACCCTAACAATTGGTAGAAAGAACCAAAAAATGCTTCAAAACTCACAAAATGCAACAAAACCCCAAAATTCCAAAATATCCCTAACAAAGCATAAAAATCCAAACACATCCATAAATCCCAAAATAAATCATAAAACCCCAAATAAATCAAAAAAACCGTCACAAACCCTAAAAACCTAACAAAACCAAACAAACCCTAAAAACCACTAATAACCCCTAAGAACCACTAATAAACCCTAATAACCCCTAAAACCCACTATTAAACCCTAAAACCCCAAATAAACTCTGATAAATCGTAATGACCTCTAATAAATCCTAAAAAACTCTATTAGACCCTAATAAATGCTACAAAACCCCTAAACCCCCTAATATACAACAAAATACACTATTAAACCCTAATAAACACTAGTAATCACAAAAATCCTAACAAACCCGACAAAACGCAACAAAAACCTCCAAATAATAGCCTACAAAACCATAAAACCCACTAATAATCCCTAATAAACCATAATAACCCCAATATAAATTGTTACAAAACCTAACAACCCCAAATAAATCGAAACAAATCCTAACAATGCCATATAAATCGTTACAAATTGAAACAAACCATAACAAACCCCTAATAAACCGCAATAAACCCTAACAAATCATAATCAACCCTAATAAATTTTAATAAACTCAAATACTCATTAATAAACCCTAATAAATAAAATGAACCCCAATATACTCTAATAAATCCTAAAAAACACTAAAAAATGTTGATAAACCCAAGAAAAAGCTATTAATGCCTACAAAAGCCCAATAAAACCCTAATATACAATAAAAAACGCTATTAAACTGTAACAAATCTTAAAGAACACTAATAAACCCTAATGAACCCTAATAAACCCTAAAGAATAATATAAAACATTAAAGAACGCTAAAAAACCCTAAAGAACCCAAAAAAATCCTAAAACACATTATATAAACCCTAAAAACCGCTACAATACCCAAACAAACCCTAAAACACACTAAAAAACCTAACAACCCCTGTCAATCCCAAAAAAACAAATAAACCCATAAACCCCCCTCCCAAACCCATGAAAAATCCATCAGATACCAAAAATAACCATAAACACCCGTTAACAATGATTAAAAACCCTAAAAAACTAAAAAACATAAACAGCCATTAAACCCCTAAAAAAGGCTTCAAATAGATACAAAAACCCTAAAAAAGTTATATAATCCCTTAAAATGCAACAAAAACACTAAAAATGCAACATAAAAAACACAACATAAACCCAAAAAATGCTACATTAACCCAAAAAAGCACTACCTAAACCCTAGAACTGTAACATAAACTCTAAAAAACACAACATATACCCTAAAAACACAACATGAACATTTAAATGCTACATAAAACCTAAAAACACAATATAAACCCTAAAAACACTACATGAACCCAAAAAATGTTACACAAAAACTAAAAATGCAACATAAACGCTACATCACCCCTAAAAACACTACATAAACCCAGAAAACGCAACATAAATCATAAAAAAATGCTACATAAAACATAAACCCAAAACACGCTACATAAACCCTAAAAATGTTACATAAACTATAAGGCCCCAGCCTTAAACCTTACTTAATATTGAATTAAATGAGTAATTCCTATTGAGGATCTTTTCAGTTTTAGAGTTTTAGAGAATTAGGACATAACTATTACATCTCAAAAGATTACAAAGTAGTCACTTCTACTAAATTTTTATAATATAAAAACTCTTTAAAAGAAACATGTATAGTTCCATGTTTTAGGTAGCATGACTTTCCCTTGATCCCATCCTTGACCCTATTCCACGCTATGTCCTGTGAAAAACATTTCAAAAACTTGGGATGAGCATAAAAAGCTCAGTAAGAGTTATAAAAATATGGAAAGGAAACATGAGTTCATACACATTAGAATGAAATCCCACTTTACCCATAAAACATAGGCATATCAAATCATGAATAAATCATAGAAAACATAAGACATAAAGGTAACTTGAGGCATTCATAACATTCTTACGTAGGGAGTAACCCTCTTGGTTACGTTTGGAATACCCATCACAGTATATTCCCTAAATCTCTTCGGAGAAACCTTAACATTTCACTCCTTTGTGTTACCCAATGCATTGGAGAGCTATAACGGGCTCACCCGCCCTTAGTTTATCACGGAACCACCCGTTCTTCATAACAATGCCCAAGGACCATAACATAATCGTATCACATAAAACATGCTTAAAGGAAACATAGCATTTCCACATTTCAATCACAATATAACATTTTAGTATATTGATATAATGAATCCATTCAAAAAGAAACCATTTCCAAAACCATTTAAAACATTTAATAAAGAGATTTTTGAATCAAAGTGTCCCATACCACCTTGAATCTTTTAAAATGTTAAACCATTAATATCCATATAAATAAATCCTTAAAACCATTTTGAAAACATGGATATTAATAATAACAAATAATTAAAACATTTAAAGCGATATTTTTGTTAAAGGGGTTTTTCCAAAATTAGAGACACTTGAATACAATAATTGAGGAATAACATTTAGTCAGAACTTTGTAATATCCTGAGAATAAATGGATTCATGATATAATACTCCAAAGGACAGTATATACACCATATAAGAGCTAATTGGTGCATAACAATAATGAACCCTCAATAGAAATGTCAAATGTGATGAAATCCCTTATAAAGAAGGTATCCTTAAATTAAGGACAAATCAATCTCAAAAATATGTGTGAAAAATATAAATACACCCAATATAAGTGGATATTAAGTGTAAAAAAATAAAAGTTCATTCACACATATTCAATGGATGACATATTCAATGACTACATGTTGAACCCAAAGAAATCGAAATTGGGTTAAAAAGTTCCCTTGACAGCCTAACGGCATCACATCAAAATGAGTTGATGAGAGATAAAAAGTGTATCTCATCACTTGGACATAAAATTTAAATCAATAAGGTTATATTAGAACATATACCAACATAACAATATGTAAATTATAAGACCCAACAAAAGAAGTCTTTTAAAAAAAGAGGAGGGTGAAAGGTTCCCTTACCGACTTGGGTATCTTTCAAAACATACACCCCATGAAAGAAGGACAATAGATCATTGATGTAAATACTCATAAACGAAATTATATTACACAAAGAGTAGAATAATGGGCAGTACATACACCACTCAATGGAATTTGTGGCAAATGTAGCATAAATCTCACGGGAATAAAAGTGAGATGAAAAATCCCTTACGAAAACTCGGCAGGCTAACGGCGCCACATAAAACTTCCGAATATGGGTTGATAAGATCAAATAGGGTATCTCATCACATTAAAATAAAATTTAGAACAATAGGAATATAAAATAACATCCCCCAACATTACAAAGAGGAGCTTAAAAGAAGTGACATAAAGGAGAGTACTTAAAATGAAAGAGAGAGGTTAGATCTCTTACGAAAGTTCGGCAGCCTAACGGCGCCACTCAAAACTTCCAAAATGGATTGATGAAAGAGAATAGAGTCTCTCATCACATGAACATAAAAATTACAGTATGTTTAATATAAAATAACATCCCAAAAACAAGAAAGTTGAGCTTTAGAGGGAATGACATAAAAGAGTGTACTTAAAAAGAAAGAGAGGAGTAAGATCCCTTACCTCGGGTCCGACTTGACTCGATCGTTCTTTAATCTCCTGAATAATAAACTTGAGTTAATTTCTAATTCCTTAAGAACCTTTTTCAAGTTCATTATTCCTTTTATATCACTTATTACCATGTCATAAACATTATGTAATCATTAAGTTAATAATGATTATTTTGTCGATATTTGGTTCTTAAGTCGAAGGTGGACTTCTTACAATTACATGTTGTTCGTGTGGCCAAATGTTTATTATATACAGAATTGTATTCATGATGTATATATCATATATGTCATATATATCCAGTACATGCATTCATTTATAACATTACATAATCATTTAGAGGTAAGAAATGAAATGCACCGTTCATGGAGACGGTAAGCCGTACGTACGCATTAACGCTACTTTCATTCCTATTTCGTATTTTATAGAATGGAATAATAATGATATAAAGGTATATTATAATTCCAGTATAATATCATATATAATATCATATTTCCATCCTTTATACGTCCCACATATGGTATTTAACGAATCAAATCACTTTGAGGGGGCGGTAGTCCGCACTTCCTCAATTAAAGATATCGCGTATACCCATAATGGAAGCCATAAAGGTAAGACACAAATGAAAAATAAAGAAGCATAAGTAAAACATAAACATATTATATATCATATATAAAAATAGTGACATCATAATGGCCACCTATGAAGGTGTTAAATGAGTATTGAACAATCATCATTTCGGGAGGCACAATTTCGCCATCCACGGAAACCGTATGTTCTTTAACCATTTTATGTAGTTGTGTGAGAGTGTAGCTCAAATAAATCTTATAAAAACATCATAGTATATTTAAGATACTTGTGTTGTTACAAAAGAAATAAATAAAAAGAGTTTAGGGAGTTGGAGACGCAAAATAAAACAAATGAACATGAGAGAATGAATTACCTTTAAAAGTGTAACTCCTTTTGATATGAGCCTAAAGTCTTCCTTTGAAAGGATTATTCCCAAAGGGAATACTCTAGGATTAGGAGAGGGATGTGGAGAGAGTAAATGGGCAGGGTTTGGCCGAGCCAAAGGCTTGAGGAGTGTGTTAAATGTGGTAGAGGTGGGGGCCTTTTATAAGAGGAGAGGAGGGGCACTTTTGAAAAGTAATGAAACATTACTTTATTTGAAAATGTGTTTCGGTTTCAAAAGGTCCCACATTGATATAATTAGTGTCTAAGGTGATAAGGCTTCTAAATCCACTCATCCAATAAGTTATGGACATGTGTAGTTCATATATTTTACATTATCTTTCCATTTTATTTAAATCGTCAAATAATGATGTCATCGCTGCATCATTATTATGTCATAAATAATTTAATTTATTTAATGTCTAAAAATTATAAAAAAAATACTATGATGTAGGAAATCTTTTTATCTTTCCAATGACTATTTATAATTAAAAATATGACTTGTATAACCCCACTTAACAATTGTTTTAGTAAAACATATCATGTTTGTGTCATTTTTACTTTTACATTAAATAAAAAGTTATTTATGTCATTTCCCAACCAAAGTGGATCCATGGGGTCCCCAAGTTGACCCATGGCTTGTCTTGGTCGTCCATGACACAAAAAATGAAGGTAGGACATGTTTCAAGCTCATATAATTCTATTAAAGCATTATTTTTACCTTAAACTACACTAATTACCACTAATCGCGATTAAAACTTAATAAGTTACTATTCACCAAAAAATATTTTAATCTCATTGAACCACATTTTACTTCTTAATGACAACCATGTATGTCGGATTTTTTGAAATTCAAAACACAAAGATGGCAAAATTTCATTTAAACGGAAAAATCAGTTTTTATAAGTACCACTTAGTGGTTTCACTATTCATCAAAAATTGAAGTTTTTCAGAAAAATCCCAAAAATTCTCCATAAGCTATATTTGATATTCCGAATTCAAAAATGAAGTCTGTTTTAAAAAATTCAATACATATTAATCACATTAATTAATTTAATAATTAATTCCCGCTGTCAGAGCAAATAGCGTGTTTTTATAGAACAATAAGTATCAAAAGATTGACACTAGTTTAAGTCTGATTTCAAAGTGAAATTAATTCCAACGACCACTATTGGATTTAATGGTAAAAATATTTTCTAATTTCACTTTAAAACCAATTAAAAATATTATCTAATCATATAAATAAATTATATTAAAAAGAGGTTTTGAATTAAAACACAACATTTTACACTATTCATTAAAAAAATGAACTTTATCGAAAAAATACCAAAAAATTACACAAAGTAAAATTTGATGTCCTGATTCTTAATAAGAGTTTTATTTGGTCCAAAAGAATGTATAAGAGTGATCAAAACTATATTTAATGACAGTTCTCCATTAAAAGGCGATAAGTGAACCTTTAGTGAAAACTAGGGAATATACGCCTAAAATTGAATTCTTTCCGTATTTAAAGTCTTTATCTTTTATTGGATAAAAGTAAAAACATTTAAAAACATATATAATCATATTTTAGTTATTTCTATCCATTCCCTCCAATACAACGGATACATGTTAACTACCATTTAAAATAATATTATTTTATTATTAGAGTGCAACGTAAGATTCCCAAGAAACTCGTTGTTGCGTGTCGGGTACGCCATCGAGCATAGCGTCCCCTTTAAAGTAATTTCAATATTTTATTCACAAATATGGATAAATATGAAATGTAATATTCTTTATTTACCTGGGGTGTTACATCCTTCCCCCCTTTTGTGAATTGCGTCCTCGCAATTTTAAAATTGCACTTGGAAACATCCTTGAAAGTCCCACATCGGAAGAAGAGTCGGTAAAACAATCACTTTAAAATAAAGAAAGATAAGTACAAAGGTCACCCGAGTTAACCCATACTAGGATTCCAAGTATGAAAACATGGACATGGAGGAGAAAAAATAGGGTCATGTTCTGATGAAGAGTGATAGAAAACATGTTTAGGAAAAAGTTAACAATAAGAAAATCACAAACTTGTGATGGGTTAAACGGTGTTGGGTTCCCCAGTAGGAAAAGTTAATAGACAACATTTTTGTTTTTAGTTACTTTTTTTTGAGGAATTTATTCATAAGGAAACACAATCACTTATCATGTTGACTTTCAACTTTTACTAGATTCCTTAATCAAACTCAATTTTTTTTTCAAAAGACGAGTATTTAGGGAGACTTGTTCGCATTAAGAGTACTATAATCAACTTCTATAGAATCACCTAATCCACAAAAGATAACTGTATACATCCCATGTCTTTAGGCTTTAACCAAAACCAAAACCAAAAAGGTTAGTACAAGGTCAGATAATCCAGAAAAGTATAACCCATTAAAAAGAAAATCTATTTTTAATCTCCAAAATTAGTCCAACAAAACCCAAAGTTCAACGAGGACCATCCGATAAACAATTTGTCCATAAAATTCTTAAAAGTAAACCAATATAAGATTGAAACCCAAATATTTGAAGGATTTAGTCACATAGTCTTCCAAGTTAAATCGTAACATTTATCTCCAAACAACATTAGTCGCTCCTATAGTCTCGCATTGAAAAGTAATTATCCTAATCACATATCCTCCAAAATCAACTTACTCTTAATTCATAAAATCATATAACTAAAAAGAATCAGTCAAACTAACCAGGGACTTCACGTAGTCCAGTGGTAGGCGATAAATACCAGTCGTACTTTGGTTGTGGGTTCGATTCCCGCAACTTTGTCCGACGCGACGGGTAGTCACACGGTCTACGTTTTGTCCTTTTTCCAAAACTATATAATTCTTAAATCATTCCCCAAAAAAAGATAAAATCATAAAAAATGATCATAACATATTTTAACCTCAAGTATATCTCATGCCTTTCATTTTCCATCATAACATATAATTACCCATAATTACCTCAAAAGTAAGGATCATATAAACTCTAATGGTTACCTTTATAATTATTACCTGAATTTCCACATCGAGTTGGCCATCTCGTACATGATGCATTAGAGAACTCACCAAGGTTGAAGTGGTTGATCATGACTCCTTGATATTTGGTTTAGAACAACCACGAGTTTCCTCATTGAATCCTTCATTTTATCTAGTATCTTAATCAGAGAACCACCACAGTTTCCTTCAAACCTGTTGTCTCTTTGGTGCCTGCTAGATCCATCCATTCACTAAAAATAGAAATGTCAGTGTGAGTATATCAACAAAACCATCATGTAATAATGAGGAAGGTAAACACTAAGATAAACTTACTCATTCACTTTATCTAAAACTAGGACTCTTTCTGAAATCCTAACCATTATGGTAATGTCACTTATGCTTAAAGAATACCCTAACCTCTAAAGTTATCTAAACCGACCTCTGATACCAACTATAAGGCCCCAGCCTTAAACCTTACTTAATATTGAATTAAATGAGTAATTCACATTGAGGATCTTTTCAGATTTAGATTTTTAGAGAATTAGGACATAACTATTACATCTCAAAAGATTACAAAGTAGTCGCTTCTACTAAATTTTTATAATATAAAAACTCTTTAAAAGAAACATGTATAGTTCCATGTTTTAGGTAGCATGACTTTCCCTTGATCCCATCCTTGACCCTATTCCACGCTATGTCCTGTGAAAAACATTTCAAAAACTTGGGATGAGCATAAAAAGCTCAGTAAGAGTTATAAAAATATGGAAAGGAAACATGAGTTCATATACATTAGAATGAAATCCCACTTTACCCATAAAACATAGGCATATCAAATCATGAATAAATCATAGAAAACATAAGACATAAAGGTAACTTGAGGCATTCATAACATTCTTACATAGGGAGTAACCCTCTTGGTTATGTTTGGAATACCCATCACAGTATATTCCCTAAATCTCTTTGGAGAAACCTTAACATTTCACTCCTTCGCGTTACCCAATGCATTGGAGAGCTATAACGGGATCACCCGCCCTTAGTTTATCACGGAACCACCCGTTCTTCATAACAATGCCCAAGGACCATAACATAATCGTATCATATAAAACATGCTTAAAGGAAACATATCATTTCCACATTTCAATCACAATATAACATTTTAGTATATTGATATAATGAATCCATTCAAAAAGAAACCATTTCCAAAACCATTTCAAACATTTAATAAAGAGATTTTTGAATCAAAGTGTCCCATACCACCTTGAAGCTTTTAAAATGTTAAACCATTAATATCCATATAAATAAATCCTTAAAACCATTTTGAAAACATGGATATTAATAATAACAAATAATTAAAACATTTAAAGCGATATTTTGGTTAAAGGGGTTTTACCAAAATTAGAGACACTTGAATACAATAATTGAGGAATAACATTTAGTCAGAACATTGTAATATCATGAGAATAAATCGATTCATGATATAATACTCCAAAGTACAGTATATACACCATATAAGAGCTAATTGGTGCATAACAATAATGAACCCTCAATAGAAATGTCAAATGTGATGAAATCCCTTATAAAGAAGGTATCCTTAAATTAAGGACAAATCAATCTCAAAAATATGTGTGAAAAATATAAATACACCAAATATAAGTGGATATTAAGTGTAAAACAATAAAATTTCATTCACACATATTCAATGGATGACATATTCAATGACTACATGTTGAACCCAAAGAAATCGAAATTGGGTTAAAAAGTTCCCTTGACAGCCTAACGGCATCACATCAAAATGAGTTGATGAGAGATAAAAAGTGTATCTCATCACTTGGACATAAAATTTAAATCAATAAGGATATATGAGAACATATCCCAACATAACAATATGTAAATTAAAATACCCAACAAAAGAAGTCTTTTAAAAAAAGAGGAGGGTGAAAGGTTCCCTTACCGACTTGGGTATCTTTCAAAACATACACCCCATGAAAGAAGGACAATAGATCATTGATGTAAATACTCATAAACGAAAGTATATTACACAAAGAGTAGAATAATGGGCAGTACATACACCACTCAATGGAATTTGTGGCAAATGTAGCATAAATCTCACGGGAATAAAAGTGAGATGAAAAATCCCTTACGAAAACTCGGCAGCCTAACGGCGCCACATAAAACTTTCGAATATGGGTTGATAAGATCAAATAGGGTATCTCATCACATTAAAATAAAATGTATAACAAGAGGAATATAAAATAACATCCCCCAACATTACAAAGAGGATCTTAAAAGAAGTGACATAAAGGGGAGTACTTAAAATGAAAGAGAGAGGTTAGATCTCTTACGAAAGTTCGGCAGCCTAACGGCGCCACTCAAAACTTCCAAAATGGATTGATAAGAGAGAATAGAGTCTCTCATCCCATGAAAATAAAAATTACAGTAAGTTTAATATAAAATAACATCCCAATAACAAGAAAGTTGAGCTTTATAGGGAATGACATAAAAGAGTGTACTTAAAAAGAAAGAGAGGAGTAAGATCCCTTACCTCGGGTCCGACTTGACTCGATCGTTCTTTAATCTACTGAATAATAAACTTGAGTTAATTTATACTTCCTTAAGAACCTTTTTTAAGTTCATTATTCCTTTTATATCACTTATTACCATGTCATAAACATTATGTAATCATTAAGTTAATAATGATTATTTTGTCGATATTTGGTTCTTAAGTCGAAGGTGGACTTCTTACAATTACATGTTGTTCATGTGGCCAAATGTTTATTATATACAGAATTGTATTCATGATGTATATATCATATATTTCATATATATCCAGTACATTCATGCATTTATAACATTACATAATCATTTAGAGGTAAGAAATGAAATGCACCGTTCATGGAGACGGTAAGCCGTACGTACGCATGAACGCTACTTTCATTTCTATTTCGTATTTTATAGAATGGAATAATAATGATATAAAGGTATTTTATAATTCCAGTATAATATCATATATAATATCATATTTCCATCCTTTATACGTCCCACATATGGTATTTAACGAATCAAATCACTTTGAGGGGGCGGTAGTCCGCACTTCCTTAAATGAAGATATCGCGTATACCCATAATGGAAGCCATAAAGGTAAGACACAAATGAAAAATAAAGAAGCATAAGTAAAACATAAACATATTATATATCATATATAAAAATACTGACATCATAATGTCCACCTTTGAAGGTGTTAAATGAGTATTGAACAATCATCGTTTCGAGAGGCACAATTTCGCCATCCACGGAAACCGTATGTTCTTTAACCATTTGATGTAGTTGTGTGAGAGTGTAGCTCAAATAAATCTTATAACAACATCCTAGTATATTGAAGATACTGTTTTTGTTACAAAAGAAATAAATAAAAAGAGTTTAGGGAGTTGGAGACGCAAAATAAAACAAATGAACATGAGAGAATGAATTACCTTTAAAAGTGTAACTCCTTTTGATTTGAGCCTAAAGGCTTCCTTTGAAAGGATTCTGCCCAAAGGGAATCCTCTAGGATGAGGATAGGGATGTGGAGAGAGTAAATGGGCAGGGTTTGGCCGAGCCAAAAGCTTGAGGAGTGTGTTAAATGTGGTAGAGGTGGGGGCCTTTTATAAGAGGAGAGGAGGGGCACTTCTGGAAAGTAAAGAAATATTACTTTATTTGAAAATGTGTTTCGGTTTCAAAAGGTCCCACATTGATATAATTCGTGGATAAGGTTATAAGGATTAGAAATACACTAATCCAATAAGTTTTGGACATGTTTAGTTCATATATTTTACATTATCTTTCCATTTTATTTAAATCGGCAAATAATGATGTCATCGCTGCATCATTATTATGTCATAAATAATTTAATTTATTTAATGTCTAAAAATTATAAAAAAAATACGATGATGTAGGAAATCTTTTTAGATTTCCAATTCCTATTTATAATCAAAAATATGACTTGTATAACCCCACTTAAAAATTGTTTTAGTAAAACATATCATGTTTGTGTCATTTTTACTTTTACATTAAATAAAAAGTTATTTATGTCATTTCCCAACCAAAGTGGATCCATGGGGTCCCCAAGTTGACCCATGGCTTGTCTTGGTCTTCCATGACACAACCAATTAGGGTAGGACATGTGTCAAGCTCATATAATTCTATTAAAGCATTATTTTTACCTTAAACTACACTAATTACCACTAATCGCGATTAAAACTTAATAAGTTACTATTCACCAAAAAAATATTTTAATCTCATTGAACAACATTTTACTTCTTAATGACAACCATGTATGTCAGATTTTTTGAAATTCAAAACACAAAGATGGCAAAATTTCATTTAAATGGAAAAATCAGTTTTTATAAGTACCACTTAGTGGTTTCACTATTCATCAAAAATTGATGTTTTTCAGAAAAATCCCAAAAATTCTCCATAAGCTATATTTGATATTCCGAATTCAAAAATGAAGTCCATTTTAAAAAATTCAAAACATATTAATCACATTAATTAATTTAATAATTAATTCCCGCTGTCAGAGCAAATAGCGTGTTTTTATAAAACAATAAGTATCAAAAGATTGACACTAGTTTAAGTCTGATTTCAAAGTGAAATTAATTCCAACGACCACTATTGGATTTAATGGTAAAAATATTTTCTAATTTCACATTAAAACCAATTCAAAATATTATCTAATCATATAAATAAATTATATTAAAAAGAGGTTTTGAATTAAAACACAACATTTTACACTATTCATTAAAAAATGAACTTTATCGAAAAAATACCAAAAAAATTACACAAAGTAAAATTTGATGTCCTGATTCTTAATAAGAGTTTTATTTGGTCCAAAATAATGTATAAGAGTGATCAAAAATATATTTAATGACAGTTCTCCATTAAAAGGCGATAAGTGGACCTTTAGTGAAAACTAGGGAATATACGCCTAAAATTGAATTCTTTCCGTATTTTAAGTCTTTATCTTTTATTGGATAAAAGTAAAAACATTTAAAAACATATATAATCATATTTTAGTTATTTCTATCCATTCCCTCCAATACAACGGCTACATGTTAACAACCATTTAAAATAATATTATTTTATTATTAGAGTGCAACGTAAGATTCCCAAGAAACTCGTTGTTGTGTGTCGGGTACGCCATCGAGCATAGCGTCCCCTTTAAAGTAATTTCAATATTTTATTCACAAATATGGATAAATATGAAATGTTATATTCTTTATTTACCTGGGATGTTACATAAACCCTAAAAATGATTTATAAAATCTAAAACTGGTAACTAAACCCTAAAAACACTTCATAAACACTAAAAATTCTATATAAACTCTAACAATGCTACACAAACACTAAAAAATACTACAAAAACACTAAAGACACTTTAAAATCCTAAAAAATAATAAACCCTAATATACCATAATATAAAAACTTAAACCCTAATAAACCCCTAATAAACTCTAACAATACCTAAAAACTCTTTAAATTCCCTGAAAATCCTAAGAAACTATACTCAACCCTAATAAAAACCAAAAAATACCTAATAAACCCTAATAAATTACAACAAAATCTAATAAACCCTAAAAACATTATAAGAAAACCTTAACAACCCTAAACAACCATAATAGACACTAATAAACACTAATAAACACTAATAAACCCTAATAAACCCAAAACAACCCTAAAGAGGCCTAATAAACCAAAAATAAAGCCAAATAAACCGTACTCAACCCTAACAAACCATGACACACCATAATAACCCATAATAAAACCCTAAAGACCCTAATAAATAAAAAATGCTAGTAGACCTTAAAAAAACCCTAGAAACCCTGATAAACTCTAATATGACCTAATAAACACTAAAAACGCTCACAAATAATAAAAAAATGATCACAAACAATAAAAAAGTGCTATATTACCTAAGAAGACCTAAAAACACTAATATAACCTAATAAAGACAAAAAATGCTAATATACCTTAAAAATCCCTAGAAACCCTAATACACCATAATAAACTCTAATATAACCTAAGAAACACTAAAAATGCTCACAAAAAAAACAAAATTCTCACAAGCAATAAAAACACGTTATATTATCTAAAAAGACATAACACACACTAATATAACCAAATAAAACTAATAAACTAATAAACCCTTAACAAACCCTAATAAACCCTAAAAATCCCTAATAAACCCTAATAAAAACTATTAAACCCAAATAAAACCATAATGAAACCCTAAAAATACCTTCTCATCCCTAATAAACCTTGACACACCATAACATAACCTAATAAAATCCAACTAAAACCAAATAAACGAAAAAAATGGAAAAAACCATTAAAAATCCCTAGAAAACATATTAACCCATAATAAATTCAAATAAAAGGTAATAACCCATTAAAAATGCCCACAAACACTAAAAACATGCTAACAAAACCTAAAAAGTCATAACAACCCCTCATATATATTAACAAAAACTAAAAAACATTCATATACCGTAATAAAAACACTATCAAACCCTAGTAAACCCAAAAAATCCCTAACAAACCCTAATAAACCATACTAAACCCTAATAAACCCGAATAAAATAGTAAAGATACCGACAAAATCCTAATAAAACCCTAAAAATACCTACTCAACCCTAATAAACCTTAACACACCATAATAAACCATAATAAACCCCATTAAACCCTAAAAATGCCAATATACCATTAAAAAGCCCTAAACCCCCTAAAATACTAATAAAACCTAATAAAGATTAAAAGCACCCATAAACCCGAATAAACACTACTAAACACTAAAAAACCCTAATATACCCTCTAAAAAATAAATAAACCATAATGAACCATAATAAACACTAATAAATCCTAAACATACCCACATATACAATAATATACCATAATATACCATAATAAACCTAACTCAATCCTAACAAAACCCTAAAAATACCTTATAAACCCTAATAAACCTTGACACACAATAATAAACTCTAATAAAATCCTAATAACCACACTAAACCCTAAAAAACACTAATATACCATTAAAAACCCTAAAAACCTAACAAACCATAATAAAAGTTAATAACACCTAAAAATCCTAAAAAATGATAGTAAACCCTAAAATACCTCTAATAATAACAGTAGAAATAACGCACGTGCATGTGTATATTCATGTACATGGTTTAAATAATATATCATAACACACGTGCATGTGCATATGCCTGTGTATTTGTATGTAAATGATAATAAATGATAAATTATAAATAATAACACATGTAAATTGCTTGTGTATGTGCATGATCATGTGAATGATAAAAATAATAAATAATTACACACATCCAAGTGCATGTGCATGTGCATGTGCATGTGCATGTGCATGATAATAAACAATAAAAATAACCATGTCCACATGAATATGTATTTTCATGTGAATGGTAATAAATAATAAATAATAACAAATGTGATAATATAATAACGCACATGCATTTCATGTGCACGTGCATTAGAATAAATAATAACACATGTGATAATAGAATAACGCAAGTTCATTTCATTTTCATGTGCATGATAATAAATAATATATAATAATGCATGTGCATGTGCATTTACATGTAATGATACAGATAATGACGAATGCATGTGCATGCTAATAAATAATAAATAACAACGCACGTGCATGTGTATTTTTATTTGATGATACAAACAACAACAACAACAAGAATAATAATAATAATAATAATAATAATAATAATAATAATAATAATAGAATAACACAAGTGCATTTCATGTGCCCATTAATTGTATTAAATAATAAATAAATAATAATAAATAAGAATGAACATGCATGTGAATGTGCATTTACATTTGATGATAATATTAATAATACAAATTGTAATAACAATAATAATAACGCATGCAAATGCATGGTAATAAATAATAAATAACAATGCACATGCATGTGCATTTGCATGTGATAATGATAATAATGATAATGATGATGATAATAATAATAATAATAATAATAATAATAACAGTGATAATAATAATAATAATAATAATAAAAGAATCATAATACAAGTGCATTTCATATGAACATACATGTTAATAAATAATAAATAATAACACATGTGCATCTACATTTTCATGTGATGATAGTAATAATAATAGCAGTAGTAATAATGGTAGTAGTAGTGGGGATAATAGTAGTAGTACTAAGGCATATAATAATAGAATATTGAAAGTGCATTACGTGTGCATGTGAAGAATAATAAATAATATATAATAATTCACGTGCATTGAATGTTCGTGTATGTGCATTGGCATGTGCCTTTTCATGTGATGATAATAAAAATAACAAAAACAACAACAACAACAACAACAACCACAATAATAGTAATAAAAATAGTAATAACAACGCATGTTATAATAAAATAACGTGTGTGCATTGTATGTGCCCATGCATGGTAATAAAAATATAATAATAATGCACGTACATGTGCAAGTGAATTTCCATGAGATGATGATAATAATAATAATAACAATAATAATAAGTTATAGTTGTTTTAAAAAAACAGCAGACATGACAAAAGTGCTAGAAAGGGTGTCTCAAAAAAACTAACAAATCACAGAGTCATTAAAAAAGGCATAACTTCTTCTTTAGGTGTCCATTTCCACTCTGTGAATAGTCAAACTAAATCTCATGGAACGAACTATGATAAAAATAGGTGTCGGAGGCCGAACAGAGACACAGTTCAGAAGTTATGACCGTTTTAAGAAAAACTTGAGAGGGATCTGGACATGGAAATGGAGTTTTGGGGGCCTTCTAATGGGTTTTTGGGATTATATTGTCCTAAACATGAATTTAACTTTTTTAAATTTATCTATCTGCGTAGATCTCTTCGCTGCCTTCGATTTGATATGTGGTAGATCTCAAACAGACAACCGGAGTGAAAGTTATGGCCGGTTGAAGTTGGACTTTTTTGGATTGCTATAACTAATATATATTATGTTTCATTGATCTTATCATAATTTCGATAAAACTTGTACCTCACTCATCTCACGAGCTTCTATTTTACTAGGCATAATGATCAAAAAGACACCCGTAGGAGAGGTTATGCTTATTTTAGTGAGTTGCGGGCTTCTGAGGTTTTTAGGAGCTAGGATGGTTGGTCAATTTAAAACTGAAATAATTTTGCTACATGTGTTCATTTTGGCTCTAATACATATCAAATAGAATATTTTTAAAATATACACACTCTAGTAACCAATGGAACCCTTTCTGAAATTCTTCAACCCCCAAAAAACCAAAAATCCCATTATATGGTCAAAAGATTGGCTTCTGGTGTCTTTTTTACAATAACTTCTTCTATGGGTGTCTGTTTTGCCTCTACCGCATGTCAAATCAATGATTGGGACTATACCTACACTCATATAACCAATGAAGCACCTTCTCACATCCTTGAAGGCCCAAAAAGGTACTTAAACCCACCAAAAGACCATAACTTCTACTCCGGGAGTCCGTTTTTCCTCTAACAAATATCAAATTGAAGCTTTCGACTAGATCTACACATATGTGACCAATAGGAACACCTTATCACGTTCTTAAAGACCCAAAAGGTCATGATTTCTTCCAAATGACCATAATATCTGCTTTGGGTGTCCATTTCACCTCTACCACATATCAAATTCTAGCTAGTGACTAGCTCTACACATCTGTGACAACCATGAACAACAAAATAACCCTAACAAACCATGAAAAACCTCAGAAAAATGAAAAACCATTAAAAACATGAAAAACCCTAAAAACCCCTAACAAACACTAACAAACCATTACAAACCCTAACAAACCCTAACAAACCCCAACAATGCCGTAAAAAACAAAAAAACCCTAAAAACCCTAACAAACCCTAACAAGTCCTAACAAACCCCAAGAAGCACTAAGAAACCCCAATAAACACAAAAAACCTGAAGAAACCCTTAAAAACCCCTATGAAACCATAAGAAACACAAACATAACCCTATAAACCCTATAAACCCTAACAAAACACTAAGAAAACCTAAGAAACACTAACACACTCTTGGAAACCCTAACACACCAATAGAAACCCTTAGAAAAAATAACACACCCTTAGAAACCCTAATCTGCCCATAAAAACCCTAACCCACCCTTAGAAACCCTAAAACACCCTTAGAAACCCTAACAAACCCTTAGACACCCTAAATCACTCTAATAAGAACTAATAAATCCTAAAAAACCCTACCAACCAATAATAAACCAAAAATAAACCCTAATAAACCCTAAATCCCACTACTAAACCATAATAAACACTAATAAATCGTAAGAAACCCTAAAAACACTATTAGACCCCAATAAAAGCTACAAAATACCTAAAAACCCAAATATACAACAGAAATGCTATTAAACCATTCAAAATGCTAATATTCACAAAAAACCCTAACAAAACTGAAAAACCTGACAAAACCCTAAAAACCCATAAAAACCCTAAAAACCCTAAAAACCCTAAAAACTCTAAAAAATCCTAAAAACCCTAAAAAACCCCCAAAAAAACCAAAAACCCCTAAAACTGATAAAACCGAAAAAACCCGAAACCAAGCCTAAAAACCCTAAAAACCTCAAAGAACCTCAAAAAACCCTAAAAATATAAAAACCACTAAAATACTAAAAAAAACTCTAAAAGCCTAAAAATGCATAACAAAACCCTAACCAACCATATGAAACCCTTAAAACCCCCGTATAACATCCTAAAAACCTCAAAAGAAACCCTAATACACCCTAAAGAACCCTAAGAACCCCTAAAAACCCTAATACCCAAATTAACCCTAAAGAACCACTAATGCCACTAACAATGCTACATAAACCCTATCAATTGCTACAAAAACCCGAAAAATGCTTCAAAACCCACAAAATGCAAAAAACACCCAAAAAATGATAAAATAACCCTAACAAAGCATAAAAAATCCAAACACACCCATAAAACCCAAAAACATGCATAAAACCCCAAATAACTCAAACAACCCATAACAAAACCTAAAAACCCGAAAAAAACCTAACATACCATAACAACCACTAATAACCCCTAAAAACCACTAATAAACCCTAATAACACATAAAACCAACAATTAAACCCTAAAACCATAATAAACACTAATAAATCATAATAACATGTAATAAACCCTAACAAACTCTATTAGAACCTAATAAATGCTAAAAAATCCCTAAAACCCCCAATATACAATAAAAACACTATTGAACAATAACAAACCCTAATAATCTCTCAAAGCCCTCACAAACCCGAAAAAATTCTACAAAAATCACCAAATAATAGCCTACAAAACCCTATAACCCACTAATAAATCCTAATAACCCAAAAATAAATTGTAACAAACCTAACAACCGCAAATAAATTTTAACAAATCCTAAAAATTCCAAATAAATCAAAACAAACTAAAACAAACCATAACAAACCCCTAATAAACCCAAATAAACCCTAACAAATCATAATAAACACTAATAAATCGTAATAAACCCAAAAACACATAACTAAACCACAATAAATTAAAATAAACCCCAATAAGTCTGAAATAAACTTAAAAAGGTTGATAAACCCTAAAAAAGCTAGTAATGCCTACAAAAACCCAATAAAACCCTAATATACAATAAAAATGCTAATAAACTTTAACAAATCCTAAAGAACACTAATAAAACCTAAAGAACCCTAATAAATCCTAAAGAACCATATTAAACTATAAAGAACACTAAAAACCCCTAATGAACCCAAAAAAATGCTACAACACATTATATAAACCCTAAAAACCGGTATAATACCCAAACAAACCCCAAAAGACACTAAAAACCCCAAACAACCCCTATCAATCCCAAAAAAACAAATAAACCCATAAAACCCCCCAAACCCATTAAAAATCCATCAGATACCATAAAAACCATAAACACCACTTAACAACCCTTAAAACCCCAAAAAAACACTACAAACTATAAACAAGCATTAAAACCCAAAAAGGCTTCAAATAGATACACAAACCCTAAAAATGTTAAATAAGCCCTAAAAAATGCAAAAAAATCCCTATAATCACAACATAAATCAAAAAATGCAACATAAAACCAAAAAATGCTACATAAACCCTAAAAGCACAACATAAACCCAAGAACTGTAACAAAACCCAAAAAAACATAAACATAAACCCTAAAAAACACAACTTAAACATTAAAAAATGCTACATAAAACCTAAAAACACAATATAAACCCTAAAAACAATACATTAACCCTAAAAACGTTACATAAATCCAAAAAATGCAACATAAATGCAACATAACCCCAAAAAAGGCTACATAAACCCAGAAAATGCAACATAAAACCTAAAAAATTCTACATAAAACCTAAACCCTAAAATCCCTACATAAACCCTAAAAAAATTACATGAACCCTAAAATGATACATAAATCCTAAAACAGCTATCTAAACCCTAAAATGATACATAAACACTAAAAATTCTACATAAACTCTAACAACGCTACACATACCCTAAAAAGGCTATAAAAACCCTAAAAAAGCTTCAAAACCCTCAAAAATATTAAACCCTGATATACCATAATATAAAAAATTAACCCTAATAAACCCCTAATATACTCTAATAATCCCTAAAAACACCTTATAATCCCAAAAAATACTATGAAACTCTACTCACCCCTAATAAAATCCCAAACATACCTAATAAACCCAAATGAATGATAATAAATCCTAATAAACCATACAAACATGTTAAGAAAACCTAAACAACCGTAACCAACACTATTAGACACTAATAAACACTAAAAAACCCTAATCATCCCCCCAAAACCCTAAAAATCCCTAATAAACCCTAAACAAATCCAAATAATCCCTACTCAACCCTAATAAACCTTAACACACCATTATAACCCCTAATAAAACCCTAGAAAACCCAAATAAAGAAAAATGATAGTATGGCATAAAAAATACCTAGAAACCCTGATAAACACTAATATAACCAAATAAACCCTAAAACACTCACAAATAATAAAAAAATGATCAAAATCAACAAAAATGTGTTATATTAACTAAAAAGACCAAAAAACACTAATATAACCTAATAAAAACAAAAAATGCTAATATACCTTAAAAATCCATAGAAACTCTAATAAACGATAATAAACTCTAATATAACCTAAGAAATCCTAAAAAGGCTCACAAACAAAAACAAAATTCTCACAAACAATAAAAACACACTATATTATCTAAAAAGACGTGACAAACACTAATATAACCTCATAAAACAAAAAACTAATAAACCCCTAACCCTAATAAACCCTAAAAGTCCCAAATATACCCTAATAAAAACTAATAAACCATAATAAAACCCTAAAAATACCTTCTCAACCCCAATAAACCTTAACACACCATAATAAAACCCAACTAAACCCAAATAAAAAAAATGAAAACAAACCATTAAACCCCCGTGAAAACCTAACAATCCATAATAAATTCTAATAAAACCTAATAAACCATAAAAAATTCTCACAAACACTAAAAAATTCTAATAAAACATAAAACGTCCTAACAACCACTCATATATATTACCAAATTTTAAAAAACACTCATATACTCTAATAAAAATAGTAAGAAACCCTAGTAAACCCTAAAAATCTTTAACAAACCCTAATAAACCCTACTAAACCCTAATAAACCCTAATAAAACCCTAAAGATACCTAATCAACCCTAATAAAACCCTAAAGATACCTACTCAACCCTAATAAAACCCTAAAAATACCTAGTCAACCCTACTAAACCTTATCACCCCATAATAAATCATAATAAACCCCACTAAGCCCTAAAAAGGCAAATATATCATTAAAAAGCCCTAAAACACATAATAACTGCAAATAAATCCTAACAAAGCGTAAAAGTGCTAATAAACCTTAATAAAAACTACTAAACCCTAAAATCCTCTAATATACCCTCTTAAGAATTAATAACCCATAATTAACCATTATAAACCCTAATAAATCCTAAACATACCCAAATATACCATAATATACTCTAATATACCCAACTCAATCCTAATAAAACCCTAAAAATACCTCATAAACCCTAATAAACCTTGACACACCTTAATAAACCTAGAAAAATCCTAATAACCCCCACCAAACCCTAAAAACACTAATATACCATTAAAAACCCTAAAATCTTAACAAACCATAATAAATGTTAATATCACCTAAAAATCCTAAAAATTGCTAGTAAACCCTAAAAATGCCTCTAATAATAATAATAGTATAAACGCACGTGCATGTGCATATGCATGTGCATGGTTTAAATAATAAATAATAATGCACGTGCATGTGCATATGCCTGCGCATTTGCATGTGAATGATAATAAATAATTAATAATTAATAATAACGCATGTGAATTGCATGTGTATGTGCATGTTAGTTTGAATGATAATAAATAATAAATAATAACACACATACAAGTGCATGTGCATGTGCATAGTAAAAAATAATAATAACAAAGTCCACATGAATGTGCATTTGAATGTGAATGATAATAAATAATAAATAATAATACATGTGATAATAGAATAACGCACGTGCATTGCGTGTGCACACTACTACAATAACGACCTTCATCAGCGCTAGAAAAGTGCATTAACAGTGCTAAAAAAATCGCTGTTAATTGAGGCGAGGATATAGGGGGGGTCCCTTTTATCAGCGTTTCTAAAAAGCACTAATAAATGTCAAAAAAAAATAAAAAATATTTATATAATGCGGGGGGGGGGACTTTTAATAGTGCTGGACCCCCCTATCAGTGCTATGCGGACCCCCCTGAATCTCTCTCACACGCTGCCCTTCCCGCGCATCCCCCACAAGCACGCACCTCCTTGCTTCCACCCAAACTCGAACCCGTGACCTCCCCTCTTGCGTGCCTTCACCTTTACCACTATGCCATTTAGTTTTTTTCTCAATTTAATGATATATCTATTTATTTATATATATAGTTATATTTATTCGTATATTAATATAGATTCATATTAATATAAATATATTTAGTTATATTAATACATATATATTTATTCATATATTAGTATATATATATATTCATTCTTAAATTAATATATATTTATATTAATATGTTTTTTATCCGCATATTTATTTTTATATTAATATATATTTATAAGATTAGTTATAAATACATTTATAAAATATGTTTTTATGTGTGTTTATAAATAATTAAATACAAACATATATACAACACACACACACACACTAACACACACACAAACACATATATATTTACGAATAAATACATATATATGTGTATTTAAAAATCCATTGAATGTTAAAACGAACATATCATCTAATCTAGATGCCTGTTTAAACTCCAAAACTAGTCCAATCGAAGAAAATGAAACAATCACTGATATGATATGTGGTACAGGCCTACCAGACAACCTGATCAGAAGTTATACATGTTTGAATGTTAATAAATTAGTGTATCCCGACTAAAGCCACTAACAATGCTACATAAACCCTATCAATTACCAAAAAAACTCGAAAAATGCTTCAAAACCCACAAAACACAACAAAACCCCAAAAAACCCCATAAAATGCTAAAATAACTCAAACAAAGCATAAAAATCCAGACACACCCATAAAACCCAAAAAAATGAATAAAACCCCAAACAACTCAATCAAACCATAACAAACCCTAAAAACCTTAACAACCCATAAACAACCATTAAAACTCTAAAAAGGATTCAAATAGATACATAAACCCTAGAAACGTTACATAAACACTAAAAAACGCAAAAAAAAACCCTAAAAACGCAACATAAACAAAAAAATACAATATAAACCCAAAAAACGCTACATAAACCCTAAAATCACTACATAAACCCTAGAATTCTAACATAAACCCTAAAAAACACAACATCAACCCTAAAAAATGCAACATAAACATTAGAAAATGCTACATAAAACCTAAAAACACTATATAAACCCTAAAAACACTCCATGAACCCTAAAAACGTTACATAAACTCTAAAAATGCAACATAAGGGCTACATCACCCCTAAAAATAATATATAAACCGATAAAATGCAACATAAACCCTAAAAAATGATACCTAAAACCAAAACCCAAAACACGCTACATAAACCCTAAAAACGTTACATAAATCCTAAAAATGATACATAAAATCTAAAACCGTTAACTAAACCGTAAAAACACTACATAAACACTAAAAATGCGGCATAAACTCTAACAATGCTACAAAAACCCTAAAAAATGCTACAAAAACCCTAAATATGTTTCAAAACCCTCAAAAAATATTTAACCCTAATATACCATAATATAAAATAGTAAACCCTAATAAACCCTTAATAAACTCTATTAATCCCTAAAAACACCTTATAATCCCTAAAAACCTAAGAAACTCTACTCAACACTAATAAAACCCCAAAAATACTTAATAAACCCTAATAACTACTAATAGACCCTAATAAACCCTAAAAACACGTTAAGAAAACATAAACAACCCTAACCAACCCTAATAGACACTAATAAACAGTAATAAACCCTAATAAACCCCAAAACAACTAAAAAGACCTAATAAACCATAAATAAAGACAAATAAACCCTACTCAATAGTAACAAACCTTAACACACCATAATAACCCTTAATAAAACCCTAAAAATCCCTAATAAGAAAAAAATGCTAGTATACTTTAAAAAATCCCTAGAAACCCTGATAAACTCTAATATAACCTAATAAACCCTAAAAACTCTCACAAACAATAAAAAATGATCAAAAACATTAAAAACACGCTATATTACCTAAAAAGACCTAAAACACAAATATAACCTAATAAAGACAAAAAATGCTAATATAACTTAAAAATCCCTAGAAACCTTAATAAACACTAATAAACTCTAATATAACCAAAGAAACCCTAAAACACTCACAAACAAAAACAAAATACTCCCAAATAATAAAAACACACTATATTATATAAAAACACCTAACAAACACTAATATAACCTAATAAAACAAAAGAACTAATAAACCCCTAAAAAACCCTAATAAACCCTAAAAATTCCTAACAAACCCTAATAAAAATGAATAAACCCTAATAAAACCTGTAAAATACCTTCTCAACCCTAATATAACTTGACACACCATAAAAAACCTAATAAAACCCAACTAAACTCCAATAAACAAAAAAAACGCAAAGAAACCATTAAAAAGCCCTAGAAACCATGATAAACCATAATAAATTCACATAAAAGCTAATAAACCATTAAAAATTCTCAGAAACACTAAAAACATGCTAATAAAACCTATAAAGTCATAAAAACCCCTCATATATATTAAGAAAAACTAAAAATCACTCATATACCCTAATAAAAATACTAACAAACACTTGTAAACCCTAAAAATCCCTAACAAACCCTAAGAAAGCATTCTCAACCCTAATAAACCCTAATAATTCATTAATGATACCGACTCAACCCTAATAAAACCCTAAAAGTACCTACTCATCCATAATAAACCTTAACACACCATAATAAACCCCACTAAACACTAAAAAACGCAAATATACCATTAAAAATCCCGAAAACCCCTAATAAATGCTAATAAAACCTAACAAAGCTTAAAAGCACTAATAAACCCGAATAAACACAACTAAACACAAAAAACCCTAATATAACCTCTTAAAAATTAATGAACCATAATGAACCATAATAAACCCTAATAAATCCTAAATATTCCCAAATATACCATAATATACCTCAATAAACCCTAATAAACCCCACTCAATCCTAATAAAACCCTAAAAATACCTAATAAACCCTAATAAACTTAGACACACAAGCATGGATAAAGCCTGAGGCGGTGCGTGGCTCGAGGCGTTGATGGCGGGGTTTTTAAATTTTTTGAAGTATTTCCTTTGAATTTTGAATTTCCTGCTGTGGTGATGTGGATTTGAAGTGTTTCGAGTACCAGCAACCCGTAAACCGGTTTCATGGGAACCGACTACCCTCAAACTGGCCATTAGAAAATCAAAAAAATGATATGCAGGCCAAATGTTAATAACATCTAAAAATCCTAAAAAATGATAGTAAACCATAAAATACCTCTAATAATAATAGTAGAAATAACGCATGTGCATGTTCATATGCATGTGCATGGTTTAAATAATAAATCATAGAACACGTGCATGTGCATATGCATGCGCATTGGCATGTGAACGATAATAAATAATAACACATGTGAATTTCATGTGTATGTGCATCTTCATGTGAATAATAAAAAATAGTGAATAATAACGCACATCCAAGTGCATGTTTATGGTAATAAACAAAAATAATAATAATGTCCACATGATTGTGAATCTACATTTGAATGATAATAAATAAAAAGTAATAACACATGTGATAATAGAATAACACAAGTGCATTGCGTGTGCACATGCCTGAGAATAAATAATAATAACCCATGTGATAATAGAATAACGCAAGTGCATTGCATTTTCAGGTGCATGGTAATAAATAATATATAATAATGCACATGTATGTGCATTTACATGTAATGATAATGATAATGACACATGCACCTGCATGGTAATAAATAATAAATAACAACGCACGTGCATGTTCATTTGTATTTGATCATACAAATAACAACAACAACAACAATATAATAATGCAAGTGCATTGTATGTTCACGTGCATAGTAGTAAATAATAAATAAATAATAGTAAATAAGAACGTACATGCTTGTGCATGTGCCTTTACATTTTATAACAATATTACTAATAATTTTTTTAATAATAATAATAATAATAATAATAAGGCATGCACGTGCATGGTAATAAATAATAAATAACAACTCACGTGCATCTGCATTTTCATGTGATGATAATAATAATAACAGGAACAGTAGTAGTAGTGATAATAGTAGTAGTACCAATGCATGTGATAATAGAATATTGCATGTGCATTAAGTGTGCACATGCATGGTAATAAATAATAATGCTCGTGCATTGCATTTTATTTTGATGATGATGACGATGATAACAATAATATTATTATTAATAATAACAATGCATGTGATAATAGAATAACGCACATGCATTGAATGTATGTGATTATGTATTTGCATGTGCATTTTCATGTGATGATAACAACAACAACAAAAACAACAACAACAACCATAATAATAATAAGAACAATAAGAATAACAACGTATGTGATAATAAAATAACGTGTGTGCATTTCATGTGCACGTGCATGGTAATAAAAAATAAATAATAATGCACGTGCATGTTCATGTACATATGCATGAGATGATGATAATAATAATAATAATAATAATAATAATAATGATGATAATTACAACAAAAACAACACATGTGATAATAGAATAACGCACGTGAATTGCATGTGCAGTGCATGATAATAAATAATAACTCATTGTGCACTTGATTATAATAATAACAATAATAGTAATATTAATAATAATAGCGCATGTAATAATAGAATAACGCACATGTATTGAATGTGCACGTGTATGGTAATAAATAATAATGCACGTGCATTTGCATTTTCATTTGATGATAATAATAATAATAGTAACAATAACAATAAAAATTCATGTGACAATAGAGTAATGTAGGTGCATTTCATGTGCGCATGCATGGTAATAAATAATAACGAGCGTGCATGTGCATTTTCATGTGATGATAATAATAATAATAGTAATAATAATAATAACAAAAACAACAACAACAACATATGCACGTGCATGGAAATAAATAATAAATAATAAATAATAAATAATAAATAATAACGCTTGTGCATCTCCATTTTCATGTGATGATAATAATAATAATACAAGTAGTAATAACAATAATGATAATTATAATAATGAAAATGATAATAATGATATTGATAATAATGATAATAATAACATGTGTGATAATAGAATAACTTGTCCTAACAAACCCTAACAAAACCCAACAAACCCTAACAACCACTAATAACCCCTAAGAACCACTAATAAACCCAAATAACACCTGAAACCCACTAAAAACCCTAAAACCCTAACACCCTAATAAAAACTAATAAATCATAATAACCAGTAATAAACCCTAAAACCCCTATAAGACTCTTATAAATGCTACAAAAGCCCTAAAACCCCTAAGATACAATAAAAAACACTATTGAACCATAATAAATTCTAATAATCCCTAAAAACCCTAACCAACCCAACAAAACACTACAAAACCCGCCAAATAATAGTCTACAAAACCCTACAACTCGCTAATAAACCCTAAAAAACCCAAATAACCCCATAATAAATCGTAACAAATCCTATCAACCACAAATAAAACGTAACAAATCCTAACAATGCCAAATAAATCATCAAAAATTTAAACAAACCATAACAAACCCCTAATAAACCCCAATAAACCCAAACAAATCATAATAAACCTTAATAAATCGTAATAAACCCAAATACACGTTAATAAAACCTAATAAATAAAATAAACCCTAAGAAACCCTAATAAATCTTAAATAACCCAAAAAAGGTTGATAAATCCTAGAAAAAGCCTTTAATGCCTACAAAAGCCCAATAAAACCCTAATATACAATAAAAACGCTAATAAACCGTACCAAATCCTAAAGAACACAAATAAACCCTAAAGAACCATAATAAAATCTAAAGAACACTAAAAACCCTAAAGAACCCAAAAAATGCTAAAAGACATTACATAAACCCTAAAAACCGCTACAATACCCAAACAAATCCTAAAACACTCTTAAAAACCCTAACAACCCCTATCAATCCCGAAAAAATAAATCAAACCTCAAAACCCCCAAAAAACAATTGAAAACCCATCGAATACCTTAAAAACCATAAACACCCTTTAACATCCCTTAAAAACCCTAAAAACCACTACAGGCCATAAACAATCATTAAAACCCTAAAAAAGGCAACAAATAGATACATAAACCCAAAAAACGTTACATAAACCCTTAAAATGCAACATAAACCCTAAAAAAGAAACATAATCCCAAAAAACACTACATAAACCCAAAAAAGGCTACATAAACCCAAAAAGCACTACATAAACCCTAGAACCGTAACATAAACCCTAAACAACGCAACATAAACATTAAAAAACACTACATAAAACCAAAAAACACAACATAAACCTTAAAAACGCCACATAAACTCTAAAAACGTTACATAAACCCTAAAAAATGCAACATAAACGCTACAACACTCCTAAAAATGCTACATAAACCCAGAAAATGCAACATAAACCCTAAAAATGCTACATAAAACCTAAACCCTAAACATGCTACATAAACCCTAAAAACATTACATAAACCGTAAAAAATGCTACTTAAAATCTAAAACCACTAACTAAACACTAAAATCACTACATAAATACTAAAAATGATACATAAACTCAAACAACGCTGCACAAACACTAAAAAATGCTTCAAAAACCCTAAAGACCCTTCAAAACCCTCAAAAATATTAAACCATAATATACAATAATATAAAAAAATAAACCCTAATAAACCACTAATAAACTCTAATAATCCCTAGAAATGCCTTATAATCCCTAAAAACCCTAAGAGACTCTACTTAACCCTAATAAAACCCCAAAAATACCTAATAAACCCTAATAAATGATAATAAAACCTAATAAACCCTAAAAACACGTTAAGAAAACCTAAACAACCCTAACCAACCCTAACATGCCCTAATAAACACTAATAAACCATAATAAACCCCTAATAAAGACAATATCTAATAAATCTTAAATAAATTTAAATAAACCCTACTCAGCCCTGACAAACCTTAACACACCATAATGACCCCTAATAAAACCCTACAAAACCCTAATAACAAAAACAAATGCTAGTATACCTTAAAAAATCCCTAGAAACCATGATATACAATAATATAACATAATAAACCCTAAAAATGATCACAAACAATAAAAAATGATTAAAAACAATAAAAACACACTATATTACCTAAAAGACCTAAAGACAATAATATAACCTAATAAAGACAAAAAATTCTAATATACCTTAAAAATCCCTAGAAACCATAATAAACTCTAATATAGCCAAAGAAACCATAAAAATGCTCACAAACAATAAAAAATGCTATATTATCTAAAAAGATGTAATAAACACTAATATAACATAGAAAAACAAAGAAATTAGTAAACTCCTAACAAACCCTAATAAAACCGTAATAAAACCCTAAAAATACCTACTCAACAATAATAAACCTTGACACAAAACAATAAAACCTAATTAAACCCAACTAAACCCCAATAAAAAAAACACAAACAAACCATCAAAAAGCCGTAGAAACCCTAATTAACCATAATAAATTCTAATAAAACTTAATAAACAATAAAAAATGCTTACAAACACTAAAAACAAGCTAATAAAACCTAAAAAGACCTAACAAACCCTCATATATATTATCAAAAAATAAAAAACACACATATACCCTAATAAAAACACTAACAAACCCTAGTAAACCCTAAAAATCCATAACAAACCCTAATAAACACTACTCAACCCTAATAAAACCGTAAATATACCTATTCAACCCTAATAAAACTCTAAAAATAACTACTCAACCATAATAAACCTTAACACACTATAAAAAACCATAATAAACCCCACTAAACATTAAAAAACACAAATATACCATTAAAACCCCTAAAACCACTTGTAAGTGCTAATAAAAACTAACAAAGCCTAAAATCACTAATAAACCCTAATAATACTAAACCCTAAAATATCCTAAAATACCCTCTTAAAATTTAATAAACCATAATGAATTATAATAAACTCTAATAAATCCTAAAAATACCCAAATATACCATAATATACCATAATATACCTTAATAAACCCAACTCAATCCTAATAAAACCCAAAAAAATACCTAATAAACCCTAATAAACCTTAACACACTATAATAAACCCTAATAAAATCCTAATAACCCCCACCCTACCCTAAAAAATTCTAATTTACCATTAAAAACCCAAAAACCCTAACAAACCATAATAAATGTTAATAACACCTAAAAATTCCAAACATTGCTAGTAAACCCTAAAAATACCTCTAATAATAATAATAGTAATAATGCACATGCTTGTGCATGTGTATTTTAATGAGATTTTGATAATAATAATAATAAATAACTGTAATAATAAGTTATAATTGTTTTAAAAAACAGCCGACAGGACAAAAGTGCTAGAAATGGTGTCTCGAAAAACCTATCAAATCACAGAGTCATTAAAAAAGGAATCACTTCTTTTTCAGATGTCCATTTCCACTCTGTGAATAGTCAAAATAAATATCTTGGAACGAACTATGATAAAAACAGGTGTCAGAGGCCGAACAGACACACAGATCAGAAGTTATGACAATTTTAATAAAAATTTGACAGGGATCTGGACACGGAAATTCAATTTTGGAGGCCTACTGATGGGTTTTTCGGATTTTGGGTTCCCAAACCTGACTAAAACTTTTTTCGAGTTAGCCTTCTGCATAGATCTATTCACCGCCTTCAATTTGATATGTGGTAGAGCTCAAACGGACAACCAGAGTGAAATTTATGGATCTTCCACATATCAAATCAAAGATTGTGAAAATATACACACTTTGGTAACTACTGGAACCCTTTCTGACATTCTTCAACCCCCAAAAGACCTAAAAATCCCTTTGGATGGTCAAAAGATTGGCTTCCGGTGTTCGTTTCACAATAACTTCTACTATGGGTGTCTGTTTTGCCTCTACCACATATCTAATCGAAGCTTGAGACTAGAACTACACTCCTATAACCACTAAACCACCTTCTCACATCCTTGGAGGCCCAAAAAGGTACTTAAACCCTCAAAAAAACCATAACTTATACTCCGGGAGTCCATTTTACCTCTATCATATATCAAATCGATGATTTCGATTAGATCTATAGATCTTTGACCAATAGGAAGACTTTATCATGTTCTTAAAGACCCAAAAGTTCCTTATGTCCTCCAAATGACCATAACTTCTACTCTGGGTATCCGGTTCACTTCTACCACATATCAAATTGGAGATTGCGTATATCTCTACATATCTTTGACAACCATGAACAACTAAATAACCCTAACAAACCATGAATAATTCCATAAACACTAAAAAGAATTAAAAACCACGAAAAACCCTAACAAACCCAAACAAGCCCCAAAAAACCCTAAAAACATAACAAACACTAAAAACATAACAAACCCTAAAAACCCTAAAAAACCCTAACAAGCCCTAACAAACCCCAAAAAGCACAAAGAAACCCCAATAAACAAAAAAACCCAAAGGAACCCTAAAAACCCCAATGGAACCATAAGAAACCCAAACATAACCCTAAAAACCCTAAAAACCATAACAAAAACCTAAGAAAACCTATTAAACACTAACACACCCCTAGAAACCCTAAAACACCCTTAAGAACCCTAACACACTATTAGAAACCTTACCACACCCTTAGAAACCCCAACACGTCCATAGAAACCCAAACACAACCTTAGAAACCCTTAGAAACCATAGCACACCCTTAGAAACCCTAACCCGCCCATAAAAACCCTATCCCCACCCTTAGAAACCCCAACACACCCTTAGAAACCCTAACAAACCCTTAGACACCATAAATCACTCTTATAAGAACTAATAGATCCTTACAAACCCTACCAACCAATAAAAATCCATAATAAACCCTAATAAACCATAAAGCACACTACTAAACCCAAATAAACACTAATAAATTGTAATAAACTCTAAAAACACTATTAGACCACAATAAAAGTTATAAATTACCTAAAAACACAAATATGCAACAAAAACCATATTAAACCATTCAAAATGATAATATTCACAAAAAACCCTAAAAAACTCGACAAAACATGACAAACCCTAAAAAACCATAAAACCCTAAAAACCCTAAAAAATCCTAAAAAACCCTAAAAAACCCTAAAACCCCTAAAAACCAAAAAACCCCAAAAAACCTAAAAGACCCTAAAAACCTATAAAAACCTCAAAAACCCCTAAAAACCTAAAAACCACTAAAAATTCTAAAACCCTAAAAGGCCTAAAAATGCATAACAAAACCCTAAATAATCATATGAAACCCGTAAAATTCCTAAAAACCCCCCTTACAAACCCTAAAAACCTCAAAAGAAACCATAATACACCCTAAAGAACCCTAAAAACCGTAGAAACCCTAAATAACCATAAAGAACCACTAAAGCCACTAACAACGCTACATAAACCCTATCAATTGCTACAAAAACCTGAAAAATGATTCAAAACCCACAAAAGGAAATAAAACCCCATAAAACTCTAAAATAACCCTAACAAAGCATAAAAAATCCAAACACACCCATAAAACCCAAAAAAAACGTATAAAACCCCAAAACAACTCAAACAAACCGTTACAAACCCTAAAACCCTAAAACCCTAAACACCCTAACTAACCGTAACAACCACTAATAACCCCTAAGAACCACTAATAAACCATAATAACCCATAAAACCCACTATTAAACACTAACAGCCCTAATAAACACAAATAAATCATAATAACCTTTAATAAAACCTAACAGACATTATTAGACACTAATAAATACTAAAAAATCTCTAAAACACTTAATAAACAATAAAAACACTATTAAACCATAATAAACCCTAATAATCACTATAAACCCGAACAAAACCGACAAAACGCTACAAAAATCTCCAAATAATAGCCTAAAAAACCCTACAATCCACTAATAAACCATAAAAACAAAAATAACTCCCAATTAAATCTTAAAAAACCCTAAAAACCCCAAATAAATCATAACAAATCCCATCAACGCTATATAGACTGTAACAAACTGATACAAACCATAACAAACCCCTAATAAAACCCAATAGACCCTAACAAATCATAATAAACCCTAATTAATCATAATAAACCCAAATACATGTTACTAAACCCTAATTAGTAAAATAAACCCTGATAAACCCTAATAAATCCTAAATAACCCAAAAAAGGTTGATAAACCCTATAAAAATCAATTAAGGCCTACAAAAGCCCAATAAAACCCTAATATACAATAAAAAACACTAATAAACTGTAACAAATCTTAAAGAACACTAATAAAAACTAAAGAACCCTAATAAATCTTAAAGAGCCATACTAAACTCTAATGAAAACTAAAAAACCCTAAAGAACCCAAAAAACACTAAAACACATTATATAAACCATAAAAATCACTACATTACCTAAACAAACCCTAAAATACACTTAAAAACCTAAAAACCCCTATCAGTCCCAAAAAAAACAAATAAACCCATATAACCCCCCAAAACGCTTAAAAAGGAATCAGATACCTTAAAAAACCATAAACACCCATTAACAACCCTTACAAACCCTAAAAAACACTACAAACCATAAACAACCATTAAAACCCAAAAAGGGCACCAAATAGACACATAAACCCTAAAAACGTTACATAAACCCTAAAAATTCAACAAAAACCATAAAAACGCAACAGAAACCAAAAAACACCACATAAACCCAAAAACACTACATAAACCCTAAAATCACTACATAAACCCTATAACTGTAACATAAACCCTAAAAACACAACATAAACCCTAAAAACGCAACATAAACATAAAAAAATGATACATAAAACCTAAAAACACAATATAAACCATAAAAACACTACATGAACCCTAAAACGTTACATAAACCCTAAAAACTGCAATATAAATGCTACATCACCCCTAAAAATGCTATATAAACCCAGAAAATGAAAAATAAACCCTAAAAATGACACATAAAACCTAAACACTAAACACGCTACATAAACCCTAAAAACATTACATAAACCCTAAAAATGATACATAAAACCTAAAACCACAAAATAAACCTAAAAATGCTACATTAACACTAAAAACGCTACATAAACTCTAACAATTCCACACAAACCAAAAAAAATGCTACAAAAACCCTAAAGACGCTTCAAAAACCTAAAAAATATTAAACCCTAATATACCATAATATAAAAAAAAATAAAACCCTAATAAACCCCTAAAACCCCTAATAAACTCTAATAATCCCTAAAAACAACTTATAATCCCTAAAAACCCTAAAAAACTCTACTCAAACCTAATAAAACCCCAAAAATACCTAATAAACACAAATAAATGATAATAAAACCTAACAAACCCTAAAACACGTTAAGAAAACCTAAACAACCCTAACCAACCCTAATAGACACTAATAAACACTAATAAACCCCAAAAAACCCCAAAAAACCCTAAAAATATCTAATAAACCATAAATAAAGCCAAATAAACCCTACTCAACCCTAACAAACCCTAACACACCATAATAACCCCTAATAAAACCCTACAAACCCCTAATAAAGAAAAAAAATGCTAGAATACATCAAAAATCCCTAGAAACCCTGATAAACTATAATCTAACCTAATAAACCCTAAAATGCTCACAAACAATAAAAAAATGATCACAAACAATTAAAATGTGCTATATTACCTAAAAAGACCTAAACCCACTAATATAACATAATAAAGACAAAAAACGCTAATGTGCCTTAAAAATCCCTAGAACACCTAATAAACTATAATAAAATCTAATATACCCAAAAAAACCCTAAAAACTATCACAAACAACAAAAAAAATTCTCATAAACTATAAAAACACTCTATATTATCTAAAAAGTCCTAACAAACACTAATATAACCTAATAAAACAAAAAAAAACTATCAAACCCCTAACAAACCCTAATAAACCCAAAACAATCCCGAATAAACCCTAATAAAAACTAATAAACCATAATAAAACCATAATAAAACCCTAAAAATATCTTCTCAACCCTAATAAACCTTGACACACAACAATAAAACCTAATAAAACCCAACAAATTCCCAATAAACAAAAAAACGCAAACAAACAATTAAAAGCCCTTGAAAACCTAATAAACCATAATAAATCCCAATAAAACCTAATAAACTATAAAATTTTCTCAGAAACACTAAAAACACGCTAATAAAATATAAAAATTCCTAACAACCACTCATATGTATTAACAAAAATTAAAAAACACTCACATACCCTAATAAAAATAGTAACAAACCCTAGTAAACCCTTAAAATCCTTAACAAACCCTAATAAACACTACTCAACCCTAATAGACCCTAATAAAACCCTAAAGATGCCTACTCAACCCTAATAAAACCTTAAAATTACCTATTCAACCTTAATAATCCGTAACACACTATAATAAACAATAATAAACCCCATTAAACCCTAAAAAATGCAAATATACCATTAAATATCCCTAAAACATCTAATAAATGCTAATAAAACCTAATAAAGCTTAAAAATTCTAATAAACCATAATAAACACTACTAAACCCTAAAACCCCCTAATATACCCTCTTAAAAATTAATAAACCATAATGAACAATAATAAACCCTAATAAATCCTAAACATACCCAAATTTACCATAATATACCATAATATACCCCAATAAACCCAAATCAATCCTAATAAAACCCTAAAAATACCTAATAAACCCTATTAAACCTTGGCACACCATAATAAACCCTAATAAAATCCTAATAACCCCCACCAAACCCTAAAAAATGGTAATATACCATTAAAAACCCTAAAACCATAACAAACCATGATAAATGTTAATTTTACCTAAAAATCCTAAAAAATGCTAGTAAACTCTAAAAATCCCTCTAATAATAATAGTAGTAATAACGCATGTGCATGTGCATATGCCTACACATTTGCATGTGAATGATAGTAAATAATAAATAATAAATAATAAATAATAACGCATGTGAATTTCATGTGTATGTGCATGTGAATTTGAATGATAATAAATAATAAATAATAACAGGCATACAAGTGCATGTGCATGTGCATGTGAATGTGCATGGTAATAAACAATAAATAATAACCAAGTCCACATGAATGTGCCTTTGAATTTGAATGATAATAAATAATAAATAATAACACATGTGATAATAGAATAACGATGTGCATTGCATGTGCACACAACTACATAAACGGCCTTTATCAGCGCTATAAAAGTGCATTAACAGTGCTAAAAAAGTGTTGTAAATCGAACCGAGGATATAGGGGGGTCCCTTTTATCAGCACTTAGAAAAGCGCTGAAAAAGGCAACTTTTATCAGCACTGATAAAACCCCCTTTATTAGCGTTTTTTAGGGCTAATACAAGTCAACAAAAATAAAACAAAGTAAAAAATGTAAAAAATGTTTATATAATGCAGGGGTAGCTTTTAACAGCGCTTGAACCACCCCCCCCCCCCATCAGCGCTTGGCGGACCCCTCATTCTCTTCTTCGGGCCGCCCTTCCTGCGCATCCCCCACAAACGTGCACCTCCTTTCTTCCACCCAAACTCGAACTCGTGACCTCCCCCCCGGCGTGCCTGCACCTTTACCACTAAGCCATTTCATTTTTTCTCTATTTAATGATATATCTATTTATTTATATATATAGTTATATTTATTCATATATTAAAATAGATTCATATTAATATAAATTTATTTAGTTATATTAATACATATATATTTATTTATATATTAGTATATATATACTCATTCTTATATTAATATATATTTATATTAATGTTTTTTATCCGTTTATTTATTTTTATATTAATATATATTTATATGATTAGTTTTAAATACATTTATAAAATATGTTTTTTATGTGTGTTTATAAATAAATAAATACATACGTATATACAACACACAGAGAGAGAGACACACACACACACACACATACACACACACATATATTTATGAGTAAATATATATATGTGTGTATTTGAAAAGAAATATAATGTTAAAACCACCATAACTTCTATTCTAGAAGCTCGTTTCAACTCCACAACAAGTCCAATCGAAGAAAATGAAACAATCTTCGATTTGATATGTGTTACGGGCATAACGGACATCTGGATCAGAAGTTATACTTGTTTGAATGTTAAAAATTGGGGTATCCCGACTAAAGCCACTAACAACGCTACATAAACCATATCAATTGCTACAAAAACCTGAAAAATGCTTCCAAACCCAAAAAACGCAACAAAGCCCTAAAAACGCTAAAATAACCCTAAAAACATAAAATATCCAAACACACCCATAAAACAAAAAAAAAACGCATAAAACCCCAAACAACTCAAAAAAACTATAACAAACCCTAATGACTAAAACAAAACCTAACAACCCCTAAAAACCACTAATAACCCCCAAGAACAACTAATAAACCCTAATAACCCCTAAACCCCACTATTAAACCCTAAAAACTCTAATAAATCGCAATAACCTGTAATAAACCCTAATGAACTATATTAGACACTAATCATAACAAACCCTAATAACCCCAAAATAAATCGTAACAAACCCTAAAAACCCCAAATAAATCGTAACAAATCCTAAAAATGCCAGATAAACAGTAACAAACCAATACAAACCATAACAACCACCCAATAAACCATAATAAACCCTAACAAAGCATAATAAATCCTAATAAATCGTAATAAATCCAAATACACATTAATAAACCCTCATAATTAAGATAAACCCTAATAAACGCTAATAAATCCTAAATAACCCTAAAAAAGTTTGATAAGCCATAGAAAATGCTATTAATGCCTACAAAAGCCCAATAAAACCCTAATATTCAGTACAAAATGCTAATAAACTGTAACAAATCATAAAGAACACTAATAAACCTAAAAGACCCCCAATAAACCCTAAAGAACCATATTAAAATCTAAAGAACACTAAATAACCCTAAAGAACCCAAAAATTGCTAAAACAAATTATATAAACCCTAAAAACCACTAAAATACCCTAAAAACCCCTAAAAAACCCTAAAACCCGTAACAACACCTATCAATCCCAAAAAACAAATATACCCATAAAACCCCCCAAAACATTAAAAATCCATCAGATAGCATAAAAAACCATAAACACCCATTAAGAATCCTTAAAAATCCTAAAAAACACTACAAACCATAAACAACCATTAAAACCATAAAAAAGGAATCAAATAGATACATAAACCCTAAAAACATTACATAAACCCTAAAAAATGCAACAAAAACCCTAAAAACACAACATAAACCAAAAACACGACATAAACCCAAAAAATGATACATAAACCGTAAAAGCACTACATAAACCCTAGAACTGTAACATAAACCCTAAAAACACATCATAAACCCTAAAATCTCTACATAAACATTAAAAAACGCTACATAAAACCTAAAAACACAATATAAACCCAAAAAACAATCTATGAACCCTAAAAACGTTACATAAACCCTAAAAATTCAACATATATGCTACATCACTCCTAAAAATGCAACATAAACCCAGAAAACGCAACATAAACCCTAAAAAATGGTACATAAAACCTAAACCCTTAACACGCTACATAAACCCTTAAAACGTTACATAAACCCTAAAAATGGTACATAAAATCTAAAACCGCTAACTAAACCCTAAAAATGATACATAAACACTAAAAATTCTACATAAACTCTAACAGCACTACACAAACCCTAAAAAATGCTACAAAATACCTAACGACGCTTTAAAACCCTCAAAAATATTAAACCCTAATATACCATAATATAAAAAATTAAACCATAATAAACCCCAAATAAACTCTAATAATCCCTAAAAACACCTTATAATCCCTAAAATCGAATGAAACTCTACTCAACCCTAATAAAACCAAAAAAATACCTAATAAACCCTAATAATTTATAATAAAACATAATAAACCCTAAAAACATGATACAATAACATAAACGACCCTAACCTACCCTAATAGACAATAATAAACCCTAATAAACCTAAAACAAACCCTAAAAAGCCCTAATAAACCATAAATAAATCCAAATAAACCCTACTCAGCCCTAACAAACCTTAACACACCATAATAACCCCTAATAAAACCCTAAAAACCCTAATAATGAAAAAAATGCTACTATACCTTAAAAAAGACCTAGAAACCTCGGTAAACTCTAATATAACCTAATAAATCCTACAAACGCTCACAAACAATAAAAAAATGACCACAAACAATAAAAACATGCTATATTACCTAAAAATACCTAAAACACTAATATAACCAAATAAAGACAAAAAACACAAATATACTTTAAAAATCCCTAGGAACCCTAATAAATAATAATAAACTATAATATAACCAATGAAACCCTAAAACGCTCAACAACAAAAACAAAATGCTCACAAACAATAAAAACATGCTATATTATCTAAAAAGACCTAACAAACACTAATATAACCTTATAAAACTAAAAACTAAAAAACCCCTAACAAACCCTAAAAATCTCTAACAAACTCTAATAAAAATGAATAAAACATAATAAGACCCTAATGAAACCCTAAAAATACCTTCTCAACCCTAAAAAACCTTGACACACCATAACAAAACCTTATAAAAACCAACTAAACCCCAATTAATAATAAAATGAAAACAAACCATTAAAAAGCCCTAGAAACCCTAATTAACCATAATAAATTCAAATAAAAGCTAATAAACCATTAAAAATACTCCCAAACACTAAAAACATGCTAATAAAACCTAAAAAGTTATTAAAACCCCTCAAATATATTAACGAAAACTAAAAAACACTCATATACCCTAATAAAAACACTAAAAAACCCTAGTAAACCCAAAAAATCCCAAAAAATCCCTAACAAATTGTACTCAACACTAATAAACCCTAATAAAACCTTAAAGATACCAACTAAAACCTAATAAAACCCTTAAAATACCTACTCAACTCTAATAAACCTTAACACACCATAAAAACCATAGTAAACCCCACTAAACCCTAAAAAATGCAAATATACCATTAAAAAGCCCAAAAACCCCTAATAAATGCTAATAAAACCTAACAAAGCATAAAAGCTCTAATAAACCTGAATAAACACTACTAAACATTAAAAACCCTAATATACCCTCTTAAAAATTAATAAACCATAATAAACCATAATAAACCATAATAAATCCTAAACATACCCAAATATACCATAATATACCATAATATACCCTAATAAACCCAACTCCATCCTAATAAAATCCTAAAAATACATAATAAACTCTAATAAACCTTGACACACCATAATAAACCATAATAAAATCCTAATAACCCCCACCAAACCCTAAAAATGCTAATATACCATTAAAAATCTATAAAACCCTAAAAAACTATAATAAATGTTAATAACACCTAAAAATCCAAAAAAATGATAGTAAACCCTAAAAATACCTCTAAAAAAATAGTAGTAATAACGCATGTGCATGTGTATATGCATGTGAATGGTTTAAATCATAAATCATAACGCACGTGCATGTGAATATGCATGCACATTTTCATGTGAATGATAACAAATAATAAATAATAATGCATATGAATTGCATGTGTATGTGCATGTGTGTGTGAATGATAATAAATAATAAATAATAATGCACATCCAAGAGCATGTGCATGTGCATGTGCATGGTAATAAACAATAAATAATATCAAATTCCACATTAATGTGAATTTTCTTGTGAATGATAATTAATAATAAATAATAACACATGTGATAATAGAATAACACAAGTGCATTGCTTGTGCAAGCGCATGAGAATAAATAATAAAAACACATATGATAATAGAATAATGCAAGTGCATTGCATTTTCATGTGCATGGTAATAAATAATATATATTAACGCACGTGTATGTGCATTTACATGAAATGATAATGATAATGATCCATGCATGTGTATGGTAATAAATAATAAATAACAACGCATGAGCATGTGAATTTGTATTTGATGATACAAACAATAATAATAATAATACAATAATGCAAGTGCATTGCATGTGCACATGCATAGTAGTAAATAAGAAATAAATAATAGTAACTTAGAATGCACATGCATGTGCATGTGCATTTACATTTGATAATAATATTAATAATACTAATTGTAATAATAATAATGCATGCACGTTCTTGGTAATAAATAATAATTAATAACGCACATGCATGGGGATTTTCATGTGATAATGATAATAAAAATGATACTGATAATAATTATTATTATTATTATAAAAATAAAAAATGTTATAATAATAATAATAATAAAAGAATAATACAAGTGCATTGCATTTGCACATGCATTGTAATAAATAATAAATAATAACGCACATGAATTTGCATTTTTATGTGATGATAATAATAATAATAATAATAATAATAAGAACAACAACAACAAAAACATATTAACATGAAACGAAATAAATAATATATAATAAATAATAAATAATAACGCATGTGCATCTGCATTTTCATGTGACGATAATAATAATAATAATCATAGTAATAAAAATAATGATAATTATAATAATGATAAGTATAATAATGATAATGATAACAATGATAATGATAATAATGATAATGATAATAATGATAATAATAACATGTGTGATAATAGAATAACACACATCCTAACAAACCCTAACAAAACCTAAAAAACCCAAACAACCACTAATAACCCCTAAGAACCACTAATAAACCCGAATAACACCTGAAATCCACTATTAAACCCTAAAACCCTAATAAAAACTAATAAATCCTAATAACCTATAATAATCCCTAAAAACCCTATTAGCCTCTAATAAATGCTACAAAAGCCATAAAACCCCTAATATACAATAAAAAAACACTATTAAACGATAAGAAATCCAAATAATCACTAAAACCCCTAACAAACCCAATAAAACAAAACAAAACCCGCCAAATAATAGCCTACAAAACCCTATAACCCGCTAATAAACCCTAAAAACACTAATAACCCCATAATAAATCATAACAAACCCTAACAACCTCAAATAAATCATAACAAATCCTGAAAATGCTAAATAAATCGTAACAAACTGAAACAAACCATAACAAACCCCTAATAAACCTCAATAAACACTAATAAATTATAATAAACCCCAAAACACGTTAATAAACCCTAATAAATAAAATAAACCCTATGAAACGCTAATAAATTCTAAATAACCCTAAAAATGGTTGATAAACCCTTGAAAAAGCTATTAATGTCTACAAAAGCCCAATAAATCCCTAATATACAATAAACACGCTAATAAACCGTTACAAATCCAAAAGAATACTAATAAACCCTAAAAAACCCTAAAAAACCCTAAAGAACCATAATAAACTCTAAAGAACCCTAAAACCCCCAATGAACCCAAAAAACGCTGAAACACATTACATAAACCCAAAAAACCACTACAATACCCAAACAAATCCTAAAACATACTAAAAACCCCTAAAAACCCCTATCAATACTAAAAAAACTAATAAACCATTAAAACCCCCAAAAAACTATTGAAAAACCATCAAATACCATAAAAACCATAAACACCAGTTAACAACCCTTAAAACCCCTAAAAACCACGACAAACCTTAAATAACCATTAAAACCCTAAAAAGGCAACAAATAGATACATAAAACCAAAAAACATTACACAAACCCTTAAAATGAAACATAAACCCAAAAACATAACATAAACCCAAAAAAAGCAACATAAACACAAAAAACACTATATAAACCCAAAAAACACTACATAAACCCTAGAACCGTAAAATAAACCTTAAACAACGCAACAAAAACATTAAAAAACGCTACATAAAACCTAAAAACAAAACATAAACCCTAAAAACACTACATTAACCATAAAAACGCTACATAAACCCTAAAAAATGAATCATAAATGCTACATCACCCCTAAAAACACTTCATAAACTCAGAAAATGCAACATAAACCCTAAAAAATGCTACACAAAACCTAAACCCTAAACACGCTACATAAACCCTAAAAACGTTAAATAACCCTAAATAATGCTACATAAAACCTAAAACCTCTAACTAAAACCTAAAAGTGATACATAAACAGAAAAAATGGTAAATAAACTCAAACGACTCTACACAAACACTAAAAATGCAACAAAAACCCTTAATACGCTTCAAAAACCTCAAAAAAATTAAACCCTAATATACCATAATATAAAATATTTTACCCTAAAAAACCCCTAATAAACTCTAATAATCCCTAAAAACACCTTATAATCCCAACAACCCTAAGAGACTCTACTGAACCCTAATAAAACCCCAAAAATAACTAATAAACCCTAATAAATGATAATAAAACCTAATAAACCCTAAAAACACATTAAGAAAACCAAAACAACCCTAACCAACCCTAATACACACTAATAAACACTAATAAACCGCAATAAACCCAAATCAAACCATATAAATCCCTAATAAACCATAAATAAATCCAAATAAACTCTACTCAACCCTAACAAACCTTAACACACCATAATAACCCCTAATAAAGCCCTAGAAAACCCTAATAACGAAAAAATGCTTGTATACCTTAAAAAATCCCTAGAAGTCCTAATAAACTCTAATATAACCTAATAAACCCAAAAAACACTCACAAACAATAAAAAAATGATAACAAACAATAAAAATAGGTTACATTACCCCAAAAGACCTAAAATCACTAATATATCCTAATAAAGACAAAAAACGCTAATATACCTTACAAATCCCTAGAAACCATAATAAACCATAACAAACTATAATATTAACTAAGAACCCCTAAAAAGGCTCCCAAACAAAAAAAACGCTCACAAACAATAAAAAACACTATATTATCTAAAAAGACTTAATAAACACTAATACAACCTAATAAAACAAAAAAACTAATAAACCCCTAACAAACCCTAATGGACACTAAAAATCCCTAATAAACCCTAATAAAAACTAATAAACCTTAATAAAAATATAATAAAACCCTAAAAATACCTTCTCAACCATAATAAACCTTGACACGTCATAATAAAACATAATAAAACCCAACTAAACCCCAACAAACAAAAAAATGCAAACAAACCATTAAAAAGTCCTAGAAACCCCAATAAACCATAATAAATTCTAATAAAACCTAATAAACCATAAAAAATTCTCACAAACACTAAAAACATGCTAATAAAACCTAAAACGTCCTAACAAACCCTCATATATATTAAGAAAAACTAAAAAACACTCATATACCCTAATAAAAACACTAACAAACCCTAGTAAATCCTAAAAATCCCTTAAAACCCTAATAAGCACTACTCAACCCTAATAATCCCTAATAAAACTCTAAAGATACCTAATCAACCCTAATAAAACCCTAAAAATACCTTCTCAGCCCTAATAAACCTTAACACACTATAATAAACCATAATAAACCCCACTAAACCCTAAAAACGCAAATATACCATTAAAAAGCCCTAAACCCCCGAATAAATGCTAATAAAACCTAAAAAAGCGTAAAATCACTAATAGATCATAATAAACCCTACTAAACCATAAAAAACCCTAATATACCCTCTTAAAAATTAATAAACAATAATAAACGATAATAAACCATAATAAATCCTAAACATGCCCAAATATACCATAATATACCATAATATACCCTAATAAACCCAACTCAATCCTAATAAAACACTAAAAATATCTAATAAACCCTAATAAACCTTAACACAACATAATAAACCCTAATAAAATCCTAATAACCCCCACCAAACCCTAAAAAATGCTAATATACCATTAAAACCCCTAAAACCCTAACAACCCATAAAAAATGTTAATAACACCTAAAAATTCTAAAAAATGCTAGTAAACCCAAAAAACTCCTCTAATATTAACAATAATAATAATGCACGTGCATGTGCATGTGCATGTGCATAGTTTAAATAATAAATCATAATGAACGTGCATGTGCATATGCCTGCGCATTTGCATATGAAAGATAATAAATAATAAATAATAAATAATAACGCATGTGAATTACATGTGTATGTGCATGTGCATGTGAATGATAATAAATAATAAATAATAACGCACATCCAAGTGCATGTGGTAATAAACAATAAATAATCACCAAGTCCACATGAATGTGAATTTGCATGTGAAGGATACTAAATAATAAATAATAACACATGTGATAATAGAATAATGCAAGTGCATTGCGTGTGCACGTGCATGTGAATAAAAAATAATAACACATGTGATAATATAATAATGCAAGTGAATTTAATTTGCATGTGCATGATAATAAATAATATATAATAACGCACGTGCATCTGAATTTACATGTAATGATAATGATAATGACACATGCACGTGCATGGTAGTAAATAATAAATAACAACGCACGTGCATGTGCATTTGTATTTGATGATACAATCAATAATAATAATAATAATAATATAGTAATAATAGAATAAATCAAGTCATTTCACGTGCACGTTCATAGTAGTAAATAATAAATAAATAATAATAAATAAGAACGCACATGCATGTGCATGTGCATTTACATTTGATGATAATATTAATAATACTAATTGTAATAATAATAATAATAATAATGCATGCACGTGCATGGTAATAAATAATAAATAACAACGCACATGCATGTGTATTTGCATGGGATAATGATAATAATAATGATAATGATAATAATAATAATAATAATAATAATTGTGATAATAATAATAAAGGAATAATTCCAGTTCATTGCATATGCACATGCGTGGTAATAAATAATAAATAATAATGCACGTGCATCTACATTTTCATGTGATGATAGTAATTATAACAGTAGTAGTAATAATAGTAGTAGTAGTGGTGATAATATTAGTAGTACCAATGCATGTGATAATAGAATATTTCATGTGCATTATGTGTGCATGTTCATGGTAATAAATAATAATGCTCATGCATTGAATTGGCATGTGATGATGATGATGATGATGATGATAATAATAATAATATTCATAATAATAAAAATAACAATGCATGTGATAAAAGAATAATGAACACGCGTTGAATGTGCGTGTATGTGCATTCGCATGTGCATTTGCATGTGATGATAAAAACAATAACAACAACAAAAACAACAACAACAACAACCACAATAATAATATTAACAATAATAATAACAACACATATGATAATAAAATAATGTTTGTGCATTTCAAGTGCACATTCATGGTAATAAAAATATAATAATAATACACGTGCATGTGCATGTACATGTGGATGAGATGACGATAATAATAAAAATAATAATAGTAATAATAAGTTATAGTTGTTTGAAAATACTACAGACATGACAAAAATGCTAGAAATGGGGTCTTGAAAAACCTAACAAATCACAGAGTCATTGAAAAGGGCATAACTTCCTCTTTGGGGGTCCATTTCAACTCTGTGAATAGTCAAACTGAATATCATGGAATGAACTATGATAAAAACTGGTGTCAGAGGCCGAACAGACACACAGATTAGAAGTTATGACAATTTTAAGAAAAATTTGATAGGGATCCGTACACATAAATGGAGTTTAGGAGGCCTTATGATGGGTTTCTATGATTTTAGGGTCTCAAACAAGACTTGATCTTCATGTCATCCTACTGCGTTGATCTCTTTGCTAATTTCGATTTGATTTGTGGTAGAGATCAAACGGATAACCGGAAAGAAAGTTATGGATGTTTGGAGTTGGATGTTTTTTTGGGGTGGTATAACTAATATATCTTATATTTATTTGATCTTCTCATAGTTTCTACTAAAATTGGTCCTGACTCATCTCACGAGTTTCGATTTGACTAGTCACACTGCTCAAATGGGCACCCGAAATAGACGTTATACCTATTTTAGTGAGTTGCGGGATTCATAGGTTTTTAGGCGTTAGGAGAGTTGATCAATTTAAAATGACAATAACTTTTTATGCGTGTGTTCATATTGGCTATACCACATATCAGATCGAATATGGTGAAATGATACACAATATAGTAACCACTGGATCCCTTTCTGACGTTCTTAAATCCCCTAAAAGATCCAAAATCCCTCTGGATGGTCAAAACATTGGCTTCTGGTTTCTATTTTGCAATATCTTCATCTATGGGCGTCCGTTTTGCCTCTAACATATATCAAATTGAAGCTTGCGACTAGACCTACACTCCTATAACCACATAAGCACCTTCTCACATGAGTGAAGGCTCAAAAAGGTACTTAAACCCTCCAAAAGACCATAACTTCTACTCCAGGTGTCTGTTTTGTGTCTACTATATATCAAATCGAATATTTCGACTAGATATACACATATGTGACTAATAGGAACACCTTATCAAGTTCTTAACATCCCAAAATGTCCATAAGTCCCCCAAATGACCATAACTTCTTCTCTGGGTGTTCATTTCCCCTCTACCACATATCAAATTGAAGCTTGCGACTAGTTGTACACATTTGTGACAACCCTGAAAAACTAAATAACTCTAACAAACCATAAATAACCCCATAAACACTAAAAATGATTAAAAACCATGAAAAACCATAACAAACCCTATCACCCTGACAAACACTAACAAACCCAAACAAACCCAAACAAACCCCAAAAACCCTAAAAAACATAACAAACCCTAAAAAACCCTAAAAACCCTAATAAGCCCTAAGAAACCCCAAGAAGCACTGAGAAACCCCAATAAACCCAATAAACCCCGTAGAAACACTAAACCCCCCCAAAGAAACCATAGGAAACCCTAACAAACCCCTAAAACCCTAACAAAACCCTAAGCAAACCTAAGAAACACTAACACACCCATAGAAACCCTAACACACCCTTAGAAACCCTACACAGACATAGAAACCCTAGTACACCCTTAGAAATGCCAACACACCCATAGGAACCCTAACACAACCCTAGAAACCCATAGAAACCATAACACACCCTTAGAAACCCTAACCCGCCATAAAAACCCTAACCCACCATTAGAAAGCCTAACACACCCTTAGAAACCCTAACAAACCCTTAGACACCCTAAATCACTCTAATAAGCACTAATAAATCCTAAAAAACCCTACCAACCAATAATAAACCATAATAAACCCTAAATCCCCTACTAAACCCTAATAAACAAAAATAAATCATAATAAACCCTAAAAACCCTATTAGACCCCAATAAAAGCTACAAAATACCTAAAAACCCAAATATAAAACAAAAATGCTATTAATCTATTCAAAAGGCAAATATTCACAAAAAAATCCCAACAAACCTGACAAAACCTGACAAATCCCTAAAAAACCCTAAAACCCAAAAAACCCAAAAAACCCAAAAAACCCAAAAAACCCTAAAAAACCCTAAAAAACATAAAAAACCCAAAAAACCCCAAAAAAACCCTAAAAAACCCTTAAACCCCTAAAAACACGAAAAAACTATTAAAATACCAAAAAAATCCTAAAAAACCCTAAAAAACCTCGAAAAACCTCAAAAAACACTCAAAACGCTTAAAACCCTAAAACCCCCTATGAGAATGGTTTCTAAATGGGCTTCTAACAAAGAATTGAATAACTCCTTTGGAAAGGTGGGGTGGCCTGCTAAGAAGCAGATGAATGTGGAGCAGGTGCAACTTGATGTGAAGCAGCAACGCCTCAGAGATTACTGCACCACCTTCCTTAAACAATATGAATCATCTGAATGGGATTTGGTGGAGTTAGATGCTTCCAATGGATATGGTGCTGATGGGGAACCATATGGGGATAGAGACTTCTGACCTCTAAATTTTTGTTCTTGCCTCTCTCTCTTCTTCTCTCTGTGTGGTTTTCCTTTCCTTTTTCTTTTTCTCCTATTTTGTCGTGGGTTGTAAGGGATTTTTGGGTGTGGGTTGTTTGACCCATTCCCTCCCTTGTCTGTTGTGTCTCTTTTTTCTTTCTAATAAATTTGGGGGTCAGGAATAGCCCAACCCTCGCATCTTCCTTTCCCTAAAACTCTAAAAAACCCTAAAAAGCCTAAAAATGCCTAACAAAACCCTAACCCACCCTATAAAACCCTTAAAAACCCTAAAAACCCCTAGGAAACTATAAAAACCTCAAAATAAACCCAAATACACCATAAAGAACCCTAAAGAACCACTAAATCCACTATAAACGCTACTTAAACCTTCACAATTGCTTCAAAAAACGAAAAAATGCTTCAAGACCCTCAAAATGCAACAAAACCCTAAAAACGCTAAAAATAACCCCAACAAAGCATAAAAAATCCACACACTCCCCTAAAACAAAAAAAACGCATAAAACCCTTAACAACTCAAACAAACCGTAATAAACCCTAAAACCCTAACAAAACATAACAAACCCTAACAACCACTAATAACACCTAAGAACCACTAATAAACCATAATAACCCCTAAAACCCACTATTAAACCCAAAAAACCTGAATAAACACTAATAAATTATAATAACTTGTAATAAACCCTAAAAAACTTACTTTGACCATAATAAATGCAACAAAAGCCTTGAAACCCCTAATATACAACAATAAACACAATTAAACCCAAATAAACACTAATAATCACTAAAAACACTAACAATCACGACAAAACGCTACAAAAACATCCAAATAATTGCCTAGAAAACTCTACAACCCACTAATAAACTTTAACAAACCCTAATAACCCTAAAATAAATTGTAACAAACCCTAACAACCCAAAAAAATTGTAAAAATTCCTAACAATGCCAAATAAGTCATAATAAACTGAAACAAACCACAACAAACCCCTCATAAACCGCAACAAACCCTAAAAAATCATAGTAAACGCTAATAAATTTTAATAAACCCAAATACATGTTACTAAACCCTAATAAATAAAATAAACCCTAATAAACCCTAATTAATCCTAAATAACCCGAAAAATTGTTGATAAACCCTAGAAAAAGCTATTAATGCCTACAAAAGCCCAATAAAACCCTAATATAGAATAAAAACACTAATAAAATGTAAAAAATCCTAAAGAACACTAAAAAACCCTAAAGAACCCTAATAAACCCTAAAGAACCATATTAAACTCTAAAGAACACTAAAAACCCCTAAAGAACGCTAAAAACGCTAAAACACATTATATAAACCCTAAAAACCTCTACAATACCCAAACTAACCCTAAACCACACTTAAAACCCTAACAACCCCCTATCAATCCCAAAAAAACAAAAAAACCCACAAACCCCCACCCCCCAAAAAAACCATTAAAAATCCCTAAGATACCATAAAAAACCATAAACACCTGTTAACGACCCTTAAAAACCTTAAAAAACACTACAAACCATAAACAACCATTAAAACCCAAAAAAATGCTTCAAATAGATACATAATCTCGAAAAACGTCACATTAACCCTAAAAAATGCAACATAAACCAAAAATCACAACATAAACCCAAAAAACCCAACATAAACCCTAAAAGCACTACATAAACCCTAAAAAACAGAACATGAACCCTAAAAATGCAACATAAACATTAAAAAATGATATATAAAACCTAAAAACACAATATAAACCCTAAAAACACTACATGAACCCTAAAAACGTTACATAAACCCTAAAAAATTCCACATAAATGATACATTACCCCTAAAAATGATACATAAACCCAGAAAACGCAATATAAACCCTAAAAATGCTACATAAAAATTAAAACCTAAAAACGCTACATAAACACTAAAAACGTTACATAGACCCTAAATATTATATATAAAACCAAAAACTACTAACTAAACCTAAAAAATGCTACATAAACACTAAAAATGCTACATAATCTCTAACAATGCTATACAAACCCTAAAAAATGCTACAAAAACGCTGAAGACGCTTCAAAACCCTCAAAAATATTAAACCCTAATAAACCCTAATATAAAAATTTAAACCCTAATAAACTCTAATAATCACTTAAAACACCTCATAATCCCTAAAAACCCTAATAAACTCTACTCCATCCTAATAAAACCCCAAAAATACCTAATATACCCTAATAAATTATAATAAAACCTAATAAACCCTAAAAATATGATAAGAAAACCTAAACAACCTTAACCAACCCTAATAGACACTAATAAACACTAATAAATCCTAATAAACCCCAAAAAACCCTAAAAAGTCTTAATAAACCATAAATAAATCCAAATAAACCCTACTCAACCCCAAAAACCCTTAACACGACATAATAACCCCTAATAAAACCCTACAAAACCATAATACAGAAAAAAATGCTCGTATACATTAAAAAATCCCTAAAACCCCATATAAACTCTAATATAACCTAATAAACCCTAAAAACGCTCACAAACAATAAAAAAACAATCACAAACAATAAAAACACGCAATATTATCTAAAAAGACCTAAAAACACTAATATTACCAAATAAAGACAAAAACACTAATATACCTTAAAAATTCCTAGAAACCCTAATAAACCATAACAAACTCTAATATAATCTAAAAACACTAAAAACACTCACAATCAAAAACAAATTTCTCACAACAAATAACAACATGATATATTATCTGAAAAGACCTAACAAACACTAATATAACCTAATAAAATAAAAAAACAAATAAACCCCTAACAAACCATAATAAACCCAAAAAATCCCCAATAAACCCTAATAAAACCATAATAAAACCCAAAAAATACCTTCTCAGCAATAATAAACCTTGACACACCATAATAAAAACTAATAAAACCCAACTAAACCCCAATAAACAAAACAAATGCAAACAAACCATTAAAAATCCCAAGAAACCCTAATAAACCATAATAAATTCTAATAAAACCTAATAAACAATAAATAATAACCGAGTCCACATGAATGTTCATTTTCATGTGAATGGTAATAAATAATAAATAATAACACATGTGATAATATAATAACGCATGTGCATTGCATGTGAACGTGCATTAGAATAAATAATAACAACACATGTGATAATAGAATAACGCAAGTGCATTGCATTTTCATGTGCATGATAACTAATAATATATAATAATCCACGTGCATGTGCATTTACATGTAATTATAATGATAATGACGCATGCACGTGCATGATAATAAATAATAAATAACAACGCATGTGCATGTGTATTTTTATTTGATGATACAAACAACAACAACAAGAATAATAATAATAATAATAATAATAATAACAATAATAATAATTGAATAACGCAAGGGCATTTCATGTGCACGTTCATTGTATTAAATAATAAATAAATAATAACAAATAAGAATGCACATGAATGTGAATGTGCATTTACATTTGATGATAATATTAATAATACAAATTGTAATAATAATAATAATAACGCATGCACGTGCATGGTAATAAATAACAAATAACAATGCACATGCATGTGCATTTGCATGTGATAATGATAATAATGATAATGATAATAATAATAATAATAATAATAATAATAATAATAACTCTGATAATAATAATAATAATAATAATAAAAGAATAATAATACAAGTGCATTACATATGCACGTACATGTTAATAAATAATAAATAATAACACACGTGCATCTACATTTGCATGTGATGATAGTAATAATAACAGCAGTAGTAATAATAGTAGTAGTAGTGGTGATAATAGTAGTAGTACTAAGGAATATAATAATAGAATATTGCATGTGCATTACGTGTGCATGTGCAGAATAATAAATAATATATAATAACGCACGTGCATTGAATGTTTGTGTATGTGCATTCGCATGTGCCTTTTCATGTGATGATAATAAAAATAACAACAAAAAAAACAACAACAACCACAATAATAATAATAACAACAGTAATAACAGCGCATGTGATAATAAAATAAGGTGTGTGCATTGTACGTTCTCATGCATGGTAATAAAAATATAATAATAATGCACGTACATGTGCATGTGCATTTTCATGAGATGAAGATGATAATAATAATAATAACAGTAATAATAGGTTATAGTTGTTTAAAAAAATAGTAGACAGGACATAAGTGCTAGAAAGGGTGTCTCGAAAAAACTAACAAATCACAGAGTCATTAAAAAAGGCATAACATCTTCTTTAGGTGTCCATTTCTACTCTGTGAATAGTCAAACATAATATCATGGAACTAAATACGATAAAAATAGGTGTCAGAGGCCGAACAGACACATAGATCAGAAGTTATGACCGTTTTAAGAAAAATTTGAGAGGGATCTGGACATGGAAATGGAGTTTTGGAGGCCTTCTAATGGGTTTTTTGGATTTTATTGCCCTAAAAATGACTTGAACTTTTTTCAAGTTATCAATCTGCATAGATATCTTCACTGCCTTTGATTTTATATGTGGTAGAGCTCAAACAGACAACCGAAGTGAAAGTTATGGCCGGTTGAAGTTGGACTTTTTTTGGATTGGTATAACTAATATATATTCTGTTTCATTGATCTTATCACAATTTCGATTAGAAATGGTCCTCGCTCATCTCACGATCTTTGATTTTACTAGTCACAACGCTCAAACAGACACCTGAAGGAGAGGTTATGCCTATTGTAGTGAGTAGCGGGTTTCTTAGGTTTTTAGGAGCTAGGACAGTTGCTCAATTTAAAACGACAATAACTTCTTCTATGTGTGTTCATTTTGGTTCTAATACATATCAAATCAAATATTTTTAAAAGATACACACTCTGGTGACTAATGGAACCCTTTCAGACATTCTTCAACACCCAAAAGACCAAAAATCCCTTTGCATTGTCAAAAGATTGGCTTCTGGTGTCTATTTTGCTGTAACTTCTTCTATGGGTGTCCGTTTTGCCTCTACCACATATAAAATCAAATCTTGAGACTAGACCTACACTCTTATAAACAATGAATCGCCTTCTCACATCCTTGAATGCCAAAAAATGTACTCAAACCAACCCAAAGACCATAACTTCTACTCCGGGAGTCTGTTTTTCCTCTACCATATATCAAATCGAAGCTTTCGACAGGATCTACACATATGTGACCAATAGGAACACCTTATCACGTTCTTATAGACCCAAAAGGTCCTTAAGTATTCCTAATTACCATAACTTCTGCTTTGGGTGTCCGTTTCACCTCTACCACTTATCAAATTGAAGCTAGTGACTAGCTCTACACATATGTGACAACCATGAACAACAAAATAACCCTAACAAACCATGAAAAACCTCATAAAAAATAAAAACCATTAAAAAACATGAAAAACCCTAAAAACCCCAACAAACACTAACAAACCCTAACAAACCCTAACAAACCTTAACAAACCCCAAAAAATCCCTAAAAACATAAAAAACCCTAAAAACCCTAACAAACCCTTACAAGCCCTAACAAACCCCAAGAAGCACTAAGAAACCCCAATAAACACAAAAAACCTGAAGAAACCATAAAAACCCCTATGAAACCATAAGAAACCCTAAAATAACCCTATAAACCCTAAAACCCCTAACAAAACCCTAAGAAAACCTAAGAAACAGTAACACACCCTTGGAAACCCTCACACACCCTTAGAAACCCTAACACACCCTTAGAAACCCTAGCACACCCTTAGAAACCCCAACGCACCCATATAAACCCTAACACAACCTTAGAAACCCTTAGAAAACATAACACACCCTTAGAAACCCTAATCTGCCAATAAAAACCATAACCCACCCTTAGAAACCATAACACACCCTTAGAAACCCTAACAAACCCTAAGACATCCTAAATAACTCTAATAAGAACTAATAAATCCTAAAAAACCCTACCAACCAATAATTAACCATAATAAACCCTAATAAACCCTAAAACCAACTACTAAACCCTAATAAACACTAATAAATCGTAATAAACCCTAAAAACACTATTAGACCCCAATAAAATCTAAAAATACCTAAAAACCTAAATATACAAGAAAAATTCTATTAACCCATTCAAAATGATAATATTCACAAAAAAAACCCTAACAAACCTGGCAAAACCTGACAAACCCCTAAAAAACCATAAAAACCCTAAAAACCCTAAAATCCCTAAAAACCCTAAAAACCATAGAAACTCTAAATAATCCAAAAAACCCTAAAAACCTTAAAAAACCTAAAACCCCTAAAAATGAAAAAACAGAAAAAACCCGAAAACAAGCCTTAAAACCCTAAAAAACCTCAAAAAACCCTAAAAAACCTAAAACCCACTAAAATGCTAAATAAAAGCTTCAAATCCTAGAAATGCCTAAAAAACCCTAACCAACCCTATGAAACCCTTAAAAACCCTCTAGAACATCCTGAAACCTCAAAATAAACCCTAATACACCTTAAAGAACCCTAAGAACCCCTAAAAACCCTAATTAACCCTAAAGAACCACTAAAGCCACTAACAACGCTACATAAACCCTATCAATTGCTACAAAAACCCGAAAATGCTTCGAAACCCGCAAAATGAAAAACCCCCCTAAAATGCTAAAATAACCCTAACAAGGCATAAAAAAAATCCAAACACACCCATAAAACCCAAAAAAACGCATAAAACCCCCCAAACAACTCAAACAAACCGTAACAAACCCTAAAAACCCTAACAAAACCTAACATACCATAACAAACACTAATAACCCCTAAAAACCACTAATAAACCCTAATAACACATAAAACCCACTATTAAACCCTAAAAACCGAAATAAACACTAATAAATCATAATAACCTGTAATAAACCCTAACAAACTCTATTAGACCATAATAAATGCTAAAAAATCCTTAAACCCCCTAATATATAAAAAACACTATTGAACAATAATAAACCCTAATAATCTCTAAAAACCCTCAAAAACCCGACAAAATGCTACAAAAATCTCCAAATAATTTCCTACAAAACCCTATAACACACTAATAAACCCTAATAACCCCCATAATAAATTGTAACAAACCTAAAAAACCCAAATAAATTGTAACAAATCCTAAAAATGCCAAATAAATTATAAAAAACTGAATCAAACCATAACAAACCCCTAATAAACCCTAATAAACCCTAACAAATCATAATAAACCCAACTAAATCGCAATAAACCCAAATACAAGTTACTAAACCATAATAAATTAAAATAAACCCAAATAAACCCTAATAAGTCTGAAATAAACCTAAAAAGGTTTGATAAACCCTAAAAAAGCTATTAATGCCTACAAAAGCCCAATAAAAACCTAATATACAATAAAAACGCAAATAAACATTAACAAATCCTAATGAAAAATAATAAACCCTAAAGAACCCTAATAATCCCTAATAAACCATATTAAACTATAAAGAACACTAAAAACCCTAAAGAACCCAAAAAAATGCTAGAACACATTATATAAACCCTAAAAACCGGTACAATACCCAAAAAAACCCCAAAACACACTAAAAACCCCTAACAAGCCCTATCAATCCCAAAAAAAAATAGACCCATAAAACCGCCCAAAAAAATTAAAAAACCATCAGATACCATAAAAAACCATAAACACTTGTTAACAACCCTTAAAAACCCTAAAAACACTAAAAACTATAAACAAGCATTAAAACCCTAAAAAGGCTTTAAATAGATACATAAACCCTAAAAATGTTACATAGGCACTAAAAATGAAACAAAACCCCTAGAAACACAACATAAACCAAAAAATGCAATAGAAACCCAAAAAATGCTACTTAAACCTAAAAAGCACTACATAAACCCTAGAACTGTAACATAAACCCAAAAAATCATAAACATAAACACTAAAATTACAACATAAATATTAATAAAATGCTAAATAAAACCTAAAAACGCAATACAATCCCTAAAAACATGACATGAACCCTAAAAACATCACACAAACCCAATAAAATGCAACATAAATGTTACATAACCCCTAAAAAGGCTACATAAACCCAGAAAATGCAACATAAAACCAAAAAAATGCTACATAAAACCTAAACCCTAAACACGCTACATAAACCCTAAAAACATTACATGAACCCTAAAAATGATACATAAAACCTAAAACCACTATCTAAACCCTAAAATTCTACATAAACACTAAAAATGCTACATAAACTCTAACAACACTACACATACCCTAAAAGGCTACAAAAACCCTAAAGGTGCTTCAAAACCCTCAAAAATATTAAACCCTAATATATCATAATATAAAAAATTAAATCCTAATAAACCCCTAATAAACTCTAATAATCCCTAAAAACACCTTATAATCCCTAAAAACACTAAGAAACTTTATTCACCCCTAATAAAACCTCAAAAATACCTAATAAACCCTAATAAATGATAATAAAACCTAATAAACCATAAAAACATGTTAAGAAAACCTAAAAACCCTAACCAACCCTATTAGACACTAATAAACACTAATAAACCCTAATAAACCCAAATAAACCCTAAAAATCGCTAATAAACCATAAACAAATCCAAATAAGCCCTACTCAACCCTAATAAACCTTAACACACCATAATAACCCCTAATAAAACCGTAGAAAACCCAAATAAAGAAAAAAATGCTAGTATGGCATAAAAAATCCCTATAAACCCTGATAAAAACTAATATAACCAAATAAACTCTAAAAACTCTCACAAATAATAAAAAAATGATCAAAATAAACAAAAACGTGTTATATTAACTAAAAAGACCAAAAAACACTAATATAACCTAACAAAGACAAAAAATGCTAATATACCTTAAAAATACATAGAAACCCTAATAAACCATATTAAACTCTAATATAATCTAATAAATCCTAAAAAGACTCACAAAAAGAAACAAAATGCTCACAAACAATAAAAACATGCTATATTATCTAAAAAGACCTAACAAACACTAATATAACCTCATTAAACAAAAAAAAACTAATAAACCCCTATCAAACCCTAATAATCCCTAAAAATCCCAAATATACCCTAATAAAAACTAATAATCCCTAATAAAACCATAATAATACCCTAAAAATACCGTCTCAACCCTAATAAACCATAACACACCATAATAAAACCTAATAAAACCCAACTAAACCTAAATAAACAACAAAATGAAAACAACCCATTAAAACCCCCGAGAAAACCTAAGAATCCATAAGAAATTCTAATAGAACCTAATAAACCATAAAAAATGCTCACAAACACTAAAAACATGCTAATAAAACATAAAAACTCCAAACAACCACTCATATATATTAAGAAATTTTAAAAAACACTCATATACCCTGATAAAAATAGTAACAAACCCCAGTAAACCCTAAAAAACAATTATAAATGCTAATAAACCCTACTCAACCCTAATAAAACCCTAAAGATACCTACTCAACCCTAATAAAACCCTAAAAATACCTAGTCAACCCTAATAAACCTTAACACACCATAATAAATCATAATAAACCCCACTAAACCCTAAAAAAGGAAAATATACCTTTTTAAACCCCTAAATCACATAATAAATGCAAATAAAGCCTAACAAAGCATAAAAGCTCTAATAAACCTTAATAAAAACTACAAAACCATAAAATCCCCTAATATACCCTATTAAAAATTAATAAACCATAATGAACCATAATAAACCCTAATAAATCCTAAACATACAGAAATATACCATAATATGCCCTAATATACTCCACTCAATCCTAATAAAAGCATAAAAATACCGAATAAACCCTAATAAAACTTGAAACACCATAATAAACCCTGAAAAAATCACAATAACCCCCACCAAACCCTAAAAACGCTAATATACCATTAAAAAACCCTAAAACCCTAAAAAACCATCATAAATGTTAATATCACCTAAAAAACCTAAAAATACTAATAAACCCTAAAAATACCTCTAATAATTATAATATTATTAACGCACATGCATGTGCATATGCATGTACATGGTTCAAATAATATATAATAACGCATGTGCGTGTGCATATGCCTGCGCATTTGCATGTGAATGATAATAAATAATAAATAATAAATAATAACGCATGTGAATTGTATGTGTATGTGCATGTGCATTTGAATGATAATAAATAATAAATAATAACACACATACAAGTGCATGTGCATGTGCATAGTAAAAAACAATAAATAATAACCAAGTCCACATGAATGTGCATTTGAATGTGAATGATAATAAATAATAACACATGTGATAATAGAATAACGCACGTGCATTGTGTGTGCACACTACTACCAAAACGGCCTTTATCAGCGCTAGAAAAGCGCATTAAAAGTGCAAAAAAACGTTGTTAATCGAGGCGAGGATATAGGGGGGGGTCCTTTTATCAGCACTTCTAAAAAGCGATGATAAAAGTCAAAAAAAAAAATAAATATATTTATATAATGTGGGGGGGACTTTTAATAGCTCCTGACCCCCCCTATCTGCGCTAGGCGGACACCCTCAATCTCTCCTGCACGCTGTCCTTCCCGCGCATCCCCCACAAGCACGCACCTCCTTGCTTCCACCCAAACTCGAACCCGTGACCTTCCCCCTTGCGTGCCCGCACCTTTACCACTATGCCATTTCATTTTTTTATCTATTTAATGATATATCTATTTATTTATATATATTGTTCTATTTATTCGTATATTAATATAAATTCATATTAATATAAATAGATTTAGATATATTAATACATATATACTTATTCATATATTAGTATATATATATTTTTTCTTAAATTAATATATATTTATATTAATATCTTTTTTATTCGTATAATTATTTTTATATTAATATATATTTATAATATTATTTATAAATACATTTATAAAATAGGTTTTTTATGTGTGTTTATAAATAAATAAATACATACATATATACAACACACACACACAGACACAGACAAACACACACACAAACACATTTATATTTACGAATAAATACATATATATGTGTATTTGAAAATCCATTGAATGTTAAAACGACCATAACTTCTAATATAGATGCCTATTTAAACTCCACAACCTGTCCAATCGAAGAAAATGAAACAATCACAGATATCATATGTGGTACAGGCCTAATGGACTTCCAGATCAGAAGATATACTTGTTTGAATGTTAATAAATCAGTGTATCCTGACTAAACCCACTAACAACGCTACTTAAACCCTATCAATTGCCACAAACACCCAAAAAATGCTTCAAAACCCACAAAATGCAACAAAACCTCAAAAAACGCTAAAATATCCCTAACAAAGCATAAAAAATCCAAACACACCCATAAAACCCAAAAAAAATGAATAAAACCCCCAAAAACTCAAACAAGCCATAAAAAACCCTAAAAACCCTAAAAAACCATAAACAACCATTAAAACTCTAAAAAAAGCTGTAAATAGGTACATAAACCCTAAAAACATTACATAAACCCTAAAAAAATGCAACAAAAACCCTAAAAACGCAACATAAACAAAAAATGCAATATAAACCCAAAGAACACTACATAAACCCTAAAACCACTAAATAAACCCTTGAACTGTAACATAATCCCTAAAAACACAACATAAACCCTAAAAAACGCAACGTAAACATTAGAAAATGCTACATAAACCTAAAAACACAATATAATCCAAAAAAACACTCCATAAACCCTAAAAATGTTACATAAACTATAAAAATGAAAGATAAAGGCTACATCAACCTTAAAACGCTACATAAACCCAGAAAAGGCAACATAAACCCTAAAAAATGTTCCATAAAACCTAAACCATAAACACACTACATAAACCCTAAAAATGTTACATAAACCCTAAAAATGATACATAAAATCTAAAACCACTAACTAAACTGTAAAAACGCTACATAAACACTAAAAATTCTAAATAAACTCTAACAACGCTACAAAACCCCTAAAAAATGCTACAATAACCCTAAAGATGCTTCAAAACCCTCAAAAATATTAAACCCTAATATACCATAATATAAAATATTATACCCTAATAAACACCTAATAAACTCTAATAATCCCTCAAAACACACTATAATCCCTAAAATCCTAAGAAACTCTACTCAACCCTAATAAAACCCCACAAATACTTAATAAACCCTAATAAATAATAATAGAACCTAATAAACCCTAAAAACACGTTAAGAAAACATAAACAACCCTAACCAACCCTAATAGACACTAATAAACACTATTAACCCCTAATAAAACCCAAAACAACTAAAAATCCCTAATAAACAATAAATAAAGACAAATAAACCCTACTCAACTCTAACAAACCTTAACACACCATAATAACCCCTAATAAAACCCTAAAAATCCCTAATAAAGGAAAAAATGCTAGTATAATTTAAAAATTCCCTAGAAATCCTGATAAACTCTAATATAACCTAATATACCCTAAAAACTCTCACAAACAATAAATAACGATCAAAAACAATAAAAACATGCTATATTACCTAAAAAGACCTAAAAACACTAATATAACATAATAAAGACAAAAAATGCTAATATAACATAAAAATCACTAAAAACCTGAATAAACCCTAATAAACTCTAATATAACCAAAGAAACCCTAAAACGCTCACAAACAATAAAAACATGCTATATTATCTAAAAAGACCTAACAAACACTAATATAACCTAATAAAACAAAAGAAAAAATAAACCCCTAACAAACCCTAATAAACCCTAAAAATCCCTAATAAACCCTAATAAAAATGAATAAACCCAAATAAAACCCTAAAAATACCTTCTCAACCCTAATAAAACATGACACACCATAGAAAACCTAATAAAACCCAACTAAACCCCAATAAACAAAAAAACACCAACAAACCATTAAAAAACCTAGAAACCCTAATAAACAATAAAAAATTCAAATAAAAGCTAATAAACCATTAAAAATGCTCACAAACACTAAAAACACGCTAATAAAACCTATAAAGTCAAAACAACCCCTCATATATATTAACAAAAACTAAAAAAACCCTCATATACCCTAATAAAAATACTAACAAACCCTTGTAAACCCTAATAAAGCATTCTCAACCCTAATAAACCCTAATAATTCTTTAAAGACACCAACTCAACCCTAATAAAACCCTAAAAGTACCTACTCAACCCTAATAAACCTTAACACACCATAATAAACCATTATAAACCCCACTAAACCCTAAAAATGCAAATATACAATTAAAAATCCCTAAAAACCCTAATAAATGCTAATAAAAGCTAACAAAGGTTAAAAGCACTAATAAACTCGAATAAACACTACTAAACACTAAAAAACCCTAATATACCCTCTTAAAAATTAATAAACAATAATGAACCAAAATAAACCCTAATAAATCCTAAATATACCCAAATATATCATAATATACCTCAATATACCCTAATAAACCCAACTCAATCCTAATAAAACCCTAAAAATACCTAATAAACACTAATAAACTTAGAGACACCATAATAAACCCTAATAAAATCATAATAACCCCCACCAAACTCTAAAAATTCTAATATACCATTAAAAACATTAAAACCCTAACAAACCATAATAAATGTTAATAACATCTAAAAATCCTAAAAAATGATAGTAAAACCTATAAATTCCTCTAATAATATTAGTAGTAATAACGCACGTGCATGTGAATATGCATGTGCATGGTTTAAATAATAAATCATAGCGCACATGCATGTGCATATGCATGCACATTTCCATGTGAAAGATAATAAATAATAAAGCATGTGAATTTCATGTGTATGTGAATCTATATGTGAATAATAATAAATAATAAATAATAATGCACATCCAAGTGCATGTGCATGTGCATGTGCATGGTAATAAACCAGAAATAATAACAATGTCCACATGATTGTGCATCTACATTTGAATGATAATAAATAATAAATAATAACACATGTGATAATAGAATAACGCAAGTGCATTGCGTGTGCACGTGCATGAGAATAAATAATAATAACCCATGTGATAATAGAATAACGCAAGTGCATTGCATTTTTATGTGCATGGTAATAAATAATATATAATAATGCATGTGTACGTGCATCTACATGTAATGATAATGATAATGACGCATGCGCGTGCATGGTAATAAATATTAAATAACAACGCATGTGCATGTGCATGTGCATTTGTATTTGATGATACAAACAACAACAACAACAACAACAGCAACAACAACAACAACAACAATAATAATATAATAACACAAGTGAATTGCATGTTCACGTGCATAGTAGTAAATAATAAATAAATAATAGTAAATAAGAACGCACATACTTGTGCCTGTGTATTTACATTTTATAATAATTTTAATAATACTAATTGTTATAATAATAATAATAATAAAGCATGCATGTGCATGTTAATAAATAATAAATAACAACTCACGTGCATCTGCATTTGAATGTGAGGATAATAATAATAACAGCATTACTAGTAGCAGTGATAATAGTAGTAGTACCAATTCATGTGATAATAGAATATTGCATGTGCATTAAGTGTGCACGTGCATGGTAATAAATAATAACGCGCGTGCATTTCATTTTCTTATGATGATGATGACGATGATAATAATAATATTATTAATAATAATAACAACGCATGTGATAAAAGAATAACACACATGCATTGAATGTGTGTGATTATGTATTTGCATGTGCATTTTCATGTGCATTTACATGTGATGATAATAACAATAACAACAACAACAACAACCACCACAATAATAATAATAACAATAAGAAAAAAAACGTATGTGATAATAAAATAACGTGTGTGCATTGCATGTGCACGTGCATGGTAATAAATAATAAATAATAATGCACATGAACGTGAATGTGCATGTGCATGAGATGATGATGATAATAATAATAATAATAATAATAACAGTAATAATAATAATTACAACAACAACAACGCATGTGATAATAGAATAACGCACGTGCATTGCATGTGCAGTGCATGATAATAAATAATAACTCATTGTGCACTTGATGATAATAATGACAATAGTAGTAATATTAATAATAATAGCACATGTGATAATAGAATAACGCACATGTATTGAATGTGCACGTGTATGGTAATAAATAATAACGCACGTGCATTAGCATTTTCATTTGATGATAATAACAATAATAACAATAATAGTAATAATAACAATAATAATAAAAACGCATGTGATAATAGAGTAATGTAGGTGCATTTCATGTGCGCATGCATGGTAATAAATAATAACGGACATGCAAGTTCATTTTCATGTGATGATAATAATAATAATAATAGTAGTAATAATAATAATAAAAACAACAACAACAATATATGCACGTGCATGGAAATAAATAATATATAATAAATAATAAATAATAACGCATGTGCATTTGCATTTTCATGTGATGATAATTATAATAATACTAGTAGCAATAACAATAATGATAATTATAATAACGATAATGATAATAAGGATAATGATAATAATGATAATAATAACATGTGTGATAATAGAATAACCCGTCCTAACAAACCCTAACGAAACCCAACAAACCCTAACAACCACTAATAACCCTTAAGAACCACTAATAAACCCAAATAACACCTGAAATCCACTATTAAACCCTAAAACCCTAATAAACACTAATAAATCATAATAACCTGTAGTGAACCCTAAAACCCCTATAAGACTCTAATAAACGTTACAAAAGCACTAAAACCCCTAATATTCAATAAAAAAACACTATTGAACCATAATAAATACTAATAATCACTAAAACCCCTAACAAACCCAACAAAAAACTACAAAAGCCGCAAAATAATAGTCTACAAAACCCTACAACTCGCTAATAAACCCTAATAAACCCTAATAACACCATAATAAATCGTAATAAACCCTAGAAACCCCAAATAAATCGTAAAAAATCCTAACAATTCCAAATAAATTGTAACAAATTTAAACAAACCATAACAAACCCCTAATAAACTGCAATTAACCCAAACAAATCATAATAAACCTTAATAAACTGTAACACCTCCAAATGATGAAGGGTTAAATGACTAAATGATATGACTCATGCCAAAAAGGTGCACCTTCCTTTTTGGGAGCCTACCTGGTTAGAACTTCATAGTTAAGCGTGCTTGGCCTGAAGTAGTGGTCAGGATGGGTGACCTTCTGGGAAGTTTCTCAGGGTGTGTGTGAGTGAGGGAAAACACACTGGAAATGACAAGTGTTGGCCTATGGGGACTATCATTAGTCAGATGACCCGTTCAGGCATTTGGGTGGACCCTGTGGTGGGCCCCATGTGTCTGTGGGGCAACTGGGGGTACCTGGTAGGCCATGACCCGATGGCCATGTTATGGTGGGGTGTCTGTGCTATCACCGGGACCCGGTTGTCACATTTGGTATCAGAGGTGGTACCCAGCCTTAAGTGCGGTGCACTGCCTGGGTTGAGATGTAGGTCCCACAACGAGGACGTTGTGCTCTAAAGGGGGGTGATTGTAACACCTCCAAATGATGAAGGGTTAAATGACTAAATGATATGACTCATGTCAACAAGGTGCACCTTCCTTTTCAGGAGCCTACCTGGTTAGAACTCCACAGTTAAGCGTGCTTGGCATAGAGTAGTGACCAGGATGGGTGATCTTCTTGGAAGTTTCACAGGGTGTGTGTGAGTGGGGGAAAAGCACACTGGAAAGGACAAGTGTTGGATTGTGGGAGTGGGGGAAACGCACACTAGAAAGGACAAGTGTTGGCCTGTGGGGATTGTCATTAGTCAGATGACCCGTTCAGGCATGTGGGTGGACCCGGTGTGCCCAGAATCATTTTTCGAAGTTTAGCTCGGGTACGTTCAGGTGAACGAACGAGCGGGGTTTTCCTAACTTTTGAATTGGTGATCGGAATCGAATTCCGAGGGCACCGATGGAATCGCATCACCAGTTTTTGCTTAGAAACTCCTTCTCCGGAGTTGCGTTTTCTTGGGTGTGGTTTTTAATTTTTGGGGTTAAGTTAAGAAATAAAATAAAGTGGTGCGACAACTTTATTTTATTTCACTTAAAGCCACTTAAAAGACACTTAATCTAAGTTAAGCGGAGAGGGTGGAACCCAAAATATCCTACCCACTTGGTAGGATATTTGTGAGGTGGGGCCCACACGAGCCCCACCATTTCTTTCCTTCTAAGTAATGCACCCGCAACCCCCCCCCCCCCCCTCTTTAATGAAAGTCAACCATGCGTTTTTCTGGTTAAGAAACGCCTCATTAATTGGGCAGTTAAATCGTTACAATTAATTCATTGAATTAATTGTTTGTTTCTTTTCTTTTGAAATTCAAACGTGTCTTGTGCGTTAATAAAATAAGATAACTCTTATTTTATTTTGGTTAGAACTTGTGGCGTGGAGAGAATTTGGAGGAAAGCGTTCTTCTTCGACGAAGAACGCGAAGAACGCGAAGAATGCTCCGACCTCCGACGAAGAATGCCAAACCCTTGGAGATCGACGACGCGACGCCGTGTACTGCGACGTCAACGACGCTTCTTCTGCGACGCTCCTTCTGCGACGTTTCTTCCGCGACGATCCTTCTCTTCCGCGACGATCCTCTTCTTCCGTGACGGTTAATTCCGTGATGAACTCGCGTTCGGCGACAACGTTTGAGGTTGGGAATTATGTTTGAGAATTATTTTATTCCCTCGTTTCATTCAGTCTAAAGAAAACAAGGAAACACATATCAACTTATTATCTAGTTGATCCGCGCACGTTTTCCTTGCGGGTTGGGAATTTTTGTTGCGGAAAGTTGTGGGGGATTATTTTATTATTGATTGTGATCTCATCTGTCGCCTTTCTTGGTTTCATTTTGGGCTGCCTGTTATTATACTAACGGGGGGAGGTCGGACCGCACGAACACGGTCCACCCTCCTTCCCCCCTTGTTGTTTGAGTTTGTTGCGGCACGTGAATGGCAGCGCGGTGCCATTTCACCACGTGGAAACGAGAAGAAAGAACGTGGCGAAGAAGCGTGGCGCTGTCGCGCCGCGCCGTGGGGGCTGAACGAAACCGCGGGCGGAGTCGGGGCCGAGGAGGCGATTTAAAGATCCCGTGTTTTGTTGTCGAATTGCGGATCGACGGACGATGGTGAGGTGGGCCGCGAAGGCATTTTGAAGGTTTTGCAGCGAAGGTCGGGTCGCGGGATGATCTCTAGCGAAGACCGCAGGCGAATCGGACCACCGGAGCACGTCCGGTGGTCCGCGGAAGCCCCCGCTGGCACGCCACTCCGGCGCGGCGGTGCCGGCGGTCGGGGGCGGCGGCGCCCAGAGCGCCGCCGGAAGAATCCTCCGTGGATGAAGCCGCAGCAGCGAGCGAGGGTCCCGCGGCCGCACGGGACCGGGGAACGCGGGACGCGGCAGTGCGCCGCGTCCGGTGACACGAAGCGGCCCCCAGCGCGAGGGGACCGCGGCTCCTTGGGCGCGACCGCTCGGCCAGCACCGAGCTGCCCAGGCCGGGTCGGATCGGTCAGGCAGGTCCGGGCCGGCCCACGCCCGGCCGGGTCGGACCCGGTTCGGGCCGACCCAGGGGGGTGGGGCCGGGTCGGTCCGGGCCCTGACCCCCCGTTTTCGGACCCCTCACGGTCTTTCGCCAATATATTGTGTTTTAGACCTCCGATCGACGCACAGTCAGCGGAGATGCGACCCTTGGATCGAGACGGTCGTTTCGGTATATTATACTCAAGGTTTAGGAGAACTTTGGGTTCGGCCGGGTTGGTTCGGACACGAAACCAACCGGGCCCTCGAAGCGGAAACACTTATATCTTGAACTCCGGACGTCCGATTGACGTGCCGTCGACTTTGATGGATTCCTCTAAGTAAGACGGATATTTTGGCCTACTCCGCTTGAGGTTTGGATGTCGTCGGAGTGCGGTCAGGTTAGTTCGCTCACAAAACCAACCAGGCCCCTGTAACGAAAAAGCCAATAACTCACAGACCGGGTGTCCGAATGACGCGCCGTCTATCTCGTTGAATTCCTCTTAATGAGACGGAACTTTTGGCATACTTCTCTTGAGTTTTGGATGCAGTTGGATAGTTTTCGTGTTGGATTGCACCTGAAATCCAACTGGACCCTTAGAACGGAAGAACTGGTATCTTTCAGACTGGACGTCCGTTTGACAAACCGTCAGCGGCGTTGGTGATCACGTGGAGAAAAGTTCCCTATGAGTTTACCCCATGAGTGTTCGGGGTAAAGTTGAGATACGACCGGGTTGGTTCGCACATGAAACCAACCGGACCCTCGGGACGAAAAGGCTAGTAACTCACAGACCGGGTGTCCGAATGACGCGCCGTCAATTGCGTTGAGACCCCTATGATGTCACGGTCCTTTGAGATACTTCTTCGTGGGACTTGTGATACTTGGAGTATCGACCTGTATCTCGTGGAGAGGACCCTCCCAGAGATGAGCGTGCAGAGTACAGAGACCGTGTAGTCGACTGAGACCTGACGACTGCTTGACCGACTCGACTTGGAGTGAGTCGACTAGCCTAGTGGACGGAGCACTACTTTGTGAGGTGCAGACCCATGGAGGACGGAGCACTACCTGTGTGACAGTGCAGACCCGCGGTACTCATCCGGAGAGTACCTCTGCAGGCTAGTAGGGGGTGTGCACTACTGTGTTTGGGTGGAATACCCCAGTGGGAAGCACTACTATGTTTGGGTGGCTGACCCGCGGTACTCAACAGGAGGAGTACCTCAGCAGTCTTAGGTTAGTGAGCAGTACCTCGGAGTCGTGACAGGACCACTGTACACTCCAGAGACGGAGCTCTTTAGTAGTTACGGTTTCGATAATGAAAATCCTGGTTTGAGGTGAGTCTATGACCTTTGTGTTTACCTCTTGATTGAGATGGTTCACTTGATAACTTAGGTATATGTATGGGCATATACCTGGGTAGTGGTTATCCGTTGATTTCATAATCTTTGTGTTACCTCATGTTTGAGATGAGTTACTTGATAGCTTAGGTATATGTATGGGAATATACCTAAGTAGAGGTTATCTGTTGAGATCTTATTTGTGGTTATCCTTGTTGGTTTTAGTGAGACTTTGAGGGTCTCGGGGTCCCTACTGAGTATCGTTATACTCACCCCTGCATGGGCTATTCCCACACCTCGTTTTGTTGGTTGCAGACGACGGGCAGTGCTGACGGAGGTCGAGTGTTCGAGGACTGGACGGTACCCGGAGGTGGACTACACGACGAGTCAGTATCCGGAGGTGGATTTCATGACGAGACGAAACACAGAGGAGGTTGACGGGTGAGAGCATTGAGGAGCTGCGTTATCTGTTCCTACCCTTCAGGTAGGATCCGTGGTGGATGATCCAGGAGCTGCGCTATCTGTACCTACCCTTCAGGTAGGATCCAAGGAGGATGACCCAGGAGCCGCTTTCGTTCTTCCAGCTGCTGTCTTTTTCTGTTGTAATTTTGTTCAGTTGTAGCTGTATTTTTAGTTGGGTTTGTATTCTGACCCATTTACTTTTCAGCACTTTCTTTTGTACGTAGTGTTTTACTTCCGCTTGTACTCTGTGGTGTTTGTTTTCTTTTATAAAGGCAATGCCTTCCCAGTTATCGGGATTTACATCTTTGGTGATAGTCACCAGCCCCTGGCCTATGGAAGGTGGGCTTGGGGTAGTCACGACACAGGCCCCGAGGACGGGTCGTGACAAATTGGTATCAAAGGTGGTACCCAGCCTTAAGTGTGGTGCACTGCCTGAGTTGAGATGTAGGGCCCACAACGAGGACGTTGTACTCTAAAGTGGGGGTGATTGTAACACCTCCAAATGATGAAGGGTTAAATGACTAAATGATATGACTCATGTCAACAAGGTGTACCTTCCTTTTCGGAATCCTACCTGGTTAGAACTCCACAATTAAGCATGCTTATCCTGGAGTAGTGATCAGGATGGGTGACCTTCTGAGAAGTTTCTCAGGGTGTGTGTGATTGAGGGAAAAGCACAGTGGAAAGGACAAGTGTTGGCATGTGGGGACTGTCATTAGTCAGATGACCTGTTCAGGCATGTGGATGGACCTTGTGGTGGGCCCCATGTGTCTGCGGGGAAAATGGGGTTACCTGGTAGGCCAGGACCAGATGGTCATGTTAAGGCGGGGTGTTTGTGCTATCACCGGGACCCGGTTGTAACATTTGGTATCAGAGGAGTAGGTTCTATCTAAGAACTTATAACTCTGGTATTTTCTTTCTATGAAGCAATAGTGTTAAGGGTACCGAGTGTGGTCTTCAGTTCAGTGAGTCCAGTGTTGGTGCGGCGGCCGACGTATCCATACACCAGGACCCTGACAACTGATTTCCGACTTTGTGCACAAAAACACTGATTGCGTGTGTGTTTTCAAAGGTTTTCCCTTAAAACAGCTCAAACTAGGTCAGCTCACCAGGTATAATCATTTGACCGTGTCACGTTGTTTCTTTCAGGATGCCTTTTCACAGACGACCAGCTAGAGCCCAGAGGGATGTGTGTACTGACAGTCTGTCAAGCGACGAGGCTTTGGTACAAGGCCCTCTTGCAGTCGAGGCACCAGCGGAGGCACCAGCGGTACTACCATATGTTGGTCCACCGATGCCACCAGCCCCAGCAGTAGGTGATGCACGCCACTTGAGCGCGCTGCACGAGTTCCAGCGCCAGAGTCCACCCAGGTTCCGGGGAGAGATGGACCCGTAGGCGGCTGAGGATTGGCTGGGGGCAGTGGTGAGAGTCTTCAGGCTAGTGGGGATGCCTGCAGACTTCATGGTGATATTTGCTTCCAGCCTTCTTCAGGCAGCAACAGGCAGGTGGTGGAGCAACTTGTTCCAGTTTTGCGACGGGATGACCTTCACATGGGAAAAATTCGAGACCTTCTTTAGGGTGTAGTTTGTGCCAGTATCTCTACACCCTGAGCATGTACACGAGCTTCTCCCTTTTCCGCAGGGTTTTCGATCAGTAGTCGAGTCATCTGTGGGCAGTAGACAGATGATGCAGAGGTCCAGGAGGACCAGACCAGTAGTTGGGAAATCTCGGGTTTTAGGATCGGTGGTGCGGGGCATCCTGGGTGGGGTCAGAGCCAGGCGTGCCAGAAACGGACAGTGTTTCTCCTGTGGCAGGAATGGTCACCTGGCACGTGACTGTCCGACTCCTCGTACAGTTGATCCGCTGGCTTTGGAGGATCCACCGAGGCAGAAGCAGTGGCGGGTGCTTGAGCAACAGCCGAGGAGTGGAAAAGGCAATATAGCTCCAGGAGCTGGTGGACAGGAGCGGAACTAGTGGATACGTCCCTTGTACTTCCAGTTCCATGTTTCTATTGTATCCGTGTCTTTGTACTATGAGATGCAATAATAAAAAGACACTTATCTTTGTTTGATTTCATGTCCTTTTTGTTTGGTTGATACTGAGTGGTCCTGGTTAAGACTGTTGACTTGACCCTCACATTCGAGATTTCTACTGGAGGAGACCTAGTGACCTCACACTAATGCCGACAGTGTGACTCGACCCTTGGAGGCGAGAGTGACAGTTGGATCTCTTGGTAGTTACGTCGAGGCCTTACGACGTCATCCATGGCATGAATGCATCATTCATGTCGGGATTGACTGTATTAGGCAATGGGCATGGTTCATCCAGGGGATGAGACCTAGTTTCTCTTTTCGGCAAAGGAGAAATTTTAGCAGCTCTTTCAGATCGTAGGAAAAGAAGGTGCAGATCATCCAGGAGCGGGTGAAGACTGCACAGTGTAGTAAGAAACAGGAAACTGGCACCAGTCTTAGAGACTCGGGCATGTTAAATGTTTCCATAAGAGGAAGCTTAAAGGAGAGATGAGTCTTCTAAGTAGCAGATGTGGAGGCAGAGCTAGGAGAGCAGCATGAGGTGCTGTACATCTTAACATGCTACAACCACCCGCCTTAGTTATCCCCGCCAGGCTCAGGGTGCTGGAGAGCGGAGGAAGAGAGTAGCTGCATGCGGTCAGGGAGAGTGAACCAATGGCTCTAAAAAATGATTCAAGGGACAGTCTGTGTCCACTACTACCTGCTGTAGTAACAGACGTCGATATGAATCATTCCTTGCTTTCACAAATCTTTTTCCAGACCTAGAGTTTCCGATAAGCTGTATACTTGACCCTCACATCTAGAGATACCTTTGGATAAGACTCGATAATCACACTTACGCCGACAGTGTGGTCAGACCCTCAAGGCGAGAGTTTTGGTTGGAATATCTTAGTGGAAGCGTCGAGGCCTTACGATGTTGGTTTGAGTATGGACTGGGCAATCACAGTTCATACACAAATTGATGGTATTAGGCAAAAAGGTTGTGGTTTAACTATGACATCGGAATGGGTTTTCCTTGGTTGGCGAAAAGGAAACCCAAGGCAGAACAGGGTAACTCATGCACAGGAGGGTGAGACCGATCAATCTTGAGTCGGTCAACCTTACCCTCGTGACAACAGTCGTTTTGAGTTCCAGTTCTAACAGGAATTAGAGATCTCTAGAGTTCGAGGATGACGATCAGGTCCTTATACGGGTCTCACCTCGACGAGGTTTACGGAGATGTGGCTAAGGCTGCATGTTATCTCTGAGGTTCAACGGAACTTTCTAGGTCCTCAACTAGGTAGGCAGGGTGGTTTACCGCTTGACCCGTCCACCTCAGTTGCACCAGGTGCATGACGACTTCCACGTATCTCAACTAAGTAGATATGTGCTCGACCCTTCGCATATCATCGACCATGGGGAGCTGGACTTTGGCGATGGGGTGACTTCCACAGAGGTTCCAGTGGGAATCGAGGATCGACAGGAGAGGATCCTATGAGGATGGTAGATTCCTCGGGTGCGCTTTCACTGGCAGTACGGTAACCTCCAGGTGAGCACATGGGAGAGGAAGGCCCAGATGCGTGCTCAGTACCGCTTTTGTATCCCCAGTTTGTGTTAAAGCTTTATGAGGACGTAAAGCCCTGAGGTGGGAGTAATGTAAAGACCTGTAAAATTCAAGGGAAATGTTTTTATAATTTTCTTTGGGATTTTACAAGAACGCAGTTTCTAACTGTGCCAGATTCTGAGGCCCGGTGTCCCCGGAATCATTTTCCGAAGATTAGCTCGGGTACGTTCAGTAAACGAAAGAGCGGGTTTTCCTAACTTTTGAACCGGTGCTCGGAATCGAATTCTGAGGGCACCGATGGAATCATAGTGCCGATTTTTGCTTAGAAACGCCTTTTCCAGAGTTGCGTTTGCTCGGGTGTGGTTTTTAATTTTTGGGGTTAAGTTAAGAAATAAAATAAAGTGGTGCGACAACTTTATTTTATTTCACTTAAAGCCAATTAAAAGCCACTTAAGCTAAGTTAAGCGGATAGGGTGGAACCCAAAATATCCTACCCACTTGGTAGGATATTTGTGAGGTGGGTCCCACACGTGCCCCACCATTTCTTTCCTTCTAACTAACGCACCCGCAACCCCCATCATTAATGAAAGTCAACCATGTGTTTTTCTGGTTAAGAAACGCCTCATTAATTGGGCAGTTAAATCGTTACAATTAATTCATTGAATCAATTGTTCATTTCTCTTCTTTTGAAATTCAAACATGTCTTGTGCGTTAATAAAATAAGATAACTCTTATTTTATTTCGGTTGGAACTTGTGGTGTGGAGAGAATTTGGAGGAAAGTGTTCTTCTTCGAAGAAGAACGCGAAGAACGCTCCGACCTCCGATGAAGAACGCCAAACCCTCGAAGATCGACGATGTGACGCCGTGTACCGCGAAGTCAACGACGCTTCTTCCGCGATGCTCCTTCCGCGACGTTTCTTCCGCGATGATCCTTCTCTTCCGCGATGATCCTCTTCTTCTGCGACGGTTAATTCCGCGACAAACCCTCGTTCGACGACAACGCTTGAGGTAGGGAATTATGTTTGAGAATGATTTTATTCCCTCGTTTCATTCATTCTAAAGAAAACAAGGAAACAAGGATCAACTTATTATCTAGTTGATCCACACACGTTTTCCTTGCGGGTTGGGAATTTTTGTTGCGGGAAGTTGTGGGGGATTATTTTATTATTGATCGTGATCTCATCTGTCGCCTTTCTTGGTTTCATTTTGGGCCGCCTGTTATCATACTAACGGGGGGAGGTCGGACCGCACGAACACGGTCGACCATCCTTCCCCCTTGTTGTTTGAGTTTGTTATGGAACGTCAAAGGCAGCGTGGTGCCGTTGCACCACGCGAAAACGAGAAGAAAGAATGCGGCGAAGAAGTGCGGCGCTGTCGCGCCACGCCGTTAGGGCCGAACGAAACCGCGGGCGGAGTCGGGGCCGAGGAAGCGATTTAAAGACCCCACATTTTGTTGTTGAAGTTCAGATCGACGGACGATGGTGAGACAGGCCGTGATGGAATTTTGAAGGCTTTGCAGCGAAGGTTGGGTCCCGGGATGATCTCTGGCGAAGACCGCAGGTGAATCGGACCACCGGAGCGCGTCCGATGGTCCGTGGAAGCCCCCGTCGGCGCGTCGCGCCGGCGGTCGGGGGCGGCGGCGCCCGGAGTACCGCTGGAAGAATCCGCCGCGGCTGAAGCCGCGGCGGCGAGCGAGGGTCCCGCGGCCGCGCAGGACCGGGGAACGCGGGACGCGGCAGCGCGCCGCGTCCAGTGACACGAAGCAGCCCCCAGCGTGAGGGGACCGCGGCTCCTTGGGCACGACCGCTCGGCCAGCGCCGAGCCGCCCATGTCGGGCCGGGCCGTGCCCATCCGGGTCGGACCCGGACCCGGGTCGGGTCGACCCGGGGGGGTTGGGTCGGGTCGGTCCGGGCCCAGACCCCCCGTTTTCGGACCCCTCACGGTCTTTCGCCCATATCTTGAGATGTAAACATCTGATCGACGCACCGTTAGCGGCGATGTGACCCTTGGATCGAGACGGTCGTTTCGGTATATTATACTCAAGGTTTCGGAGAACTTTGGGTTCGGCCGGGTTGGTTCGGACACAAAACCAACCGGGCCCTCGGAGCGGAAACACTTATATCTTGAGCTCCAGACGTCCGATTGACGTTCCGTCGACATTGATGGATTCCTCTAAGTGAGACAGATCTTTTGTCTTACTCCGCTCAAGGTTTGGATGCCGTCGGAGTGCGGCCGGGTTGGTTCGCTCACGAAACCAACCGGGCCCCTGGAACGAAAAATCCAATAACTCACAGACCGGGCGTCCGATTGACGCGCCGTCTGTCTTGTTGAATTTTTCTTGATGAGACGGAAATTTTGGCATACTTCGCTTGAGTTTTGGATGCAGTTGGATAGTGGCCGGGTTGGATTGTACCTGAAATACAACCGGGCCCCTGGAACGGAAAAGCTGATATCTTTCAGACTGAACGTCCGTTTGACGAACCGTCAGCGGCGTTGGTGATCACGTGGAGAAACGGTCCCTATGAGTTTACCCCATGAGAGTTCGGGGTAAAGTTGAGATACAGCCGGGTTGGTTTGCATAGGAAACCAACTGGGCCTTGGGGACGAAAAGGCAAGTAACTCACAGACCGGGCGTCCGAATGACGCACCGTCTGTTGCGTTGAGACCCCTATGACGTGGCGGTCCTTTGAGATACTTCTTAGTGGGACTTGTGAAACTTGGAATATCGACCTGTAGCTCGTGGAGAGGACCCTCCCAGAGACGAGCGTACGGAGTACCGAGACCGTGTAGCCGACTAAGAGCTGACGACTGCTTGACCGACTCGACTTGGAGTGAGTCGGCTAGCCCAGTGGACGGAGCACTACTTTGTGAGGTGCAGACCCATGGCGGACGGAGCACTACCTATGTGACAGTGCAGACCCGCGGTACTCATCCGGAGAGTATCTCTGCAGGCTACTAGGGGGTGTGCACTATTGTGTTTGGGTGGCATACCCCGGCGGGAAGCACTACTATGTTTGGGTGGCTGACCCATAGTACTCGATAGGAGGAGTACCTCAGCAGTCTTAGGTTAGTGAGCAGTACCTCAGAGTCGTGACAGGACCACTGTACACTCCAGAGACGGAACTCTTCAGCTGTTACAGTTTTGATAATGAAAATCCTATTTTGAGCTGAGTCTATGACCTTTGTGTTTACCTCTTGATTGAGATGGGTCACTTGATAACTTAGGTATATGTATGGGAATATACCTGGGTAGTGGTTATCCGTTGATTTCATAATCTTTGTGTTACCTCATGTTTGAGATGAGTTACTAGATAGCTTAGGTATATGTATGGGCATATAACTAAGTAGAGGTTATCTGTTGAGATCTTATTTGTGGTTATCCTTGTTGGTTTTAGTGAGACCTTGAGGGTCTCGGGGTCCCTACTGAGTATCGTTATACTCACCCCTACACGGGCTATGCCCGCACCTCGTTGTGTTGGTTGCAGACGACGGGCAGTGCTGACGGAGGCCGAGTGTTCGAGGACTGGACGGTACCCGGAGGTGGACTACACGACGAGTCAGTATCCAGAGGTGGACTCCACGATGAGATGACACACGGAGGAGGTTGACGGGCGAGAGCATTGAGGAGCTGCGCTATCTGTACCTACCCTTCAGGTAGGATCTGTGGTGGATGATCCAGGAGCTGCGCTATCTGTACCTACCCTTCAGGTAGGATCTGAGGAGGACGACCCAGGAGCCGCTTCCGTTCTTCTAACTGTTGTCTTTTTCTGTTGTACTTTTGTTCAGTTGTAGCTGTATTTTTAGTTGGGTTTGTATTCTGGCGCATTTACTTTTTAGCACTTTCTTTTGTACTTAGTGTTTTACTTCTGCTTGTACTCTGTGGTGTTTGTTTTCTTTTATAAAGGCAATGCCTTCCCAGTTATCGGGATTTACGCCTTTGGTGCTAGTCGCCAGCCCCTGGCTATGGAAGGCGGCCTTGGGGTAGTCACGACACATGCCCCGAGGATGGGTCGTGACATAAACCTTAATAAACCAAAATACACGTTAATAAAACCAAATAAATAAAATAAACCCTAAGAAACCCAAATAAATCCTAAATAACCCTAAAAAGGTTGATAAACCCTAGAAAAGCTATTAATGCCTAAAAAAGCCCAATAAAACCCTAATATACAATAAAAAATGCTAATAAACCATATCAAATCCTAAAGAACACTAATAAACCCTAAAGAACCATAATAAACTCTAAAGAACACTAAAAACCCTATAGAACCAAAAAAATGCTAAAATATGGTACATAACCCCTAAAAACCGCTACAATACCCAAACAAACCCTAAAACACACAAAAAACCCTAGCAACCCGTATCATTACCGAAAAAACAAATAAGCCCTTAAAAACCCCAAAAAATCATTGAAAACCCATCAAATACCATAAAAACCATAAACACCCGTTAACAGCCCTTAAAAACCGTAAAAACCACTACGGATCATAAACAACCATTAAAACCCTAAAAAGGCAAAAAATAGATACATATTCCCAAAAAACGTTCCATAAACCCTTAAAATGCAACATAAACCCTAAAAAAGAAACATAAACCCAAAAAACACTACATAAACCAAAAAAATGCTACATAAACCCAAAAAGCACTGCATAAACCCAAAAAGCACTGCATAAACCCTAGAACTGTAACATAAACCTAAACAACGCAACATAAACATTAAAAAATGCTACATAAAACCAAAAAACACAACATAAACCTTAAAAACACTACATAAACTCTAAAAACGTTACATAAACCCTAAAAAATGAAACATAAAGGCTACATCACCCCTAAAAACGCTACATAAACCAAGAAAATGCAACATAAACCTTAAAATGCAACATAAAACCTAAACCCTAAACACGCTACATAAACCCTAAAAACATTACATAAACCCTAAAAAATTCTACTTTAAACCTAAAACCACCAACTAAACCCTAAAATCACTACATAAATACTAAAAATGCTACATAAACTCAAACAACGGTACACAAACACTAAACAATTCCTCAAACCCCGTAAAGACCCTTCAAAACCCTCAAAAATATTAAACCCTAAAAACACTCACAAACAATAAAAAATGTTATATTATCTAAATAGACATAACAAACACTAATATAACCTAGTAAAACAAAAAAATCAATAAACCCCTAACAAACCCTAATAAACCCTAAAAATCCCTAATAAAACCTAATAAAAACTAATAAACACAAATTAAACTGTAATAATACCCTAACAATACCTACTAAACAATAATAAACCTTGACACAAAACAATAAAACCTAATAAATCCCAACTAAAACCCAATAAAAAAACACAAACAAACCATTAAAAAGCCCTAGAAACCCTAATAAAGCATAATAAATTCTAATAAAACTTAATAAATGATAAAAAATTCTCACAAACACTAAAAACACGCTAATAAAACCTAAAAAGTCCTAAAACCCCTCATACATATTAACAAAAACTAAAAAACACACATATACCCTAATAAAAACACTACCAACCCCTAATAAACCCTAAAAATCCCTAACAAACCCTAATAAACACTACTCAACCCTAATAAAACCCTAAATATACCTACTCAACCCTAATAAACCTTAACATACTATAATAAACCATTATAAACCCCACTAAACATTAAAAAACACAAATATACCATTAAAAGCCATAAAACCCCTAATAAATGCTAATAAAAACTAACAAAGCTTAAAAGCACTAATAAACCCTAATAAATACTACTAAACACTAAAAACCCTAATATACCCTCTTAAAAAATTAATAAGCCATAATGAATGATAATAAACCCTAATAAATCCAAAACATACCCAAATATACCATAATATACAATAATATACCTTAATAAATCCATCTCAATCCTAATAAAACCCAAAAAATAACTAATACATCCTAATAAACCTTAACTCACAATAATAAACCCTAATAAAATCCTAATAACCCCCACCAAACCCAAAAAATGCTAATATACCATTAAAAAACCCTAAAACCCAAACAAACCATAATAAATGTTAATAACACCTAAAAATTCTAAAAAATGCAAGTAAACTCTAAAAATACCTCTAATAATAATAATAGTAATAATGCACATGAATGTACATGTGTATTTTTATGAGATGATGATAATAATAATAATAATAACTGTAATAATAAGTTATAGTTGTTTGAAAAAACAGAAAACATGACAAAAGTGCTAGAAATGGTGTCTCTAAAAACCTAACTAATCACAGAGTCATTAAAAAAGGCATAACTTCTTTTTCAGGTGTCCATTTCTACTCCGTGAATAGTCAAACTAAATCTCATGGAATGAAATACAATAAAAACAGGTGTCAGAGGCCGAACAGACACACAGATCAGAAGTTATGACAATTTTAATAAAAATTTGACAGGGATCCGGACACGGAAATTCAGTTTTGGAGGCCTACTAATGGGTTTTTCAGATTTTGGGGTCCCAAAGAAGACTAGAACTTTTTTTAAGTTATCCTTCTACGTAGATCTCTTCACCGCCTTCAATTTGATATGTGGTGGAGCTCAAATGGAAAACCAGAGTGAAATTTATGGCTCTACCACATATCAAATCAAAGATTGTGAAAATATACACACTCTGGTAACTACTGGAACCCTTTCGGACATTCTTCAACCCCCCAAAAGACTCAAAAATCCCTTTGGATGGTCAAAAGATTGGCTTCCGTTGTTCATTTTCCAATAACTTCTTCTATAGGTGTCTTTTTTTCCTCTACCACATATCAAATCGAAGGTTGAGACTAGACCTACACTCCTATAACCACCAAAGCACCTTCTCACATCCTTGAAGGCACAAAAAGGTACTTAAACCCTCCAAAAAACCATAGCTTCTACTCCGGGAGTCCGTTTTACCTCTATCATATATCAAATCGATGATTTCGACTAGATCTACAAATATGTGACCAATAGGAACACCTTATCATGTTCATAAAGACCCAAAAGGTCCTTATGTCCTCCAAATGACCATAACTTCTGCTCTGGGTGTCTGTTTCACCTCTACCGCATATGAAATTGAATATTGCAACTATCTCTACATATCTTTGGCAACCATGAACAACTAAATAATCCGAACAAACCATGAATAATCTCATAAAAACTAAAAACCATTAAAAACCACACAAACCCCTAACAAACCCCAAAAAACCCTAAAAAAATAATAAGCCCTAAAAACCCTAACAAGCCCTAACAAACCCTAAAAAGCACCAAGAAACCCCAATAAACAGAAAAAACCCAAAGAAATCCTAAAAACCCCTAAGGAACCATAAGAAACCCTAACATAACCCCAAAATCCTAAAAAACCTAACAAAAACCTTTGCAAACCTAAGAAACACTAACACACCCCTAGAAACCCTAACACACCCTTAGAAACCCTAACACACGGTTAGAAACCATAACACACCCTTAGAAACCCCAACGCGCCCATAGAAACCCAAACACAACCTTAGAAACCCTTAGAAACCCTAACCTGCCCATAAAAACCCTAACCCACCCTTAGAAACCCCAACACACCCTTAGAAGCCATAACAAACCCTTATACACCATAAATCAATCTAATAAAAACTAATAAATCCTAACAAACCCTACCAACCAATAAAAACCCATAATAGACCCTAATAAACTGTAAAGCCCACTACTAAACCCAAATAAACACTAATAAATTGTAATAAACCCTAAAAACCCTATTAGACTACAATAAAAGCTACAAAATACCTAAAAACACAAATATACAACAAAAACCCTATTAAACCATTCAAAATTCTAATAATCACAAAAAACCCAAAAAATCCTGGCAAAACCTGACAAAGCCCAAAAAAACCATAAAAACCCAAAAAACCCAAAAAACCCAAAAAACCCTAAAAACCCAAAAAAAATCCTAAAAAACCCAAAAAAAACCCAAAAACCCCTAAAAACCTATAAAAACCTCAAAAAACCATAAAAACCTAAAAACCACTAAAAAGGCTAAAAACACTAAAAGGCCTAAAAATGCCTATCAAAACCCTAAATAATCCTATGAAACCCTTAAAATTCCTAAAACCCCCTTGAAAACCCTCAAAACCTCAAAAGAAGCCCCAATACACCCTAAAGAACCGTAAAAACCCTAAAGAAACTTAAAGTACCACTAAAGACACTAACAACACTACATAAACCCTATCAATTGCTACAAAAACACGAAAAATGATTCAAAACCCACAAAAGGAAATAAAACCCCATAAAACTCTAAAATAACCCTAACAAAGCATAAAAATCCAAACACACCCATGAAACCCAAAAAAACGCATAAAACCCCAAACAACTCAAACAAATCGTAACAAACCCTAAAAACCCTAACAAACCCCAAAAACTACCAATAACCCCTAAAAACCACTAATAAACCCTAATAACCCATAAAACCCACAATTAAACACTTACAACCCTAATAAAGACTAATAAATCATAATAACCTTTAATAAACCCTAACAAAATCTATTAGACCCTAATAAATGTTACAAAAGCCCTAAAACCCCTAATAAACAATAAAAACACTAGTAAACCATAATAAACCCTTATAATCAATAAAAAACCTTATAAACCCGACAAAGAACTACAAAAATCTACAAATAATAGCCTACATAACCCTACAACCCACTAATAAACCATAAAAACCCTAAGAACTCAACAATATATCATAAAAACCCTAACAACCCCAAATAAATCGTAACAAATCCTAACAACGCCATATAAATTGTAACAAACTGATACAAACCATAACAAACCCCTAATAAACCCCAAATAGACCCTAACAAATCATAATAAACCCTAATAAATCGTTATAAACCCAAATACACATTACTAAATCCTAATAAGTAAAATAAACCCCAATAAACCCTAATAAATCCTAAATAACCTTAAAAAGGTTGATAAACCTTTGAAAAAGTAATAAATGCCTACAAAATCCCAATAAAACCCTAATATACAATAAAAAATGCTAATAAACTGTAACAAATCTTAAAGAATACTAATAAACCCTAAATAACCCTAATAAATCCTAAAGAACCATATTAAACTCTAATGAACACTAAAAAACCCTAAAGAACCCAAAAAACACTAAAACACATTATATAAACCATAAAAACCGCTACAATACCCCAACAAAACCTAAAACACACTTAAAAGCCTACCAACCCCTATCAATCCCAAAAAAACTAATAAACCTATAAAACCCCAAAAAAACCTTAAAAAGGAATCACATACCATAAGAAACCATAAACACTCATTAATAACCCTTAAAAACCCTAAAAAACACTACAAACCATAAACAACCATTAAAACCCAAAAAAGGATTCAAATAGACACATAAACCCTAAAAACGTTACATAAACCCTAAAAAATTCAACAAAAAGCATAAAAATGCAACATAAACCAAAAAACACAACATAAACCCAAAAACACTACATAAACCCATAAAGAACTACATAAACCCTATTACTGTAACATAAACCCTAAAAAACACAACATAAACCCTTGAAACGCAACATAAACATAAAAAAACGATACATAAAACCTAAAAACACAATATAAACCCTAAAAACCCTACATGAACCCTAAAACGTTACATAAACCCTAAAAAATGCAACATAAATGCTACATCACCCCTAAAACGCTATATAAACCTATAAAACACAACATAAACCCTAAACAATGCTACATAAAACCTAAACCCTAAACACGCTACACAAACCCTAAAAACATTACCTAAACCCTAAAAATGATACATAAAACCAAAAACCACAAACTAAACCTAAAAATTGCTACATAAACACTAAAAATGCTACATAAACTCTAACAATTCTACACAAACCCTAAAAAATGCTACAAAAACCCTAAAGATGCTTCAAAACCCTCAAAAATATTAAACCCTAATATACAATAATATAAAAAATTAAACCCTAACAAACCCCTAATAAAATCTAATAATCCCTAAAAACACCTTATAATCCCTAAAACCCCTAAAAACTCTACTCATCCCTAATAAAACCACATAAATACCTAATTAACCAAAATAAATTATAATAACACTTAATAAACCCTAAAAACATGTTAAGAAAACCTAAAAAACCCTAACCAATCCTAATAGACACTAATAAACACTAATAAACCCTAATAAACCCCAAAAAACTGTAAAAATCCCTAATAAACAATAAATAATGCCAAATAAACCCTACTCAACCCTAACAAACTTTAACACACCATAATAAGCCCTAATAAAACACTACAAAACCCTAATAAAGAAAAATATGCTAGTATACATCAAAAATCCCTAGAAATCCTGATAAACACTAATCTAACCTAATAAACCCTAAAATGCTCACAAACAATAAAAAATGATCACAAACAATAAAAATGTGCTATATTAACTAAAAAGACCTAAAACCACTAATATAACCTAATAAAGACAAAAAATGCTAATATGCCTTAAAAATCCCTAGAACACCTAATAAACCATAATAATCTCTAATATAACCAAAGAAACCCTAAAAACACTCACAAACAAAAACAAAATGCTCCCAAACAATAAAAACACTCTATATTATCTAAAAAGTCCTAACAAACACTAATATAACCTAATAAAACAAAAAAAAGTAATAAACCCCTAACAGACCCTAATAAAACCTAATAAAAACTAATAAACCCTAATAAAACCCTAAAAATACATTCTCGAACCTTATAAACCTTGACACACAATAATAAAACCTAATAAAACCCAACTAAACCCCAATAAACAAAAAAACACAAACAAACCATTAAAAGCCCTAGAAAACCTAATAAACCATAATAAATTCTAATAAAACCTAATAAACTATAAAAAATGATTAGAAACACTAAAAACATGCTAATAAAATATAAAAAGTCCTAAAAACCACTCATATATATTAACCAAAACTAAAAAACACTCACATACCCCAATAAAAATAGCAACATACCCTAGTAAACCCTTAAAAACCCTAACAAACCCTAATAAACCCTACTCAACCCTAATAGACCCTAATAAAACCCTAAAGATACCTACTCAACCCTAATAAAACCCTAAAAATACCTAGTCAACCCTAATAAACCTTAATAGGCCATAATAAACCATAAGAAACCCCATTAAACCCTAAAAAATGCAAATATACCATTAAATTGCCCTAAATCACCTATTAAATGCTAATAAAACCTAATAAAGCTTAAAAGCGCTAATAAACCCTAATAAACACTACTAAACCCTAAAAACCCCTAATATACCCTCTTAAAAATTAATAAACCATAATGAACCATAATAAACCCTAATAAATCCTAAACATACCCAAATATCCCATAATATACCATAATATAGCATTATATACCCCAATACACCCAACTCAATCCTAATAAAACCCTAAAAATACCTAATAAACCCTATTAAACCTTGGAACACCATAATAAACCCTAATAAAATCCTAATAACCCCCACGAGACCCAAAAAACGCTAATATACCATTAAAAACCCAAAAACCCTAACAAACCATAATAAATTTTAATTTTTCCTAAAAATCCTAAAAAAATGTTAGTATACTCTAAAAATACCTCTACTAATAATAATAGTAACAACGCACATGCATGTGCATATGCCTGCGCATTTGCATGTGAATGATAATAAACAATAAATAATAAACAATAACGCGTGTGAATTGCATGTGTATGAGCATGTGAATTTGAATGATAATAAATAATAAATAATAACGCACATACATGTGCATGTGCATGTGGATGTTAATGTGCATGGTAATAAACAATAAATAATAACCAAGTCCGCATGAATGTGCCTTTGAATTTGAATGATAATAAATAATAAATAATAACCCATGTGATAATTGAATAACGCATGTGTATTGCGTGTGCACACTACTACAAAAATGTCATTTATCAGCGCTAGAAAAGTGCATTAATAGTGCTATAAAAGTGCATTAACAGCCCTAAAAAGCGTTGTAAATCGAAGTGAGGATATAGGGGGTCTCTTTTATCATCACTTAGAAAAGCGCTGATAAAGGCAACTTTTTTCAGCGCTAAAAAAGCACTGATAAAACCCCCTTTATTAGCGTTCTTTTAGCACTGATACAAGTCAAAAAAATGTAAAAAAAGTAAAAAATATTTATATAATGCGGGGGGGAGCTTTTAACAGCACTTGAACCCCTCCCCCTATCAGTGCTAGGCGGACCCCCTCAATCTCTTCTGCGTGCTGCCCTTCCCGCACATCCCCAACACATGCACACCTCCTTGCTTCCACACAAATTCGAACTCATGACCTCCCCCTGGATTGCCTTCACCTTTACCACTAAGCCATTTCGTTTTTTTCTCTATTTAATGATATATCTACTTATTTATATATATAGTTATATTTATTCGTATATTAATACAGATTCATATTAATACAAATGTTTTTAGTTATATTAATACATTTATATTTATTCATATATTAGTATATATATATATATTCATTCTTATATTAATATATATATATATATATATTAATGTGTTTTTTATCAGTATATTTATTTTTATATTAATATATATTTATATGATTAGTTTTAAATACATTTATAAAATATATTTTTTATGTGTATTTATAAATAAATAAATACATACATATATACAACACACACACACACACACACATATTTATGAGTAAATACATATATGTGTGTATTTTAAAAGACATAGAATGTTAAAACAACCATAACTTCTAATCTAGAAGCCCGTTTTAACTCCACAACCAGTCCAATCGAATAAAATGAAACAATCTTCGATTTGATATGTGGTATAGGCATAATGGACATCTGGATCAAAAGTTATACTTGTTTGAATGTTAAAAATCGGGGTATCCCGACTAAAGCCACTAACAACGCTACATAAACCCAATCAATTACTACAGAAACCTGAAAAATTCTTCAAAACCCAAAAAATGCAACAAAGCCCCAAAAAATGCTAAAATAACCCTAACAAAGCATAAAATATCCAAACACACCCATAAAACCCAAAAAAACGCATAAAACCCCAAACAACTCAAAAAAATCGTAACAAACCCTAAAAACCAATAGAAAAACTAACAAACCCTAAAAACCACTAATAACCCCTAAAAACCCCTAATAAACCCTAATAACCCCTAAAACCCACTATTAAACCCTAAAAACTCTAATAAATCGCAATAACCTGTAATAAACGCTAATGAACTCTATTAGACACTAAATGTAACAAACCCTAATAACTCCAAAATAAATCGTAACAAACCCTAACAACCCCAATTAAATTGTAACAAATCCTAAAAACACCGATAAATCATAACAAATCAAAACAAACCATAACAAACCCCTAATAAACCAAAATAAACCCTAACAAAGCATAATAAATCCTAATAAATCGTAATAAATCCAAATACACATTACTAAACCCTAATAAATAAAATAAACCCTAATAAACCCTAATAAATCCTAAATAACCCTAAAAAAGGTTCATAAACCCTAAAAACAGCTATTAATGTCTACAAAATCCCAATAAAACCATAATATTTAGTAAAAAATGCTAATAAACTGTAAAAAATCCTAAAGAACACTTATGAACCCAAAAGAACCCTAATAAACCCTAAAGAACCATATTAAACTGTAAAAAACACTAAAATACCCTAAAGACCCCCAAAAAATGCTAAAAACATTATATAAACACTAGAAACCACTACAATACCCCAACAAACCCTAAAACACCCGAAAAGCCGTAACAACCCCTATGAATCCAAAAAAACAAATAAACCCATAAAACCCCCAAAAACATTAAAAATCCATCAGATACCATAAAACCCATAAACACCCATTAAGAATCCTTAAAAGCCCTAAAAAACACTGCAAACCCTAAACAACCATTAAAACCTTTAAAAGGCATCAAATAGATATATAAACCCTAAAAACGTTACATAAACCCTACAAAATGCAACAAAAACCCTAAAAACACAACATAAACAAAAAAACACGACATAAACCCAAAAAATGCTACATAAACCGTAAAATCACTATATAAACCCTAGAACTGTAACATAAACCCTAAAAACACATCATAAACCCTAAAAACACTACATAATCATTAAAAACGCTACATAAAACCTAAAAACACAATATAAACCCTAAAAACAATCCATAAACCCTAAAAACGTTACATAAACCCTAAAAATTCAACATAAATGTGACATCATCCCTAAAAATGCAACATAAACCCAGAAAACGCAAGATAAACCCTAAAAAATGGTACATAAAACCTAAACTCGTAACACGGTACATAAACCCCAAAAACATTACATAAACCCTAAAAATGATACATAAAATCTAAAACCGCTAACTAAACCCTAAAAACACTACAAAAACACAAAAAATTCTACATAAACTCTAAAACACTACACAAACCCTAAAAAATGCTACAAAATCCATAAAGACGCTTTAAAACCTCAAAAATATTACACCCTAATATACCATAATATAAAAAATTAAACCATAATAAACCCCAAATAAACTCTAATAATCCCTAAAAACACCTTATAATCCCTAAAATCCTATGAAACTCTACTCAACCCTAATAAAACCCCAAAAATATCTAATAAACCCTAATAAATGAAAATAAAACCTAATAAACCCTAAAAATATGTTACGAAAACCTTAACAACCCTAACCTACCCTAATAGACACTAATAAACCCTAATAAACCTGAAAAACCCTAAAAAGCCCTAATAAACCATAAATAAAGCCAAATAAACCCTACTCAACCCTAACAAACCATAACACACCATAATAACCCCAAATAAAACCCTACAAAAACCTAATAATGAAAAAAATATACCTTAAAAAATCCCTAGAAACCCTGGTAAACTCTAATATAATCTAATAAAACCTAAAAACTCTCACAAACAATAAAAAAATGACCAAAAACAATAAATACGTGCTATATTACCTTAAAATACCTAAAAAAACTAATATAACCAAATAAAGACAAAAAATGAAAATATACCTTAAAAATCCCTAAAAACCATAATAAACAATAATAAACTATAATATAACCAATGAAACCCTAAAATGCTCACAAACAAAAACAAAATGCTCATAAACAATTAAAACACATTATATTATCTAAAAAGACCTAACAAACTCTAATATAACCTAATAAAACAAAAAAATAATATACCCCTAACAAAACCTATTAAACCATAAAAATCTGTAATAAACACTAATAAAAATGAATAAACCCTAATAAGACTCTAATGAAACCCTTAAAATACCTTATCAACCCTAAGAAACTTTGACACAACATAACAAAACCTAATAAAACCCAACTAAAGCCCAATAAACAATAAAATTCAAACAAACCATTAAAAATCCCTAGAAACCCTAATAAACCATAATAAATTCAAATAAAAGAAAATATACCATTAAAAATGCTGCAAACACTAAAAACAGGATAATAAAACCTAAAAAGTCATAACAACCCCTCAAATATATTAACAAAATCTAAAAAACAATCATATACCCTAATAAAAACACTAACAAACCCTAGTAAACCCTAAAAATCCCAAACAATCCCTAATAAAGTGTACTCATCACTAATAAACCCTAATAAAACCTTAATGATACCGACTAAACTTTAATAAAACCCTAAAAATACCAACGCAACCCTAATAAACCTTAACACACCATAATAAACCATAGTAAACCCCACTAAACCCTTAAAAATGAAAATATACCATTAAAAACCCCTAAAAACACTAACAAATGCTAATAAAACCTAACAATGCTTAAAAGCTCTAATAAACCTCAATAAACACTACTAAACACTAAAAAACCCTAATATACCCTCTTAAACATTAATAAAACATAATGAACCATAATAAACCATAATAAATCCGAAACATACCCAAACATACCATAATATATCATTGTATAACCTAATAAACCCAACTCCATCCTAATAAAATCTTAAAAATACCTAATAAACCCTAATAAACCCTAATAAACCTTGAAACACCATAATAAACCATAATATAATCTTAATAACCCCCACCAAACCCTAAAAACGCTAATATACCATTAAAAAACTCTAAAACCCTAACAAACCATAATAAAAGTTAATAACACCTAAAAATCCAAAAAATTGATAGTAAAACCTAAAAATACCTATAAAAATAATAGTAGTAATAATGCACGTGCATGTGCATGTTCATGTGCATGGTTTAAATAATAAATCATAATGCACGTGTATGTTCATATGCATGCACATTTGCATGTGAATGATAATAAATAATAAATAATAATGCATGTGAATTGAATGTGTATGTGCATGTGCGTGTGAGTGATAATAAATAATAAATAATAATGCACATCCAAGAGCATGTGCATGGTAATAAACAATAAATAATATCAAATTTCACACGAATGTGAATTTTCTTGTGAATTATAATTAATAATAAATCATAACACATGTGATAATAGAATAACACAAGTGCATTGCGTGTGCACGTGCATGTGAATAAATAATAAAAACACATATGATAATAGAATAACGCAAGTGCATTGCATTTTCAGGTGCATGGTAATAAATAATATATATTAATGCACATGTATGTGCATTTACATGTTATGATAATGATAATGATGCATGCACGTGCATGGTAACAAATAATAAATAACAACGCATGAGCATGTGAATTTGTATTTGATAATACAAATAATAATAATAATAATAATAATAGAATAACGCAAGTGCATTGCATGTGCCTATGCATAGTAGTAAATAATAAATAAATAATAGTAAATTAGAACGCACATGTATGTGCATGTGAATTTACATTTGATAATAATATTAATAACACTAATTGTAATAATAATAATAATAATTCATGCACGTGCTTGGTAATAAATAATAATTAACAACGCACATGCATGAGGATTTTCATGTGATAATGATAATAATAATGATAATGATAATAATAATAATAATAATACAAATAATAAATTTGATAATAATAATTATAATAATAATAATGAATGAATAATACACGTGCATTGCATTTTCAAGTACATCGTAATAAATAATAAATAATAACACACGTGCATCTGCATTTGTATGTGATGATAATAATAATAACAGAAGTTTTAGTAGTAGTGATAATAGTGGTAGTACTGATGCATATGATAATAGAATATTGCACGTTCATTACATGTGCACGTGAAAGGAAATAAATAATAACGCGTGTGCATTGAATTTGCATGTGATGATGATGACGATGATAATAATAATAATATTATTATTATTAATAACAATGCATGTGATAATAGAAAAACGCACATGCATTGAATGTGTGTGTTTATGTATTTGCATGTGCATTTGCATGTGCATTTTCATGTTCATTTGCATGTGATGATAACAACAACAACAACAACAAAAACAATACAATAATAATAATAAGAATAATAATAACCACATATGTGATAATAAAATAACGTGTGTGCATTGCATGTGCATGTGCATGGTAATTAAAAATAAATAATAATGCACATGGATGTGCATGTGCATGTGCACGAGATGATAATAATAATAATAATAGTAATAATAATAATAATAACAACAACAATGCATGTGATAATAAAATAATGCACGTGCATTACATGTGTAGTGCATGATAATAAATAATAACACCTAGCACATGTGATGATAATAATAACAATAATAGTAATATTAATAATAAAAGTGCATGTGATAATAGAATAACGCACATGTATTGAATGTTCACATGTATGGTAATAAATAATAATGCACGTGTATTTGAATTTGCATTTGATGATAATGACAATAATAAATATAATATTAATAATAACAAGAACAATAAAAATGAATGTGACAATAGAATAATGTAGGTGCATTGCGTGTGCGCGTACATGGTAAAAAATATTAATGGACATGCATGTTCATTTTCATGTGATGATGATGATAATAATAATAATAATAATAAGAACAACAACAAGAACAACAACATATGAACATGCAAGGAAATAAATAATATATAATAAATAATAAATAATAAAAAATATCGCATGTGCATCAGCATTTTTGTGTGACGATAATAATAATAATAATCATAGTAATAACAATAATGATAATGATAATTCTAATAATAATAATGATAATAATGATAATGATAATAATGATAATAATAACATGTGTGATAATAGAGTAACACACATCCTAACAAACCCTAACAAAACCTAACAAACCCTAACAACCACTAATAACCCCTAAGAACCACTAATAAACCCAAATAACACCTGAAACCCACTATTAAACGCTAAAACCCTAATAAAAACTAATAAATTATAATAACCTATAATAAACCCTAAAAACCCTATTAGCCTCTAATAAACACTACAAAATCCCTAAAACCCCTAATATACAAAAAAACACAATTGAACGATAATAAATCCAAATAATCACTAAAAACCCTAACAAACCCAACAAAACACAACAAAACCCGCCAAATAATAGCCTACAAAACCCTATAACCCACTAATAAACCCTAACAAACCCTAATAACCCCATAATAAATCGTAACAAACCCTAACATCCCCAAATAAATCGTAACAAATCCTAACAATGCTAAATAAATCCTAACAAACTGAAACAAACCATAACAAACCCCTAATAAACCGCAATAAACCCTAAAAAATCATAATAAACCCTAATAAATCCTAATAAACCCAAATACATGTTAATAAACCCTAATAAATAAAATAAACCCCAAGAAACCCTAATAAATTCTAAATAACCCTAAAAATTGTTGATAAACCCTTGAAAAATCTATTAATGTCTACAAAAGCCCAATAAAACCCTAATATACAATAAAAACGCTAATAAACCGTTACAAATCCTAAAGAACACTAATAAACCCTAAAGAACCCTAATAAACCCTAAAGAACCATAATAAACTCTAAAGAACCCTAAAAACCCTAAAGAACCCAACAAACTCTAAAACACATTACATAAACCCTAAAAACTGCTATAATACACAAACAAACCCTAAAACATACTAAAAACCCCTAACAACCCCTATCAATCCCAAAAAAACTAATAAACCATTATAACCCCCAAAAAACCATTGAAAACCCATCAAATACCATAGAAACCATAAACACCAGTTAACAACCCTTAAAAACCCTAAAAACCTCTACAAACCGTAAACAACTATTAAAACCCTTAAAAGTCAACAAATAGATACATAAACCCAAAAAACATTACACAAACCCTTTTAAATGAAACATAAAACCTAAAACGCAACATAAACCCAAAAAACGCAACATAAACACAAAAAACACTACATAAACCCAAAAAGCAATACATAAACCCTAGAACCATAACATAAACCATAAAAAACGCAACATAAACATTAAAAAATGATACTTAAAACCAAAAAAACACAACATAAACCCTAAAAATACTACATAAACTGTAAAAACGTTACATAAACCCTAAAAAATGAAACATAAATGCTACATCACCCCTAAAAACGAAACATAAACTCAAAAAACGCAACATAAACCCTAAAAAATGCTACATAAAACCTAAACCCTAAACACGATACATAAACCCTAAATATGTTACATAACCGTAAAAAATGCTACCTAAAACCTAAAACCGCTAACTAAAACCTAAAAGTGCTACATAAACAGTAAAAATGGTACATAAACTCAAATGACGCTACAAAAACACTAAAAAATGCAACAAAAACCGTTAAGATGCTTCAAAACACTGAAAAATATTAAACCATAATATAAAACATTATAACATAATAAACCCCTAATAAACACTAATAATCCCTAAAAACACCTTATAATCCCTAAAAACCCTAAGATACTATACTCAACCTTAATAAAACCCCAAAAATACCTAATAAACCCTAATAAATGATAATAAAACCTAATAAACCCTAAAAACACGTTAAGAAAACCTAAACAACCCTAACCATTCCTAATAGACACTAATAAACACTTATAAACCGCAATAAACCCCAATCAAACACTAAAAATCCATAATAAACCATAAATAAATCCAAATAAACCCTTCTCAACCCTAACAAACCTTAACACACCATAATAACCCCTAATAAAACCCTAGAAAGCCCTAATAATGAAAAAAAATTCTAGTATACCTTAAAAAATCCCTAGAAGCCCTGATAAACTCTAATATAACCTAATAAACCCTAAAAACACTCATAAACAATAAAAAATGATAACAAACAATAAAAACATGCTATATTACCCCAAAAGACCTAAAAGCAAAAATATATCCTAATAAAGACAAAAAAACGCTAATATACCATAAAAATCCTTAGAAACCATAATAAACCATAACAAACTCTAATATAACATAAGAACCCCTAAAAACTCTCCCAAACAAAAACAAAACGCTCCCAAACAATAAAAAACTCTATATTATAAAAAAAGACGTAACAAACACTAATACAACCTAATAAAAAAACTAATAACCCCCTAACAAACCATAATGGACCCTAAAAATCCCTAATAAACCATAATAACAACTAATAAACATTAATAAAAACACAATAAAACCCTAAAAATATCTTCTCAACCATAATAAACCTTGACATGCCAAAATAAAACCTAATTAAACCCAACTAAACCACAATAAACAAAAAAAATGCAAACAAACCATTAAAAAATCCTATAAACCCTAATAAACCATAATAAATTCTAATAAAACCTAATAAACCATAAAAATGATCACAATCACTAAAACCATGCTAATAAAACCTAAAATGTCCTAACAACCCCTCATATATATTAACAAAAACTAAAAAACACTCATATACCCTAATAAAAACACTAACAAACCCTAGTAAACCCTAAAAATCCCTTAAAACCCTAATAAACACTACTCAACCCTAATAAACCCTAATAAAACCCTAAAGATACCTAATAAACCCTAATAAAAAACTAAAAATACCTACTCAGCCCTAATAAACCTTAACACACTATAATAAACCATAATAAACCCCACTAAACCCTAAAAACGCAAATATAACATTAAGAAGCCATAAACCCCCGAATAAATGCTAATAAAACCTAACAAACCTTAAAAGCACTAATAGACCATAATAAACACTACTATACTATAAAAACCCTAATATACCCTCTTAGAAATTAATAAACCATAATAAATGATAATAAACCCTAATAAATCCTAAACAAACCAAAATATACCATAATATACCATAATATACCCTAATAAACCCAACTCAATCCTAATAAAAGCCTAAAAATATGTAATAAACCCTAATAAACCTTAACCCAACATAATAAACCCAAATAAAATCCTAATAACCCCCACCAAACCCTAAAAAATGCTAATATACCATTAAAACCCCTAAAACCCTAACAAACCATAAAAAATGTTAATAACACCTAAAAATTCTAAAAAATGCTAGTAAACCCTAATAATACCTCTAATAATAATAATAATAATAATGCACGTGCATGTGCATCTGCATGTGCATAGTTTAAATAATAAATCATAACGCACGTGCATGTGCATATGCCTGCACATTGGCACGTGAAAGATAATAAATAATAAATAATAAATAATAACGCATGTGAATTACATGTGTATATTCATGTGCATGTGAATGATAATAAATAATAAATAATAACGCACATCCAAGTGCATGTGCATGTGCATGGTAATAAACAATAAATAATAACCAAGTCCAAATGAATGTGTATTTGCGTGTGAATGATACTAAATAATAAATAATAACACATGTGATAATAGAATAATGCAAGTGCATTGTGTGTGCACATGCATGAGAATAAAAAACAATAACACATGTGATAATAGAATAATGCAAGTGAATTGCATTTGAATGTGCATGATAATAAATAATATATAATAACACACGTGCATTGCATCTACATGTAATGATAATGATAATGACGCATGCACGTGCATGATAGTGAATAATAAATAACAACGCACATGCATGTGCATTTGTATTTGATGATAAAAACAATAATAATAATAATAATAATAATAATAGAATATTAGAATAACGCAAGTGCATTTCATGTGCATGTGCATAGTAGTAAATAATAAATAAATAATAATAAATAAGAACGCACATGCATGTGCATGTGTATTTACGTTTGATGATAATATTAATAATACTAATTGTAATAATAATAATAATAGCGCATGCACGTGCATAGTAATAAATAATAAATAACAACGCACATGCATGTGAATTTGCATGTGATAATGATAATAATAATGATAATGATAATGATAATGATAATGATAATAATAATAATAATAATAATTGTGATAATAATAATAACAATAATAGAATAATACAAGTGCATTTCATATGCACATGCATGGTAATAAATAATAAAAGATAATGCACATGCATCTACATTTGCATGTGATGATAGTCATAATAACAGCAGTAGTAATAATAGTTGTAGTAGTGGTGATAATATTAGTAGTACCAATGCATGTTATAATAGAATATTTCATGTGCATTACGTGTGCACATGCATGGTAATAAATAATAATGCACGTGCATTGCATTGGCATGTGATGATGATGATGATGATGATAATAATAATAATAATAAAAAAAAAATTCATGTGATAAAAGAATAATGAACATGCATTGAATGTGGGTGTATGTGCATTCGCATGTGCATTTGCATGTGGTGATAAATACAACAACAACAACAACAACAGCAACAACAACAACAACAACAACCACAATAATAATATTAACAATAATAATAAAAACACATTTGATAATAAAATAACGTGTGTGCATTTCAAGTGCACATGCATGGTAATATAAATATAATAATAATACACATGCATGTGAATGTTCTTGTGGATGAGATGATGATAATAATAAAAATAATAACAATAATAATAAGTTATAGTTGTTTGAAAAAACTGGAGACCTGAAAAAAATGCTAGAAACGGGATCTCGAAAAACCTAACAAATCACAGAGTCATTGAAAAGGGAATAACTTCCTCTTCGGGGGTCCATTTCCACTCCATGAGTAGTCAAACTAAATATCATGGAATGAACTACGATAAAAACAGGTGGTGGAGTCCAAACAGACACACATATTAGAAGTTAGGACAATTTTAAGAAAAATTTGACAGGGATCCATACACAGAAATGGAGTTTAGGATGCCTTCTGATGGGTTTCTATGATTTTAGGGTCTCAAAATTGACTTGAACTTCAAGTCACCCTTCTACGTAGATCTCTTCGCTACTTTCGATTTGATTTGTGGTAGAGCTCAAACGTATAACCGGAAAGAAAGTTATGGTCGTTTGAAGTTGGACGTTTTTTTGGGGTGTTATAACTAATATATCTTATATTTATTTGATCTTCTCATAGTTTCTACTAAAATTGGTCCTCACTCATCTCACGAGTTTCGATTTGACTGGTCACACCACTCAAACGAACACCCGAAAGAGACGTTATGCCTATTTTAGTGAGTTGCGGGTTTCTTAGGTTTTTAGGCTCTAGGAGAGTTGCTCAATTTAAAATGGAAATAACTTTTTTATGTGTGTGTTCATATTGGCTCTACCACATATCAAATCGAATATGGTGAAATGATACACACTCTAGTAACCATTGGATCCCTTTCTGATATTCTTCAACCCCCCAAAAGACCCAAAATCCCTCTAGAAGGTCAAAAGATTGGCTTCTGTTTTCCGTTTTGCAATAACTTCTTCTATGGGTGTCCGTTTTGTCACTACCACATATCAAATCGAAGCTTTCCACTAGACCTACACTCATATAACCACTTAAGCACCTTCTCACATGCTTGAAGGCCCAAAGTGGTACTTAAACCCTCCATAAGACCATAACTTCTCCTCCAGGCGTCCGTTTTGCCTCTACTATATATCAAATCGAAGCTTTCGACTAGATCTACACATATGTGATCAATAGGAACACCTTATCACGTACTTAAAGTCCCAAAAGGTCCATAATCCATCCAAATGACCATAACTTCTTCTCTGGGTGTCCGTTTCACCTCTACCACATATCAAATTGAAGATTGCGACTAGCTCTACACATCTGTGACAACCCTGAACTACTACATAACCCTAAAAAACCAGGAATAAACCCATAAACACTAAAAATTATTACAAACTATGAATAACCATAACAATCCCTATCAAACCCTATCAAACACTAACAAACCCTAACAAACCCAAACAAACCCTAACAAACCCCAAAAGATGCTAAAAAACATAACAAACCCAAACAAACCCTAAAAAACCCAAACAAACCCTAATAATCCCTAAAAAACCCCCCAAGAAGCATTGAAAAACCCCAATAAACCCAATAAACCCTGTATAAACCCTAAAACCCCCCAAAAAACCATAAGAAACCCTAACAAAACACTAAAAACCATAAAAAACCCTAAGAAAACCTAAGAAATACTAACAGACCCATAGAAACCCTAACACACCCTTAGAAACCCTACACAGACTTAGAAACCCTAGTACACCCTTAAAAATGCCTACACAGCCATAGGAACCCTAACACAAACCTAGAAACCCTTAGAAACCATAACACACCCTTAGAAACCTTAACCTGCCCATAAAAACCCTAAACCACCATTAGAAACCCTAACACACCCTTAAAAACCCTAACAAACCCTTAGACACCCTAAATCACTCTAATAAGCACTAATAAATCCTAACAAACCCTACTAACAAATAATAAACCATAATAAACCCTAATAAACCCTAAATCCCCTACTAAACCGTAATAAACACTAATAAATCGTAATAAACCCTAAAAACCCTATTAGACCCCAATAAAAGCTACAAAATACCTAAAAACCCAAATATACAACAAAAATGCTATTAATCGATTCAAAAGGCTAATATTCACAAAAATACCGCATCAAACCTGACAAAACCTGACAAAACCCTAACAACCCCAAATACCAAAAAAACCCCAAAAAAAACCTAAAAACCCCTAAAAACCCTAAAAAATACTAAAAACCCAAAAAACCACCTAAAAATGCTTAAACCACTAAAAACATGAAAATCCAGAAAAATCCCAAAAAACAAACATAAAAAACCCTAAAAAACCTCAAAAAACCTCAAGAAAATTCTTAAAAATGCTGAAAACCCTAAAAGCCCCTACGAGAACGGTTTCTATGAGGGCTTCCAGCAAAGCTTTAGAGAACCCCTCTCGCAAGGTGGGGTGGCCTGCTAAGAAGCAGATGAATGTGGAGCAGGTACAACTTGATGTGAAGCAGCAACGCCTCAGAGATTACTGCACCACCATCCTTAAACAATATGAATCATATGAATGGGATTCGGTGGAGTCATATGCTTCCAATGGCTATAGTGCTGATGGGGACCCGTATGGGGATGGAGACTTATGACCTCTAAATTGTTGTTCATGCCTCTCTCTCTCTTCTGCTCTCTGTGTGCTTTTCCTTTTCCTTTTTGTTTTTCTCCTATTTTGGAGTGGGTTTAAGGGATTTTTGGGTGTGGGTTGTTTGACCCCTCCCCTCCCTTCTCTTATGTGTCTCTTTTTTTCTTTCTAATAAATTTGGGGGGGGGGGGGGGGGTTCGGGAATAGCCCGACCCTCGCATCTTCCTTGCCCTAAAACTCAAAAAAACCCTAAAAAGCCTAAAAATTCCTAACAAAACCCTAACCAACCCTATAAAACCCTTAAAAACCCTATAACCCCCTAGGAAACCATAAAAACCTTAAAAGAAACCCTAATACACCATAAAGAACCCAAAAGAACCCAAAAACCCCCTAAACAACCACTAAAGCCACAATAAACGCTACATAAACATTAACAATTGCTTCAAAAAACGAAAATATGCCTCAAAACCCCCAAAACGCAACAAAACCCTAAAAACGCTAAAAATAACCCCAACAAAGCATAAAAAATCCATACATACCCTTAAAACAAAAAAAAACGCATAAATCCCCAAACAACTCAAACAAACCATATCAAACCCTAAAAAACCTAACAAACCCTAACAAACCCTAACAACCACTAATAACACCTATGAACCACTAATAAACCCTAATAACCCCTAAACCCCACTATTAAACCCTAAAAACCCGAATAAACACTAATAAATTGTAATCACCTGTAATAAACCCTAAAAAAACTCTATTAAACCCTAATAAATGAAACAAAAGCCCTGAAACCCCTAATATACAATAATAAACACAATTAAACCCTAATAAACCCTAATAATCAATAAAAACCCTAACAGACCTGACAAAACGCTACAAAACCCTCCAAATAATTGCCTATAAAACCCTACAACCCACTAATAAACCCTAACAAACCCTAATAACCCAAAAATAAATCGTAACAAACGCTAACAACCCAAAATAAATCATAAAAAATCCTAACAATGCCAAATAAATCATTATAAACTGAAACAAACCATAATAAATCCCCAATAAACCTCAATAAACCCTAACAAATCATAATAAACCCTAATAAATTGTAATAAACCCAAATACATGTTACTAAACCCTAATAAATAAAATAAACCCCAATAAACCCTAATTAATCCTAAATAACCCTAAAAATGTTGATAAACCCTAGAAAAAGCTATTAATTCCTACAAAAGCCAAATAAAACCCTAATATACAATAAAAAACACTAATAAACTTTAAGAAATCCTAAAGAACACTAATAGAACCTAAAGAACCCTAATAAACTCTAAAGAACCATATTAAACTCTAAAGAACACTAAAAACCCTAAAGAATGAAAAAAAACGTTAAAACACATTATATAAACCATAAAAACCTCTACAATAACCAAACAAACCCTAAAACACACTTAAAACCCTAACAACCCCTATCAATACAAAAAAAAACAAATAATCCCATAAACCCCTCCCCCAAAAAAATCATTAAAAATCCATCAGATACCATAAAAAACCATAGACACCCATTAACAACACTTAAAAACCCTAAAAAACACTTCAAACCATAAACAACAATTAAAACCCTGAAAAAGGATTCAAATAGATACATAAACCCTAAAAATGTTACACTAACCCAAAAAATTGAAACAAAAACCCTAAAAATGAAACATAAACCAAAAAACACAACATAAACCAAAAATGCTACATAAACCCTAAAAGCACTGCATAGACCCTTGAACTGTAACATAAACCCAAAAAACACAACATGAACCCTGGAAACGTAACATAAACATTAAAAACGATACATAAAACCTAAAAACACAACATAAAACCTAAAACACTACATGAACCCTAAAATCATTATATAAACCCTAAAAAATTCTACATAAATGCTACATCACCCCTAAAAATGCTACATAAACCCAGAAAACGCAACATAAACCTTAAAAAATGCTACATAAAAACTAGACCCTAAAAACGATACATAAACCCAAAAAACGTTACATAAACCGTAAATATGATATATAAAACATAAAACCACTAACTAAACCGAAAAAATGCTACATAAACTCTAACAACACTATACAAACCCTAAAAAATGCTACAAAAACCCTGAAGACGCTTCAAAACCCTCAAAAATATTAAACCCTAATAAACCATAATATAAAAAATTAAACCCTAATATACCCCTAATAAACTCTAATAATCCAATAAAACACCTTATAATCCCTAAAAACCCTAAGAAACTCTACTCAACCCTAATAAAACCCCAAAAATACCTAATAAACACTAATAAATAATAATAAAACCTAATAAACACTAAAAACATGATAAGAATACCTAAACAACCCTAACCAACCCTAATAGACACTAATAAACACTAATAAATCCAAATAAACCCCAAAAAACCCTAAAAAGCCTTAATAAACCATAAATAAAGCCAAATAAACCCTACTCAACTCTAACAAACCTTAACGCGCAATAATAACCCCTAATAAAAACCTACTAAACCCTAATAAAGAAAAAAATGCTTGTATACATTAAAAAATCCCTAGAAACCCTAATAAACTCTAATATAACCTAAAAGACCCTAAAAACGCTCACAAACAATAAAAAACAATCAAAACAATAAAAACACGCTATATTACCTAAAAAGACCTAAAAACACTAATATAACCAAATAAAGACAAAAATGCTAATATACCTTAAAAATTCCTAGAAACCCTAATAAACCATAATAAACTCTAATATAACCTAAAAACCCTAAAAACACTCACCAACAAAAACAAAATGCTCACAAACAATAAAAACATACTATATTATCTGAAAAGACCTAACAAACACTAATATAACCTAATAGAATAAAAAAACTAATAAACCCCTAACATACCATAATAAACCCAAAAAACCCTAATAAAGCCTAATAAAACCATAATAAAAACCAAAACATACTTTCTCAACCCGAATAAACCTTGACACACCATAATAAAACCTAATAAAACCCAACAAAACCCCAATAAACAAAAAAAATGCAAACAAACCATTAAAAATCCCTAGAAACCCTAATAAACCATAATAAATTCTAATAAAACCTAATAAACCATAAAAATTCTCAGAAACACTAAAAACACTATATTAAAACAAAAAAAGTCATAATAACTGCTCATATATATTAACAAAAACTAGAAAACACTCATATACCCTAAAAAACAGTAACAAACCCTAGTAAACCCTAAAAATCCCTAACAAACCCTAATAAACCTTACTCAACCCTAATAAACCCTAATAAAACCCTAATGAAACCTACTAAACCTTAATAAAACCCTAAAAATAACTAGTCAACCCTAATAAACCTTATCACACTATAATAAACCATAATAAACCCCACTAAACCATAAAAAACGAAAATATACAATTAAAAAGCCCTAAAACCCCTAATAAATGTTAATAAAACCAAACAAAGCTTAAAAGCGCTAATAAACCCTAATAAACACTACTAAACCCTAAAAACCCCTAGTATACCATCTTAAAATTTAATAAACCACAATGAACCAAAATAAACCCAATTAAATCCTAAACATACCCAAATATACCATAATATACCATAATATACCCTAATACACCCAACTCAATCTTAATAAAACCTTAAAAATACCTAATAAACCCTAATAAACCTTGACACACTATAATAAACCCTATTAAATTCTTAATAACTCCCACCAGACCCAAAAAAGCGCTAATATAGAATTAAAAACCCTAAAACCCTAACAAACCGTAATAAATGTTAATATCAACTAAAAATCCTAAAAAATGATAGTAAACCATAAAAATACATCTAATAATAATAATAGTAATAACGCATGTGCATGTTCATATGCATGTTCGTGGTTTAAATAATAAATAATAACTAACGTGTATGTGCATATGCCTGCGCATTTGCATGTGAATGATAATAAATAATAAATAATAAATAATAACGCATGTGAATTGCATGTGTATGTGCATTTGAATTTTAATGATAATAAATAATAAATAATAACACACATACAAGTTCATGTGCCTGTGCATGTGCATGTGCAAGGTAATAAACAATAAATAATAAAAAAGTCCACATGAATGTGCATTTGAATGTGAATGATAATAAATAATAAATAATAACACATCTGATAATAAAATAACACACGTGTATTGCATTTGCACACTACTACAAAAAGGGCCTTTATTAGCGCTAGAAAAGTGCATTAACAGGGATAAAAAGGCGTTTTTAATCGAGGCGAGGATATAGGGGGGTGGGGTACCTTTTATCAGGGCTTAGAAAAGCGCTGATAAAGGCAACTTTTATCAGTTCTAAAAAAAGCGCTGATAAAAACCCCTTTATTAGTACTGATAGAAGCCAAAAAAAAAATACAAAAATAAAAAATATTTATATAATATGGGGGAGAGGGGGAGCTTTTCACAGTTCTTGACCCCCCTCCCCCTAACAGTGCTAGGCAGACCCCCTCAATCTCTTCTGTGCCCTGCCCTTCCCGCGCGTCCCCCACACACGCGCACCTCCATGCTTTCACCCGAACTCAAACCCGTGACCTCCCCCCTTGCATGCCTGCACATTTACCACTAAGCCATTTCGTTTTTTCTCTATTTAATGATATATCTCTTTATCTAAATATATAGTTATATTTATTCATATATTTATATAGATTCATATTAATATAAATGTATTTAGTTATATTAATACATATATATTTATTCATATATTAGTATATATATATTCATTATTATATTAATATATATTAATATTAATGTGTTTTTTATCCGTATATTTATTTTTATGTTAATATATATTTATAATATTAGGTTAAAATACATTTATAAAATATAATTTTTTTATGTGTGTTTATAAATTAACAAATACATAAATATATACAACACACACACATACACAGACACACACACACACACATACACATATATATTTATGAATAAATACATATATATGTGTATTTGAAAAGCTATAGAATGTTAAAACGACCATAACTTCTAATCTAGAATCTCGTTTCAACTCCACAACCAGTCCAATGGAAGAAAATGAAACAATCTTCGATATGATATGCGGTACAGGCCTAACGGACATCTAGATCAGAAGTTATACTTTTTTGAATGTTAAAAAATCGGTGTATCCTGACTAAAGCCACTAATAACGCTACATAAACACTATCAATTGCAAAAAAACCCGAAAAATGCTTCAAAACCCACAAAATGCAACAAAGCCCTAAAAATGCTAAAATAACCCTAAAAACAGAAAAAATCCATCAGATACCATTAAAAACCATAAACACCCATTAACAAACCTTAAAAATCATAAAAAACACTACAAACCATAAATAACAATTAAAACCTAAAAAATGGCATTATATAAATACATAAACCCTAAAAATGTTACATTAACCCTAAAAAATGCAACAATAACCCTAAAAACGCAACATAAACAAAAAAACACGACATAAACCCAAAAAACGCTACATAAACCCTAAAAGCACTACATAAACCCTAGAACTGTAACATAAACCCTAAAAACAAAACATAAACCATAAAAATTCAACATAAACATTAAAAAAACGCTACATAAAACCTAAAAACACAATATAAACCCTAAAAACACTCCATGAACCCTAAAAACACTAATAAACCCTAATAAACCCGAAACAAACCCTAAAAAGCCTTAATAAACCATAAATAAATCCAAATAAAACCTACTCAACCCTAACATACCTTAACACACCATAATAACACCTACTAAAACCCTACAAAACCCTAATAAAGAAAAAATGCTACTATACCTTAAAAAATCCCTAGAAACCCTGATAAACTCTAATATAACCTAATAAACCCTAAAAACGCTCACAAATTATAAAAAAAAGATCACAAACAATAAAAATGTGTTATATTACCTAAAAAGACCTAAGAACACTAATATAACCTAATACAGATAAAAAACGCTAATATACCTTAAAAATCCCTTGAAACCCTAATAAAAAATAATAAACTATAATATAACCAAAGAAACCCTAAAACTCTCACAAACAAAAACAAAATGCTCACAAACAATAAAAACATGCCATATTATCTAAAAATACCTAACAAACACTATTATAACCTGAAAAAACAAAAAACTAATAAACCCCTAACAAACCCTAATAAACCCTAAAAGTCCCTAATATACTCTAATAAAAATGAATAAACCCTAATAAAACCCTAAAAATACCTTCTCAACCCTAATATACCTTCACACACCATAACAAAACCTAATAAAACCCATCTAAATCCCAATAAACAAAAAAACGCAATCAAACCATTAAAAAGCCCTAGAAAGCTTAATAAACCATAATAAATTAAAGTAAAAGCTAATAAACCATTAAAAAATGCTCCCAAAAACTAAAAACAGGCTAATAAAACCTAAATATTAATAACAACCCCTCATATATATTAACAAAAACTAAAAAACACTCATATATCCTAAGAAAAACACTAACAAACCCTAGTAAACCATAAAAATCCCTAACAAACCCTAATAAATCGTACTCAACCCTAATAAACCCTAATAGAACACTAAAGATACCGACTAAACCCTAATAAAATCCTAAAAACACATACTCAACCCTAATAAATCTTAACACACCATAATAATCCATAATAAACCCCACTAAACCCTAAAAAAAATATACTATTAAAAAGCCCTAAATCCCCTAATAAATGATAATATAACCTAACAAAGCTTAAAAGCGCTAATAAACCCAAATAAACACTACTAAACACTAATAAACCCTAATATACACTCTTAAAAAATAATAAACCATAATGAAAACTAATAAACCCTAATAAATCATAAACATACCCAAATATACCATAATATACCCTAATAAACTCAACCCAATCCTAATAAAACCCTAAATATACCCAATAAACCCTAATAAACCTTGACACACCATAATAAACACTAATAAAATCCTAATAACCCCCACTAAACCCTAAAAACGCTAATATACCATTAAAAACCCCTAAAACCATAACAAACCATAATAAATGTTAATAACACCAAAAAATCCTAAAAAATGAGAGTAAACCCTAAAAATACCTCTAAAAATAATAGTAGTAATAATGCATGTGCATGTGCATATGCATCTACAAGGTTTAAATAATAAATCATAACGCACGTGCATGGGCATATGCATGCGCATTTGCATGTGAATGATAATAAATAATTAATTATAAATAATAATGTATGTGAATTGCATGTGTATGTGCATGTGCGTGTGAATGATAATAAATAATAAATAATAACGCACATCCAAGTGCATGTGCATGTGCATGTGCGTGGTAATAAAAAATAAAAAATATAAAAGTCCACATGAATGTGCATTTTCATGTGAATGATAATAAATAATAAATAATAACACATGTGATAATAGAATAACACAAGTGCATTGCGTGTGCACTTGCATGAGAATAAATAATAAAAACACATTTGATAATAGAATAACACAAGTGCATTGCATTTTCATGTGCATGGTAATAAATAATATATATTAACGCACGTGTATGTGCATTTACATGTAATGATAATGATAATGACGCATGCACGTGCATGTTAATAAATAATAAATAACAACGCACATGCATGTGCATTTGTATTTGATGATACAAATAATAATAATAATAATAATAATAATAATAGAATAACGCAAGTGCATTGCATGTGCACGTGCATAGTGGTAAATAATAAATAAATAATAGTAAATAAGAGCGCACATGCATGTTCATGTGCATTTACATTTGATAATAATATTAATAATACTAATTGTAATAATAATTATAATAATAATGCATGTACATTCTTGGTAATATATAATAAATAACAACGCACATGCATGGGGATTTGCATGTGATTAAATATAATTATAATGATAATGATAATAATAATAATAATAATTGTGATAATAATAATAATATTAATAATAATAAAAGAACAATACAAGTGCATTGAATATGCACGTTCATGGTAATAAATAATAAATAATAACGCACATGCACATGCATCTGCATTTGTATGTGATGAAAATAATAATAACAGAAGTAGTTGTAGTAGTGATAATAGTAGTAGTACCAATGCATATGATAATAGAATATTGCATGTGCATTACGTGTGCACGTGCATGGTAATAAATAATAACGTGTGTGCATTTCATTTGCATGTGATGACGATGATGATGATAATAATAATAATATTATTATTATTATTATTATTAACAATGCATGTGATAATAGAATAATGCACATGCATTGAATGAGCGTGTTTATGTATTTACATGTGCATTTGCATGTGCATTTGCATGTGAATTTTTATGTGATGATAAGAAAAATAACAACAACAACAACAACAAAAACCACCACAATAATAATAATAATAATAAGAATAACAACGTATGTGATAATAAAAAAACATGTGTGCATTGCATGTGCACGTGCATGGTAATAAAAAATAAATAATAATGCTCGTGCATGTGTATGTGCATGTGCATGAGATGATAATAATAATAAAAATAACAGTAATAATAATAATAATAATAATAATAATAATAATAATAACAATTCATGTGATAATAGAATAACACACGGGCATTGCATGTGCAGTTCATGATAATAAATAATAACTCAAAGCGCATGTGATGATAATAATAAGAATAATAGTAATATTAATAATAAAAGCGCATGTGATAATAGAATAACGCACATGTATTGATTGTTCACGTGTATGGTAATAAATAATAACGCACGTGCATTTGCATTTGCATTTGATAATAATAATAATAATAATAATAAAATAATAGTAATAATAATAACAACAATAAAAATGCATGTGACAATAGAATAATGTAGGTGCACTGCGTGTGCGCCTGCATGGTAAAAAATAATAACGGACGTTCATGTGAATTTGCATGTGATGATAATAATAATAATAACAATAGTAATAATAATAATAATAAGAAAAACAAAAACAACATATGCATGTGCATGGAAATAAATATTATAAAATAAATAATAAATAATAACGCATGTGCATCTGCATTTTCATGTGATGATAATAATAATAATATTAGTAACAATAATAATGATAATTATAATAATGATAATGATAATAATTATAATAATAACATGTGTGATAATAGAATAACACACGTCCTAACAAACTCTAACAAAACCTAACAAACCCTAACAACCACTAACAACCCCTAAGAACCACTAATAAACCCAAATAACACATGAAACCCACTATTAAACCCTAAAACCCTAATAAACAGTAATAAATCATAATAACCTGTAATAAACCCTAAAAACCCTATTAGACTCTAATAAATGATACAAAATCCCTACAACCCCTAATATACAATAAAAAACACTATTGACCCATAATAAATCCTAATAATCACTAAAAACCCTAACAAACCTGGAGAAACACTACAAAAACTACCAAATAATATCCTACAAAACCCTACAACCCACTAATAAACCCTAACAAACCCTGACAACCCCATAATAAATCGTAACAAACCCTAACAACCCCCAATAAAACATAAAAAGTCCTAAAAACCCTAAATAAATTGTAAAAAACTGAAACAAACCATACCAAACCCCTAATAAACTACAATAAACCCTAACAATTCATAATAAACCTTAATAAATCGTAATAAACCCAAATATATGTTAATAAACCCTAATAAATAAAATAAACCCTACGAAACCCTAATAAATCCTAAATAACCCTAAAAAAGTTTGATAAACCCTAAAAAAGATATTAATGTCTACAAAAGACCAATAAAACCCTAATATACAATAAAAATGATAATAAACCATAACAAATCCTGAATAACACTAATAAACCCTAAAGAAGCCTAATATACCCTAAAGAACCATAATAAACTCTAAAGAACCCTAGAAAACCCAAAAAAAACCCAAAAGAACCCTTGCCTGTAGTGTCTTTCTTTTCTTTAATAAACTTTGGTGGGTGTCAGGAATAGCCTGGCCCCGAGCCTTCCTTGCCCCATAAACACCTGTTAACAACCCTTAAAAACACTAAAAACCACTACACACCATAAAAACCATTAAAACACTAAAAAAGGAACCAAATAGGTACATAAACCCAAAAAACGTTACATAAACCCTAAAAATGAAACAGAAACCCTAAAAATGAAACATAAACCCAAAAAATGCAACATAAACCCAAAAAACGCAACAGAAACCCAAAAAGCACTACATAAACCCTAGAACCGTAACATAAACCTTAAACAACGCAACATAAACATTAGAAAATGCTACATAAAACCTAAAAACACAACATAAACCCTAAAAATACTACATGAACCATAAAAACATTACATAAACCCAAAAAAAGAAACATAAATGCGACATCACCCGTAAAAACGCTACATAAACTCAGAAAACGCCACATAAACCCTAAAAAATGTTACATAAAACCTAAACCCTAAACACGCTACATAAACCCAAAAAACATTACATAACCCTAAAAAATGCTACATAAAACCAAAAACTGCTAACTAAACCCTAAAAGTGCTACAAAAACACTAAAAATGCTACATAAACTCAAACAATGCTACACAAACACTAAAAAATTCCACATAAACCCTAAAGACGCTTCAAAACCCTCAAAAATATTAAACCCTAATATACCATAACATAATAAATTAAACCCTTATAAACCCCTAATAAACTCTAATAATCCCTAAAAACACCTTATAATCCCTAAAAACCCTATGAGACTCTAATCAACCCTAATAATACCCCAAAATACCTAATAAACCCTAATAAATGATAATAAAACCTAATAAACCCTAAAAACACGTTAAGAAAAACTAAAAAACACTAAACACCCTTAATAGACACTAATAAACAGTAATAAACAGTTATAAACCCCATTCAAATCCTAAAAATTCCTAATAAACCATAAATAAATCCAAATAAACCCTACTCAACCCTAACAAACCTTAACACACCATAATGACCCCTAATAAAACCCTAGAAAACCCTAATAATGAAAACAAACGCTAGTATACCTTAAAAAATCCCTAGAAACCCTGATAAACTCTAATATAACCTAATAAACCCTAAAAACGCTCTCAAACAAAAAAAATGATAACAAATAATAAAAACATGCTATATTACCCCAAAAGACCTAAAAACACTTATATAACCTAATAAAGACAAAGAGCGCTAATATACCTTAAAAATCTTTAGAAACCACAATAAACTCTTATATAACCTATGAACCCTTGAAAACGCTCACAAACAAAACTAAAACGCTCACAAACAACAAAAAAATGCTATATTATCTAAAAAGACTTAACAAACACTAATATAACCTAATAAAACAAAAAAACTAATAAACCCCTAACAAACCCTAATGTACCCTAAAAATCCCTAATAAACCCTAATAAAAACTAATAAACCCTAATAAAACCATAATAAAACCTTAAAAATGCCTTCTCAACCCTAATAAACCTTGACACGCCATAATAAAACCTAATAAAACCCAACTAAACCCCAATAAACAAAAAAGGCAAAAAAACCATTAAAAAGTCCATGAAACCCTAATAAACCATAATAAATTTTATAAAACCTAATACACCATATAAAATGCGCACAAACACTAAAAACATTCTAATAAAACCTAAAAAATCCTAACAACCCCTCATATATATTAACAAAAACTAAAAAACACTCATATACCCTAATAAAAACACTAACAAACCCTAGTAAACCCTAAAAATCCTTGAAAACCCTAATAAACACTACTCAACCCTAATAAACCCTAATAAAACCGTAAAGATACCTAATCAACACTAATAAAACCCTAAAAATTCCTACTCAACCCTAATAAACCTTAACACACTATAATAAACCATAATAAACCCCACTAAACCCTAAAAACGCAAATATACCATTAAGAAGCCCTAAAACCCCGAATAAATGCTAATAAAACCTAACAAAGCTTAGAAGCACTAATAAAACCTAATAAACACTAATAAACCATAAAAAATCATAATATACCCTATTAAAAATTAATAAACCATAATGAACTATAATAACCCATAATAAATCCTAAACATAGTGAAATATACCATAATATACAATAATATACCCTAATAAACCCAAATCAATCCTAATAAAAACCTAAAAATACCTAATAAACCCTACTAAACCTTAACACAACATAATAAACCCTAATAAAATCCTAATAACCCCCAATAAACCCTAAAAAATGCTAATATACCATTAAAAACCCTAAAACCCTAACAAACCATAATAAATGTTAATAACACCTAAAAATTAAAAAAAAATGCTAGTAAAAACTAAACATAACTCTAATAATAATAATGATGATGCACATGCATGTGTATATGCATGTGCATGGTTTAAATAATAAATCATAACGCACATGCATGTGAATATGCCTGCACATTTGCATGTGAATGATAATAAATAATAAATGATACATAATAAGGCATGCGAATTACATGTGTATGTGCATGTGCATGTGATTGATAATAAATAATAAATAATTACGCACATACAAGTTCATGTGCCTGTGCATGTGAAAGTGCCTGGTAATAAACAATATATAATAACGCACGTGCATGTGAATTTACATGTAATGATAATGATACTGATGCATGCACGTGCATGGTAATAAATAATAAATAACAACGCACGTGCATGCGCATTTGTATTTGATGATACAAACAACAACAACAACAACAACAATAATAATAATAATCGAATAATAGACCAATATAAGTTCATTTCATGTGCACGTGCATAATAGTAAATAATAAATAAATGACAATAAATAAGAACGCAAATGCACATGCATGTGCATGTGAATTTATATTTGATGACAATATTAATAATACTAATAGTAATAATAATAATAATAACGCATGCACATGTGTGGTAATAAATAATAAATAAAAACACACATGCATGTGCATTTGCATGTGATAATGATAATAATAATGATAATGATAATAATAATAATAATAATAATAATAATTGGGATAATAATAATAAAAATAATAATAAAAGAATAATACAAGTGCACTGCATATGCACGTGCATGGTAATAAATAATAAATAATAACACACGTGCATCTACATTTTCATGTGATGATAGTAATTATAATAGCAGTAGTAATAATAGTAGTAGTAATGGTGATAATTGTAGTAGTACCAATGCATGTGATAATAGAATATTGCATGTGCATTACGTGTGCACGTGCATGGTAATAAATAATAATTCTCGTGCATTGAATTTGCAGGTGATGATGATGATGATAATAATAATATTACTATTAATAATAATAACAACGCATGTGATAATACAATAATGCACATGCATTGAATGTGCGTGTATGTGCATTCGCATGTGCATTTTTGGATGATAACAACAATAACAACAAAAACAACAACAACAACAACAACAACAACAACCACAATAATAACAACAATGCATATGATAAAAAAATAATGTGTGTTCATTTCAGGTGCACGTTCATGGTAATAAAAATATAATAATAATGCATGTTCATGTGCACATTCATGTGGATGAGATGATAGTAATAATAATAATAACAGTAATAATAAGTTATATTTGTTTGAATAAAATGTAGAAATGACAAAAATTATATAAATGGGGTCTCAAAAAACCTAAAAAATCATAGTCATTGAAAAAGGCATAACTTCCTCCTCGGGGCCCATTTCCACTCTATGAATAGTCAAACTGAATCTCATAGAATGGGGATCCGCACACGGAAATGGAGTTTAGGTGGCCTTCTGATGGGTTTTTGGGATTTTAGGGTCTAAAACATGACTTGAACTATATTCAAGTCATCCTTCTGCATAGATCGCTTGGCTACTTTCGATTTGATTTGTGGTAGAGCTCAAATGGATAAACGGAGTGAAAGTTATGGTCGTTTGAAGTTGGACATATTTTGGAGTGGTATAACTAATATATCTTATATTTCTTTGATCTTCTCATAGTTTCTACTAAACTTGGTCCTCACTCATCTCATGAGCTTCGATTGGTCTGATCACACCGCTCCAACGGACACCTGAAGGATAAGTTATTCTAATTTTAGTGAGTTGCGGGTTTCTTAGGTTTTTAGGCACTAGGAGAGTTTATCAATTTAAAATGACAATAACTTTTTCTACGTGAGTTAACTTTGGATCTACCACATATCAAATCGAAGACTGTGAAACGATACACACTCTGGTAACCACTGGATCCCATTCTGACATTCTTCAACCCCCCAAAAGACCCAAAATCCCTTTGGATGGTCAAAAGTTTGGCTTCTAGTGTCCGTTTTGAAATAACTTCTTATATGGGTGTCCATTTTTCCTCTACCACATATCAAATCAAAGCTTGCAACTAGACCTACACTTCTATAACCACTGATGCACCTTCTCACATGCTTGAAAGCCCAAAAAGGTAATTAAACCATCCAAAAGACCATAACTTCTACTCCAGGTGTCTGTTTTGCCTCTACTATATATCAAATCGAAGATTTCGACTAGATCTACACATTTGTGACCAATAGGAACACCTTATCACGTTCATAAAGTCCCAAAAGATCCATAAGTCCTCCAAATGACCATAACTTCTTCTCTGGGTGTCCGTTTCACCTCTACTAGATATCAAATTGAAGCTTGCGACTAGAACTACATATTTGTGACAACCATGAACAACTAAATAAACCTATCAAACCATGAATAACCCCATAAAAATTAAAAACCATTAGAAACCATGAAAAACCCAAACAAACCTAAAAAAACCTTAAAAACAGAAACAAAGCCTAACAAACCTAACAAACACCAAAAAACCCTAAAAGACACAAAAAACACTAACAAACACTAAAAAACCCTAAAAAACCCTAAAAATCCCTTACAAACCCCAAGAAGAACTAATAAACCCCAATAAACCCAAAAAAACCCCGTAGAAACACAAAACCCCCCTAAAAAATAATAAACCCTAAAAAAACCCTAAAACCCCTAACAAAACCCTAAGCAAACCTAAGAAACACTAACACACCCATAGAAACCCGAAGACACCCTTAGAAACCATAACACATACTCAGAAACCCTAGCACACCCATAGAATCCCCAACACTCCCATAGAAACCATAACATAACCTTAGAAACCCTTAGAAACCATAACACACCCTTAGAAACCCTAACCCACCCATAAAATCCTTAACCCACCATTAGAAACCCTAACACACCCTTATAAACCCCAACAAACTCTTAGACACCCTAAATCAGTCTAATAAGCACTAATAAATCCTAACAAACCCTACAAACCAATAATAAACCATAATAAACCCTAATAAACCCTAAATCCCCTACTAAACCCTAATAAACACTAAAAAACTTAATAAACCCTAAAAACCCTATTAGACCTTAATAAAAGCTACAAAATTCCTAAAAACCCAAATATACAAAAAAATGCTATTAATCCATTCAAAATGCAAATATTCACAAAAAACCCTAACAAACTCGACAAAACTTGACAAAACCTAAAAAACGCAGAAAAACCCTAAAAACCCTAAAAAATCCTAAAAATCAAAAAAACCCCTAAAACACGAAAAAATAGAAAAAACGTGAAAAAACCTAAAAACCCCTAAAAACCTCAAACAACCTCAAAAAATATCAAAAATGCTTAAAACCATAAAAACCACTAAAACTCTAAAAAACCCCCTCAAAAGCCTAAAATTGCCTAACAAAACCCTAACCAACCCTATAAAACCCATAAAAAACCCCCTTGGAAACCCTAAAACCCTCAAAAGAAACCCTGATACACCATAAAAAACCTTAAAAACCCTAAAACCCTAAATAACCACTAAAGCCACTATAAATGCTAAATAAACCCCAAAAATTGCTACAAAAAACCGAAAAATGCTTCAAAACCCATAAAATGCAACAAAACTGTAAAAACGATAAAAATAACCCTAACAAAGCATAAAAAATCCAAACAATCCCATAAAACCAAAAATACGCAAAAAAAAACCCCAAACAACTCAAACAAACCGTAACAAACCCTAAAAATCCTAACAAAACCTAACAAACCCTAACAACCACTAATAACCCCTAAGAACCACTAATCAATCCTAATAACCCCTAAAACCCTATATTAAAACCAAAAACCCCAAATAAACACTAATAAATTGTAATAACCTGTAATAAACCCTAAGAAACTCTATTAGACCCTAATAAATACTACAAAAGCCCTAAAACCCCTAATATACAAGAAAATCATAATTAAACCATAATAAACCCTAATAATCACTAAAAACCCTAACAAACCTGACAAAACGCTACAAAAACCACCATATAATAGCCTAGAAAACCCTACAACCCACTAATAAACCCTAAAAACCCTAAAAACTCCAAAATAAATTGTAACAAACCCTAACAACCCCAAGTAAATCGTAAAAAATCTTAACAATGCCAAATAAATCCTAATAAACTGAAACAAACCATAAGAAACCCCTAATAAACCGCAATAAACCCTAACAAATAATAATAAACCCAAATAAATTGTAGTAAACCAAAATAAACGTTACAAAACCCTAATAAATAAAATAATCCCTAATAAACCCTAATAAATCCTAAATAACCCTAAAACAGGTTGATAAACCCTAGAAAAAGCTATTAATGCCTAAAAATCCCAATAAAACCCTAATATTGAATAAAAAAAACAAATAAAATGTCACAAATCCTAAAGAACACTAATAAACCCTAAAGAACCCTAATAAACCCTAAAGAACCATATTAAACTCTAAAGAATTATAATAAACCCTAAAGAACCCAAAAAAATGCTAACACACATTATATAAACCCAAAAAACCGCTACAATACCCAAACAAACCCTAAAACACACTTAAAACCCTAACAACACCTATCAATCCCAAAAAACAAATAATCCCATAAACCACCTCAAAAAAACCATTAAGAAGCCATCAAATACCATAAAAACCATAAACACCCATTAACAACCCTTAAAACCCAAAAAACCCTCCAAACCATAAAAAACCATTAAAACCCTAAATATGGCTTCAAATAGATACATAATCCCTAAAACATTACATAAACCCTACAAAATGAAAAAAACCAAAAAATGCAACATAACACAAAAAACACAACATAAACCCAATAAATACTACATAAACCATAAAAGCACTACATAAACCCTAGAACTGTAACATAAACCCTAAAAAACACAACATAAACACTAAAAACACAATATAAACACTAAAAAAGATACATAAAACCTAAAAACACAATATAAATCCTAAAAACACTACATGAACCCTAAAAACGTTACATAAACCCTAAAAATGCAATATAAACGCTACATCACCCCTAAAAACGCTACATAAACCCAGAAAACACAACATAAACCCTAAAAAATGCTGCATAAAAACTAAACCCTAAACATGCTACAAAAACCCTAAAAACGCTGCATAAACCCTAAATATGATATATAAAACCTAAAACCACTAACTAAACCTAAAAAATGTTACATAAACACTAAAAATGCTACATAAACTCAAACAACACTATAAAAACCCTAGAAAATGCTACAAAAACACAAAGGATGCTTCAAAACCCTCAAAAATATTAAACCCTAATAAAACCTTAAAGATACCTAATCAACCCTAAAAAACCCTAAAAATACCTTCTCAACACTAATAAACCATAACACACCATAATAAACAATAATAAACCCCACTAAACCCTAAAAAATGCAAATATACCATTAAGAATCCCTAAAACCCCAAATAAACGCTAATAAAATCTAACAATGCTTAAAAGCAGTAATAGACCATAATAAACACTACTTAACGATAAAAAACCCTAATATACCCTCTTAAAAATTAAAAAACCATAACAAATGATAATAAACCCTAATAAATCCTAAACATACCCAAATATACCATAATATACCGTAATATACCGTAATATACCCAGCTCAATCTTAATAAAACCCTAAAAATACCTAATAAACCATAATAAAACTTAACACAACATAATAAACCCTAATAAAATCCTAATAACCTGCACCAAACCCTAAAAAATGCTACTATTCCATTAAAAACTCTAAAACTCTAACAAACCATAATAAATGTTAATAACACCTAAAAATTCTAAAAAATGCTAGTAAACCCTAAAAATACCTCAAATAATAATAATAATGCACGTGCATTTGCATATTCATGTGCATGGTTTAAATAATAAATCATAACGCACGTGCATGTGCATATGCCTACGCATTTGCATGTGAAAGATAATAAATAATAAATAATAACGCAAGTGATTTACATGTGTATGTGCATGTGCATGTGAATGATAATAAATAATAAATAAAAACACACATCCAAGTGCATGTGCATGTGCATGGTAATAAAAAATAAATAATAACCAAGTCCACATGAATGTGCATTTTCATGTGAATGATAATAAATAATAAATAATAACACATGTGATAATAGAATAATGCAAGTGCGTTGCGTGTGCACGTACATGAGAATAAAAAATAATAACACGTGTGATAATAAAATAATGCAAGTGAATTGAATTTTCATGTGCACGATAATAAATAATATATAATAATTCACATGCATGTGCATTTACATGTAATTATAATGATAATGACACATGCATGTGCATGGTAGTATATAATAAATAACAACGCACGTGCATGTGCATTTGTATTTGATGATACAAACATTAATAATAATAATAATAAAAATAATAGAATAATAGAATAACGCAAGTGCATTTCATGTTCACCTGCATAGTAGTAAGTAATAAATAAATAATAATAAATAATAATTTCCATTTATGTGCATGTGCATTTACATTTGATGATAATATTAATAATACTAATTGTAATAATAATAATAATAACGCATGCATGTGCATGGTAATAAATAATAAATAAGAACGCACATGCATGTGCATTTTCATGTGACAATGATAATAATAATTATAATGATAATAATAATGATAATGATAATAAAAATAAAAATAAAAATAAAAATTGTGATAATAATAATAATAATAAAATAATAATACAAGTGTATTTCATATGCACGTGCGTGGTAATAAATAATAAATAATAATGCACGTGCATATACATTTTCATGTGATGATAGTAATAATAACAACAGTAATAGAAATAGTAGTAGTAGTAGTGATAATAGTAGTAGTACAAATTCATGTGATAATAGAATATTGCATGTGCATTACGTGTGCACTTGCATGGTAATAAATAATAACTCCCGTGCATTGAATTTTCCAGCGATGATGAGGATGATGATGATAATAATAATAATAATAATAATAACAATGCATGTGATAATAGAATAATGAACATGCATTTAATGTGCATGTATGTGCATTCGCATGTGCATTTTCATGTGATGATAAAAACAATAACAACAACAACAACCATAATAATAATATTAACAATAATAATAACAACGCATCTGATTGTAAAATAACGTGTGTGCATTGCAGGTGCACATGCATGGTAATAAAAATATAATAATAATGCACATGCATGTGCACATGCATGTGGATGAGATGATGATAATAATAAAAATAATAATAGTAATAATAAGTATTAGTTGTTTGAAAAAACAGCAGACATGAAAAAAATTCTAGAAATTGGGTCTCGAAAAACCTAACAAATCACAGAGTCATTGAAAAAGGCATAACTTCCTCCTCGGGGCCCATTTCCACTATGTGAATAGTCAAACTGAATCTCATGGAATGAACTATGATAACAACAAGTGCCAGTGGCCGAACACACACACAGATTAGAAGTTATGACCATTTTAAGATAAATTTGACAGGGATCCATACACATAAATGGATTTTAGGAGGCCTTATCATGGGCTTCTGTGATTTTAGTGTCTCAAACATCACTTGAACTATGTTCAGGTCATCCTTCTGCATAGATCTCTTCGCTACATTCGATTTTATTTGTGGTAGAGCTCAAATGGATAACCGGAACGAAAGTTATGGCCGTTTGAAGTTGGAGGTTTTTTGAAGTGGTATAACCAATATATATTATATTTCATTGGTCTTCTAATAGTTTCTATTAAACTTGGTCCTCACTCATCTCACGAGTTTTGATTTTACTAGTCACACCGCTCAAAAGGACACCTGAAAGAGAAGTTATGCCTGTTTTAGTGAGTAGCAGGTTTCTTAGGTTTTTAGGCACTAGGAGAGTTGATCAATTTAAAATGACAATAACTTTTTCTATGTGTGTTAATATTGTCTCTTACACATATCAAATCGAATATGGTGAAACAATACACACTTGGGTAACCATTGGATCCCTTTCTGACATTCTTCTACCCCCCAAAAGACCCAAAATCCATTTGGATGGTCAAAAGATTGGATTCTGGTGTCCTTTTTTCAATAAATTCTTCTATGGGTGTCTTTTTTGCCTCTACCACATATCAAATAGAATATTAAGACTATACCTACACTCCTATAACCACTTAAGCACCTCTCACATGCTTGAAGGCCCAAAAAGGTAATTAAACCCTCCAAAAGACCATAACTTATACTCTAGGCGTCCGTTTTGCCTCTACAATATATCAAATTGAAGCTTTCGACTAGATCTACACATATGTGACCAATAAGAAAGCCTTATTACGTTCATAAAGTTCCTAAAGGTCTATAAGTCTTCCAAATGACCATAACTTCTTCTCTGGGTGTCCGTTTCACCTCTACCATATATCAAATTGAAGCTTGTGACTAGATCTACACATCTGTGACAAACATGAACTACTATATGACCCTAAAAACCATGAATAACCCCATAAACACTAAAAATGATTAAAAACCATGAAAAACCATAAAAACCCTAAAAAACACTAAAAAACACTAACAAACCCTAACAAACCCAATCAAACCCTAACAAACAATAACAAACCCCCCAAAACCCTAAAAAACATTACAAACCCAAACAAACCCTAAAAAACCCTAATAAGCCCTATCAAACCCCAAGAAGCACTAAGAGACCCCAATAAACCCAATAAACCCCGTAGAAAACCTAAAAACCCTTAAGAAACCATAAGAAACCCTAACCAAACCCTAAAAACCCTAAAGAACCCTAAACAAACCTAAGAAACACTGACACACCTATAGAAACCCTAACACAACCTTAGAAGCCCTAACATAGACTTAGAGACCCAAGTACACCCTCAGAAACCTCAACACACCCATAGGAACCCTAACACAACCTTAGAAATCCTTAGAAACCATAGCACATCCTTAAAAACCCTAACCTTCCCATAAAAACCCTAACCCACCATTAGAAACCCTAACACACCCTTAGAAACCCTAACAAACCCTTAGACACCTTAAATCTCTCTAGTAAGCACTAATAAATCCTAACAAACCCTACCAACCAATAATAAACTATAATAAACCCTAATAAACCCTAAAGCCCCTATTAAACCCTAATAAACACTAATATATCGTAATAAACCCTAAAAACCCTATTAGACCCCAATAAAAGCTAAAAATACCTAAAAACCCAAATATACAATAAAAATGCTATTAATCCATTCAAAAGGATAATATTTACAAAAAAACCCCAACCCCAAAAAACCCAAAAAACCCCAAAAAACCCTAAAAACCCTAAAAATTCCTAAAAACACATAAAAACCCTAAATAACCTTAAAACCCCTAAAAACACGGAAAAACCGAAAAAGCCCAAAAAAAACCAAAAAACCCTAAAAAACCTCAAAAAACCTCAAAAATTATAAAAACACTAAAACCCCCTAAAACTCTAAAAAACCCTAAAAAGCCTAAAATGCATAACAAAAACCTAACCAACCCTATAAACCCCTTAAAAACCCTAAAACCACCTAGGAAACCCTAAAAACATCAAAAGAAACCCTAATACACCATAAAGAACCCTAAAGAACCCTAATGAACCCTAAAGAACCACTAAAGACACTATAAACGCTACATAAACCTTAATAATTGCAACAAAAAACGAAAAAATGCTTCAAAAACCCCCAAACGCAACAAAACCCTAAAAACGCTAAAAATAACCCCAACAAAGCATAAAAAAATCCATTCACACCCATAAAACAAAACAAACGCATAAAACCCCAAACAACTCAAACAAACCATTACAAACCTTAAAAACCCTAGAAAAACCTTACAAACCCTAACAACCACTAATAACCCCTAAGAACCACTAATAAACCCTAATAACCACTAAAACCCAATATAAAACCCTAAAAACCCGAATAAACACTAATAAATTGTAATAACCTGTAATAAACCCTAACAAACTCTCTTAGACCCTAATAAATGAAACAAAAGCCATAAAACCACTAATATACAATAATAAAAACAATTAATCCCTAATAAACCCTAATAATCACTAAAAACCCTAACAAACCAGACAAAATGCTATAAAAACCTCCAAATAATTGCCTATAAAACCCTACATCCCACTAATAACCCTAACAAACCCTAATAACCCCAAAATAAATCGTAACAAACCCTAACAACCCAAAATAAATCGTAAAAAAATCCTAATAATGCCAATAAATCATAATAAACTGAAACAAACCATAACAACCCCCTAATAAACCGCAATAAACCCTAACAAATCACAATAAACCCTAATAAGTTCTAATAAACCCAAATACTTGTTACTGAAACCTAATAAATAAAATAAATCCTAATAAACCCTAATAAATCCTAAATATCCCTAAAAATGTTGATAAACCCTAGAAAAAGCTATTAATTCGTACAAAATCCCAATAAAACCCTAATATACAATAAAAAACACTAATAAACTGTAAGAAATCCTAAAGAACAGTAATAAACCCTAAAGAACCCTGGTAAAACCTAAAGAACCGTATTAAACTCTAAAGAATACTAAAAAACTCTAAAGAACCCAAAAAATGCTAAAACACATTATATAAACCCTAAAAACCGCTATAATACCCAAACAAACCCTAAAACACACTTAAAACCCTAACAACCCCTATCAATCCCAAAAATAAAATAATCCCATAAACCCCCCAAAAAACCATTAAAAATCCATCAGATACCATAAAAACCTTAAACACCTGTTAACAACCCTTAAAAACCGTAAAAAACACTACAAATCATAAACAACCATTAAAACCCTAAAAAAGGCTTCAAATTGATACATAAACCCTAAAAACGTTACATTAACCCTAAAAAATGCAACAAAACCCCAAAAAATGCAACATAAACCAAAAAACACAACATAAACCAAAAAACGCTACATAAACCCTAAAAGCACTACAAAAACCCTAGAACTGTAACATAAACCCTAAAAACACAACATAAACCCTAAAAACGCAACGTAAACATTAAAAAACAATACATAAAAAATAAAAATGCAAAATAAACCCTAAAAACACTACATGAAGCCTAAAAACGTTACAAAAACCCTAAAAATGCCACATAAATGCTACATCACCCCTAAAACTCTACATAAACTCATAAAATGCAACATAAACCCTAAAAAAATGCTACATAAAAACTAAACCCTAAAAAAGCTACATAAACCCTAAAAACGTTACATAAACCCTAAATATGATATATAAAACCTAAAACTGCTAACTAAACCTAAAAAATGCTACATAAACACTAAAAATGATAAATAAACTCTAACAACGCTACACAAACCCTAAAAAATGCTACAAAAACCATGAAGATGCTTCAAAACCCTCAAAAATATTAAACCCTAATATACCATAATATAAAAAATTAACCCTTAATAAACCCCTAATAAACTCTAATAATCCCTTAAAACACCTTATAATCCCTAAAAACCCTATGAAACTCTACTCCACCCTAATAAAACCCCAAAAATACCTAATAAACCCTAATAAATGATAATAAAATCTAATAAACCCTAAAAACATGATAAGAAAACCAAAACAACCCTAAACAAACCTAAAAGGAACTAATAAACACTAATAAATCCTAATAAACCCCAAAAAATCCTCAAATCCCTAATAAACAATACATAAAGCCAAATAAACCCTACTCAACCCTAACAAACCTTAACACGCCATAATAAGCCCTAATAAAAACCTACAAAACCCTAATAAATAAAAAATGATCGTGTACATTATAAAATCCCTAAAAACCTTGATAAACTCTAATATAATCTAATAAACCCTAAAAACGCTCACAAAAAATAAAAAAACAATCAAAAACAATTAAAACACGCTATATTACCTAAAAAGACCTAAAACATTAATATAACCTAATAAAGGAAAAAATGCTAATATACCTTAAAAATTCCTAGAAACCCTAATAAACCATAATAAACTCTAATATAAGCTAAGAAACCCTAAAAACTCTCACAAACAAAAACAAAATGCTCACAAACATTAAAAACATGCTATATTATCTAAAAAGACCAAACAAACACTAATTTAACCTAATAAAATAAAAAACTAATAAACCACTGAAAAACCATAATAAACCCAAAAAATCCCTAATAAACCCTAATAAAACCATAATAAAAACCTAAAAATATTTTCTCAACCCTAATAAACCTTGACACACCACAATAAATCCTTATAAAACCCAACTAAACCCCAATAAACAAAAAAATGCAAACAAACCATTAAAAAGACCTAGAAACCCAAATAAACCATAATAAATTATAATAAAACCTAATAACCCATAAAAAATGCTCAGAAACACTTAAAGCACACTAATAAAACAAAAAACATCTTAACAACTTCTCATATATATTAACAAAAACTAGAAAACACTCATATACCCTAATAAAAACAGTAAGAAACCCTAGTAAACCCTAAAAATCCCTAACAAACCCTAATAAACTCTACTCAACCCTAATAAACCCTAATAAAACCCTAAAGGTACCTACTCAACCTTAATAAAACCCTAAAAATAACTAGTCAAAGCTAATAAACCATAACACACCATAGTAATCCATAATAAACCCCACTAAACCATAAAAAATGCAAATATACAATTAAAAAGCCCTAAAACCCCTAATAAATGTTAATAAAACCTAACAAGGCTTAAAAGTGCTAATAAACCCTAATAAACACTACTAAACCCTAAAACCCCTAATATACCCTCTTAAAATTTAATGAACCATAATGAACCAAAATAAACCTAATTAAATCCTAAACATACCAAAATATACCATAATATACCATAATACACCCAACTCAATCCTAATAAAACCGTAAAAATACCTAATAAACCCTAATAAACCTTGACACATCATAATAAACCCTAATAAAATCCTAATTACCCCCACCAGACCCAAAAAGTTCTAATATACCCTTAAAAAACCCTAAACCCCCAACAAACCATAATAAATGTTAATATCAAATAAATATCCTAAAAAATGATAGTAAACCCTAAAATACATCTAATAATAATAGTAATAACGCATGTGCATGTGCATGTGCATGTTCATGGTATAAATAATAAATAATAACATACGTGCATGTGCATATGCCTGCGCATTTGCATGTGAATGATAATAAATAATAAATAATAAATAATAAATAATAACGCATGTGAATTTCATGTGTATGTGTATGTGCATTTGAATGATAAAAAATAATAAATAATAACACACATACAAGTGCCTGTGCCTATTCATGTGCATGTGCATGGTAATAAACAATAAATAATAACAAATTCCACATGAATGTGCATTTGAATGTGAATGATAATAAATAATAACACATGTGATAATAGAATAACACATATGCATTGCGTGTGCACACTACTACAAAAGGGCCTTTATCAGTGCAATAAAAGTGCATTAACAGTGCTAAAAAAGCGCTGTTAATCGAGGTGATGATATAGGGGGGGTCCTTTTTATCAGTGCTTAGAAAAGCTCTGATAAAGGCAACTTTTATCAGCGCAAAAAAAAGCGCAGATAAAAACCCCTTTATTAGCACTGATAAAAGTCAAAAAAATATATATTTATATAATGCAGGGGAGGGGGAGATTTTAATAGTGCTTGACTTCCCTCCCCCTAATCAGTTCTAGGCAGACCCCCTCAATATCTTCCGCGCGCTGCCCTTCCCACGCATCCCCCACACTCGCACACCTCCATGCTTCCACCCGAACTCGAACCCGTGACCTCCCCCCTTGCATGCATGCACCTTTACCACTAAGCCAATTCATTTTTTTCTCTATTTAATGATATATCTATTTATTTATATATATAGTTATGTTTATTCACATATTAAAATATATTCATATTAATATAAATGTATTTAGTTATATTAATACATATATATTTATTCATATATTAGTATATATATATTCATTCTTATATTAATATATATTAATATTATTGTGTTTTTTATCCGTATATTTATTTTAATATTAATAGATATTTATAATATTAGGTTTAAATACATTTAAAAAATATGTTTTTTATGTGTGTTTATAAATAAAGAAATACATACATATATACAACACACACACACAGACACACACACACACACACACAAATACACACACAAACACAGACACACACACACACACACATATATATTTATGAATAAATACATATATATATATGTATTTGAAATGCCATAGATTGTTAAAACAACCATAACTTCTAATCTAGAAGCCTGTTTCAAATCCACAACCAATCCAATGGATGAAAATGAAACAATCTTCGATATGATATGTGGTACATGCCTAACAGACATCTGGATCAGAAGTTATACTTGTTTGAATGTTAAAAAATCAGGATATCCTGACTAAAGCCACTCATAACGCTACATAAAACCTATCAATTGCTACAAAAACCTGAAAAATTCTTCAAAACCCATAAAATGCAACAAAGCCCCAAAAAACGCTAAAATAACCCTAAAAACTGTAAAAATCCATCAGATACCATAAAAAACCATAAACACACATTAACAACAATTAAAAATCTTAAAAAACACTACAAACAACAAACAACCATTAAAACCTTAAAAAGGCATCAAATAGATACATAAACCCTAAAAACATTATATAAAACCTAAAAAATGCAACAAAAACCCTAAAAACGCAACATAAACAAAAAACACAACATAAACCCAAAAAATGATACATAAACACTAAACGCACTACATAAACCGTAGAATTGTAAAATAAACCCTAAAAAAACATAAACCCTATAAATGCAACATAAACTTAAAAAACGCAACATAAAACCTAAAAACACAATATAAACACAAAAAACACTCCATGAACCATAAAAACACTAATAAACCCTAATAAACCCGAAAGAAACACTAAAAAGCCCTAATAAACCATAAATAAATCCAAATAAACCCTACTCAACCATAACAAACCTTAACACACCATAATAACCACTAATAAAACCCTACAAAACCCTAATAAAGAAAAAAAATTCTACTATACATTAAAAAATCCCTAAAAACCCTGATAAACTCTAATATATCAAAATAAACCCTAAAACGCTCACAAACAATAAAAAAATGATCAAAAACAATAAAAACATGAAATATTACCTAAAAAGACCTAAAAACACTAATATAACCTAATACAGACAAAAAACGCTAATATACCTTAAAAATCCCTAGAAACCCTAATAAACAATAATAAACTATAATATAACCAAAGAAAACCTAAAACTCTCACAAACAAAAACAAAATGCTCACAAACAATAAAAACATGCCTTATTATCTAAAAATACCAAATAAACCCTAATATAACAAAATAAAACAAAAAACTAATAAACCCCTATCAAACCCTAATAAACCCTAAAAATCCCTAATAAACTCTAATAAAAATGAATAAACCCTAATAAAACCCTAACAAAACCCTAAAAATACCTTCTAAACCCAAATTAACCTTGACACACCATAACAAAACCTAATAAAACCCATTTAAACCCCAATAAACAAAAAAAGTAAACAAACCATTAAAATGCCCTAGAAACCCTAATAAACCATAATAAATTCAAATGAAAGCTAATAATCCATTAAAAATGCTCCCAAAAACTAAAAAAACGCTAATAAAACCTAAAAATTCATAACAACCACTCATATATCCTAATAAAAACACTAATAAATCCTAGTAAACCATAAAAATCCATAAAAAACCCTAGTATACCGTACTCAACCCTAATGAGCCCTAATAAAACCTTAAAGATACCGACTAAACCATAATAAAATCCTAAAAATACATATTCAACCTTAATAAACCTTAACACACCATAATAAACCATAAAAAACCCCACTACACCCTAAAAATGCAAATATACCATTAAAAATCCCTAAAACCCCTAATAAATGCTAATAAAACCTAACAAAGCTTAAAAGCGCTAATAAACCCAAATAAACACTACTAAACACTAAAAACCCTAATATACCCTATTAAAAATTAATAAACCATAATGAACCATAATAAACCCAAATAAATCATAAACATACCCAAATACACCATAATATACCATAATATACCCTAATAAACTCAACTCAATTCGAATAAAACCCTAAAAATACCTAACAAACCCTAATAAACCTTGACACACCATAATAAACACAAATAAAATCCTAATAACCCCCACCAAACCCTAAAAACGCTAATATACCATTAAAACACCCTAAAACCCTAACAAACCATAATAAATGTTAAAAACACCTAAAAATCCTAAAAAATGAGAGCAAACCCTAAAAATACCTCTAAAAATAATAGTTGTAATAACGCACGTGCATGTGCATATGCATGTGAATGGTTTGAATAATAAATCATAACTCACGTGCATGTGCATATGCATGCGCATTTGCTTGTGAATGATAATAAATAATAAATTATAAATAATAATGCATGTGAATTGCATGTGTATGTGGATGTGCGTGTGAATGATAATAAATAATAAATAACAACGCACATCCAAGTAACTATGCTTGTGCATGTGCATGGTAATAAACAATAAAAAATACCAAAGTCCACATGAATGTGCATTTTCATGTGAATGATAATAAATATTAAATAATAACACGTGTGATAATAGAATAACACAAGTGCATTGCATGTGCACGCGCATGACAATAAATAATAAAAACACATCTGATAATAGAATAACGCAAGTGCATTGCATTTTCATGTGAATGGAAATAAACAATATATATTAACGCACGTGTATGTGCATTTACATGTAATGATATTGATAATGACGCATGCACGTGCGTGGTAATAAATAATAAATAACAACGCACGTGCATGTGCATTTGTATTTGATGATACAAATAATAATAATAATAATAACAATAATAATAGAATAACACAAGTGCATTCCATGTGCACGAGCATAGTAGTAAATAATAAATAAATAATTGTAAATAAGAATGCACATGCATGTGCATGTGCATTTACATTTGATAATAATATTAATAATTCTAATCGTAATAATAATAATAATAATGCATGCACGTGCTTGGTAATAAATAATAAACAACAACGCACATGCATGGGGATTTTCATGTGATTAAATATAATAATAATGATAATGATAATAATGATAATGATAATAATAATAATAATAATAATAATAATAATAATTGTGATAATAACAATAATAATAATAATAATAAAAGAATAATACAAGTGCATTGCATATACACATGCATGGTAATAAATAATAAATAATAACGCACATGCATCTGCATTTGTATGTGATGATGATAATAATAACAGAAGTAATAGTAGTAGTGATAATAGTAGTAGTACCAATGCATATGATAATAGAATATTGCATGTGCATTACGTGTGCACATGCATGGTAATAAATAATAACGTGTGTGCATTGCATTTTCATGTGATGATGATGATGATAATAATAATAATAATATTATTATTATTATTATTATTAACAACACATGTGATAATAGAATAATGCACATGCATTGAATGTGCGTGTTTATGTATTTGCAAGTGCATTTGCAAGTGCATTTTCATGTGATGATAAGAACAATAACAACAACAACAACAACAACCACAATAATAATAATAACAATAAGAATAACAATGTATATGATAATAAAATAATAGGTGTGCATTTCATGTGCACATGCATGGTAATAAAAAATAAATAATAATGCACGTGCATGTGCATGTGCATGTGCATTAGATGATAATAATAATAATAATAACAGTAATAATAATAATAATAATAATAACAACAATGTATGTGATAATAGAATAATTCATGTGCATTGCATGTGAAGTGCATGATAATAAATAATAACTCATAGTGTGTGTGATAATGATAATAATAATAATAGTAATATTAATAATAAAAGCGCATGTGATAATAGAATAACACACATGTATTGAATGTGCACGTGTATGGTAATAAATAATAATGTACGTGTATTTTCATTTTCATTTGGTGATAATAACAATAATAAAAATAATAGAAATAATAACAATAACAATAAAAATTCATGTGACAATAGAATAATGTAGGTACACTGTGTGTGCGCGTGCATGGTAAAAAATAATAACGGACGTGCATGTGCATTTGCATGTGTTGATAATAATAATAATAATTGTAATAATAATAATAATAAGAACAACAACAACAACATATGCACCTGCATGGAAATAAATATTATAAAATAAATAATAAATAATAACACATGTGCATCTGCATTTTCATGTGACGATAATAATAATAATAATAATAATAATAGTAATAATAATAATGATAATTATAATAATGATAATGATAATAATTATAATAATAACGTGTGTGATAATATGATAACACACTTTCTAACAAACCCTAACAAAACCTAACAAACCCTAACAAACACTAATAACCCGAAAGAACCACTAATAAACCCAAAATAACACTTGAAACCCACTATTAAACCCTAAAACCCTAATAAACACTAATAAATCATAATAACCTGTAATAATCCCTAAAAATCCTATTAGACTCTAATAAATGCTACAAAAGCCCTAAAACCAGTAATATACAATAAAAAACACTACTGAACCATAATAAATCCAAATAATCACTAAAAACCCAAACAAACCTGACAAAACACTACAAAACCTGCCAAATAATATCCTACAAAACCCTACAACCCGGTAATAAACCCTAACAAACCCTAATAACCCCATAATAAATCGTAACCAACCCTAACAACCCCCAATAACTCATAACAAATCCTAACAACCCAAAATAAATTGTAACAAACTGAAACAAACCATAACAAAACCCTAATAAACAACAATAAACCCTAACAATTCATAATAAACCTTAATAAATCGCAATAAACCCAAATACACGTTTATAAACCCTAATAAATAAAATAAACCCTAAGAAACCCTAATAAATCCTAAATAACCCTAAAAAAGTTTAATAAACCCTAGAAAAATCTATTAATGTCTACAAAAGCCCAATAAAACCCTAATATACAATAAAAAAAGATAATAAACCGTAACAAATCTTAAAGAACACTAATAAACCCTAAAAAACCCTAATAATTCCTAAAGAACCATAATAAACTCTAAAGAACCCTAAAAAACCCCAAATAACCCAAAAAACGCTGAAACACATTACATATACCCTAAAAACCGCTACAATACCCAAACCCTAAAACACACTAAAAAACCCTAACAACCCCTGTGAAACCCGAAAAAACTAATAAACCATTAAAACACCCAAAAAACCATTGAAAACCCATCAAATACCATAAAAACCATAAACACCATTAAAACCCTATAAAAGGAAACAAATAGATACATAAACCCAAAAAACATTACATAAACCCTAAAAATGAAACATAAACCCTAAAAACGCAACATAAACCCAAAAACGCAACATGAACCCAAAAAATGCTACATAAACCCAAAAAGCACTACATAAACCCTAGAACTGTAACATAAACTTTAAACAACGCAACATAAACATTAAAAATGCTACATAAAACCTAAAAACATAACATAAACCCGGAAAACACTACATGAACCCTAAAAACGTTACATAAACCCTAAAAACAGAAACATATATGCTACATCACCCCAAAAAATGCAAGATAAACCCAGAAAACACAACATAAACCCTAAAAAATATTACATAAAACTTAAACCCTAAACATGCTACATAAACCCTAAAAACCATACATAACCCTAAAAAATGCTACATAAAACCAAACACTGCTAACTAAACCCTAAAAGAGCTACACAAACACTAAAATTGCTACATAAACTCAAACAACACTACACAAACACTAAAAAATACCACAAAAACCCTAAATACACTTCAATCCCCTCAAAAATATTAAACCCTAATATACAATAACATAAGAAATTAAACCCTAATAAACCCCTAATAAACTCTAATAATCCCTAAAAACACCTTATAATCCCTAAAAACCCTAAGAGACTCTACATAACCCTAATAAAACCCCAAAAATACCTAATAAACCCTAATAAATTATATAAAACCTAACAAACCCTAAAAACACATTAAGAAAACCTAAAAACCCCTAACCAACCCTAATAAACACTAATAAAAACTAATATACAGTAATAAACCCCAATCAAACCCTAAAAATCCCTAAAAACAATAAATAAATCCAAATAAACCCTACTCAACCCTAACAAACCTTAACACACCATAATGACCCCTAATAAATCCATAGAAAATCCTAATATTGAAAACAAACGCTAGTATACCTTAAAAATCCCTAGAAACCGTAATAAACTCTAATATGACCTAATAAACCTTAAAAATGATCACAAACAAAAAAATGATAACAAACAATAAAAACAAGCTATATTACCCCAAAAGACCTAAAAACACTAATATAACCTAATAAAGATGAAAAGCGCTTATATACCATATAAATCCCTAGAAACCATAATAAACCATAATAAAACTCTAATGTAACCTAAGAACCCCAAAAAACGCTCACAAACCAAAATAAAATGCTCACAAACAATAAAAACCTCTATATTATCTAAAAAGACTAAACAAACACTAGTATAACCTAATAAAACAAAAAAAAACTAATAAACCCCTAACAAACACTAATGAACCCTAAAAATCCTTAATAAGCCCTAATAAAAACTAATAAACCCTAATAAAACCATAATGAAACCCTAAAAATACTTTCTCAACCCAAATAAACCTTGACACGACATAATAATACCTAATAAAACCCAACTAAACCCCAATGAACAAAAAAATGCAAACAAACCATTAAAAAGTCCTAGAAACACTACTAAACCATAATAAATTCTATTAAAACCTAATAAACCATAACAAATTCTCACAAAAACTAAAAAAATTCTAATAAAACTTAAAAAAACCTAACAACCCCTCATATATATTAACAAAAACTAAAAAACATTCATATACCCTAATAAAAACATTAACAAACCATAGTAAACCCTAAAAATCCATAAAAACCCTAACAAACACTACTCAAAACTAATAAACCTGAATAAAACACTAAAGATACCTAATCAACACTAATAAAACCCTAAAAATTCCTACTCAACCCTAATAAACCATAACACGCTATAATAAACCATAATAAACCCCACTAAACCCTAAAAATGAAAATATTCCATTAAGAAGCCCTAAAACCCCGAATAAATGCTAATAAAACCTAACAATGCTTAAAATCACTAATGAACCCTAATAAACACTACTAAACCATAAAACCCCTAATATACCCTCTTTAAAATTAATAAACCATAATGAACGATAATAACCCCTAATAAATCCTAAACATATAGAAATATACCATAATATACCATAATATACCCTAATAAACCCAACTCAATCCAAATAAAGCCCTAAAAATACCTAATAAACCCTAATAATCCTCAACACAACATAATAAACCCTAATAAAATCCTAATAACCCCCACCAAACCCTAAAAAATGCTAATATACCATTAAAAAACTCCAAAACCCGAACAAACCATAATAAATGTTAATAACACCTAAAAATTCAAAAAAATTCTAGTAAAACCTAAAAATACCTACAATAATAATAATAATAATAATAATAATAATAATGCATGTTCATGTTCAAATGCATGTGCATGGTTTAAATAATAAATAATAACGCACGTGAATTTGCATTTGCTTGCGCATTTTCATGTGAATGATAATAAATTATAAATTATAAATAATAACGCATGTGAATTACATGTGTATGTTCATGTGCATGTGAATGATAATAAATAATAAATAATAACGCACATCTAAGTGCATGTGCATGTGCATGTACATGTTCATGGTAATAAACAATAAATAATAACCAAGTCCACATGAATGTGCATTTGCATGTGAATGATAATAAATAATAAATAATAACACATGTGATAATAGAATAAAGCAAGTGCATTGCACTTGCACATGCATGAGAATAAAAAATAATAACACTAGTTATAATATAATAACGCAAGTGCATTTCATTTTCATGTGCATGATAATAAATAATATATAATAACGCACATGTGCATTTACATGTAATGATAATGATAATGACGCATGCACGTGCATGGTAATAAATAATAAATAACAACGCACTTGCATGTGCATTTGTATTTGATGATACAAACAAAAATAATAATAATAATAACAATAATAATCCCTAAAAATACCTAATAAACCCTAATAAAACTTTACACAACATAATAAACCCTAATAAAATCCTAATAACCCCCACAAAACCCTAAAAAATGTTAATATACCATTAAAAACCCTAAAACCCTAACAAACCATAACAAATGTTAATAACACCTAAAAATTCTAAAAATGCCTGTAATCCTTAGAAATACCTCAAATAATAATAATAATAATGCACGTGTATTTTCATATGCATGTGCATGTTTTAAATAATAAATCATAATGCACGTGCATGTGCATATGCCTGCGCATTTTCATGTGAAAGAAAATAAATAATAACGCAAGTGAATTACATGTGTATGTGCATGTGCATGTGAATGATAATAAAAAATAAATAAAAATGCACATCCAAGTGCATGTGCATGTGCATGGTAATAAACAACAAATAATATCCAAGTCCACATGAATGTGCATTTCCATGTGAATGATAATAAATAATAAATAATAACACATGTGATAATAGAATAATGCAAGTGCGTTGCGTGTGCACATGCATGAGAATAAAAAATAATAACACATGTGATAATATAATAATGCAAGTGAATTGCATTTGCATGTGCATGATAATAAATTATATATAATAATGCACGTGCATGTGCATTTACATGTAGTGATAATGATAATGACGCATGCATGTGCATGGTGGTAAATAATAAATAAAAACGCACGTGCATGTGCATTTGTATTTGATGATACAAACAATAATAATAATAATAATAATAATATAATAATAATAATAGAATTATGCAAGTGCATTTCATGTGCACATGCGTAGTAGTAAATAATAAATAAATAAGAACGCACATGCATGTGCATGTGACTTTACATTTGATGATAATATTAATAATACTAATTATAATAATAATAATAATAACGCATACATGTGCATAGTAATAAATAATTAATAACAACGTACATGCATGTGCATTTGCACGTGATAATGATAATAATAATGATAATGATAATAAAAATAAAAATAAAAATAAAAATTGTGATAATAATAATAATAAAATAATAGTACAAGTGCATTGCATATGCACGTGCGTGGTAATAAATAATAAATAATAACGCACGTGCATCTACATTTGCATGTGATGATAGTAATAATAATAGCAGTATTAATAATATTTGTAGTAGTGGTGGTAATAGTAGTAGTACCAATGCATGTGATAATAGAATATTCCATGTGCATTATGTGTGCACGTGCACGGTAATAAATAATAACTCCCGTTCAGTGCATTTGCATGTGATGATGATGATGATGACGATGATGATGATGATGATGATGATGATGATGATGATGATGATGATAATGCATGTGATAATAGAATAAGGAAAGTGCATTGAATGTGCGTGTATGTGCATTTGCATGTGCATTTGTATGTGATGATAAAAACAATAACAACAACAACAACAACGACAACAACCATAATAATAATATTAACAATAATAATAACAACGCATATGATAATAAAATAACGTTTGTGAATTGCATGTGCACGTGCATGGAAATAATAATATAATAATAATGCACGTGTATGTGCACGTGAATGTGGATGATATGATGATGATTATAATAATAATAATAGTAATAATAAGTTATAGTTGTTTGAAAAAACAACAGACATGACAAAAATTCTAGAAATGGGGTCTCGAAAAACCTAACAAATCACAGAGTCATTGAAAAAGGCATAACTTCCTCCTTGGGTCCCATTTCCACTCCGTGAATAGTCAAACTGAATCTCATGGAATGAACTACGATAAAAACAGGTGCTGGAGGCCGAACACACACACAAATTAGAAGTTATGACCATTTTAAGATAAATTTGGCAGGGATTCGTACACAGAAATGGAGTTTAGGAGGCCTTATGATGGGATTCTGTGATTTTAGGGTCTCAAACAGGACTTAAACTATGTTCAAGTCATCCTTCTGCATAGATCTCTTCACTACTTTTGATTTTATTTGTGGTAGAGCTCAAACGGATAACCAGACCGAAAGCTATGTCCGTTTGAAGTTGGACGTTTTTTTGGAGTGGTATAACTAATATATATTATATTTCTTTGATAGTCTCATAGTTTCTACTAAAATTGGTCCTCACTCATCTCACGAGTTTCGATTTGGCTGGTCACACCGCTCAAACGGACACCCGAAAGAGAAGTTATGCCTATTTTAGTGAGTAGCGGGTTTCTTAGGTTTTTAGGAACTAGGAGAGTTGGTCAATTTAAAATGACAATAAATTTTTCTACGTGTGTTCATATTGGATCTTCAATATATCAAATCGAATATGGTGAAACAATACACACTCTGGTAACCAATGGATCCCTTTCTGTCATTCTTCAACCCCCCAAAAGACCCAAAATCCATTTGGATGGTCAAAAGATTGGATTCTGGTGTCCGTTTAGCAATAACTTCTTCTATGGGTGTCTGTTTTGCCTCTACCACACATCAAATCGAAGATTGCGACTATAACTACACTCCTATAACCACTTAATCACCTTGTCACGTGCTTGAAGGCTCAAAAAGGTACTTAAACCCTCCAAAAGATCATAACTTCTACTCTAGGCGTCCATTTTGCCTCTACTATATATCAAATCGAAGATTTCGACTAGATCTACTCATCTGTGACCAATAGAAACACATTATCACGTTATTAGAGTCCCTAAAGGTACATAAGTCCTCCAAATAACCATAATTTCTTCTATGGGTGTCCGTTTCACCTCTACCACATATCAAATTGAATCTTGTGACTAGCTCTACACATCTGTGACAACCATGAACAACTAAATAACCCTAACAAACCAGGAATTAACCCATAAACACTAAAAATGATTAAAAACCTTGAAAAATAATGAAAAAACCTAACAAACCCTATCAAAAACTAACAAACCCTAACAAACCCTAAAAAACCTCAAAACCCCTTAAAAAACATTACAAACCCAAACAAGCCCTAAAAAAACCCTAAAAACCCTAATAAGCCCTAACAAACCCCAAGAAGCACTAAGAGTCCCCAATAAACCCAATAAACACTGTAGAAACCCTAAAACCCCCCTAAGAAACCATAAGAAACCCTATCAACACTCTAAAAACCTTAACAAAACCCTAAGCAAACCTAAGAAACACTAACACACCAATAGAAACCCTAAAACACCCTTAGAAACCCTAATACAGACTTAGAAACCCAAGTACACCCTTAGAAACACCATCACACCCATAGGAACCCTAACACAACCTTAGACACCCTTAGAAACCGTATCACACCCTTAGAAACCCTAACCTGCCCATAAAAACCCTAACCCACCATTAGAAACCCTAACACACCCTTAGAAACCCTAACAAAACCTTAGACACCCTAATACACTCTAATAAGCACTAATAAATCCTAAAAACCCTACCAACCAATAATAAACTATAATAAACCCTAATAAACCCTAAAGCCCCTATTAAACCCTAATAAACACTAATAAATCGTAATAAACCCTAAAAACCCTATTAGACCCCAATAAAAGCTACAAAATACCTAAAAACCCAAATATACAACAAAAATGCTATTAATATGTTCAAAGAGATAATATTTACAAAAAAACCCCAAAAACCAGAGAAAACCTGACAAAACCCTAAAAACCCCTAAAAACCAAAAAAATCCAAAAAACCCAAAAAATCCAAAAAACCCTAAAAAACCATAAAAACCATAAAAATTCCTAAAAACCCAAAAAAACCCAAATAAACCATAAAACCCCTAAAAAATGAAAAAATAGAAAAAACCTGAAAACAAACCCGAAGAACCCCAAAAAACCTCAAAAAACCTCAAAAAACCTCAAAAATGCTAAAAACACTAAAAACCCCTAAAACTCTAAAAAACCCTAAAAAGCCTAAAAATGCATAACATAACCCTAACCAACCCTATAAAACCCTTAAAACCCCTAAAACCACCTAGGAAACCCTAAAAACCTCAAAAGAAACCCTAATACACCATAAAGACTCCTAAAGGACCATAAAGAACCTGAAATAACCACTAAAGCCACTATAAATGCTACATAAACCTTAACAATTGCTAAAAAAACGAAAAAATTCTTCAAAACCCCCAAAACGCAACAAAACCCTAAAAAACGCTAAAAAAACCGCAACAAAGCATAAAAAATCCATTCACACCCATAAAACAAAACAAACGCATAAAACCCCAAACAACTCAAAAAAAAACCGCTATAAACCCTAAAAAACCTAACAAAACCTTACAAACCTTGACAACCACTAATAACCCCTAAGAACCACTAATAAACCCTAATAAACACTAAAACCCACTATTAAACCCTAAAAACCCAAATAAACACTAATACAATTTAATAACCTATAATAAACCCTAACAAACTCTCTTAGACCCTAATAAATGCAACAAAAGCCATAAAACCCCTAATATACAATAATAAACACAATAAAACACTAATAAACCCTAATAATCACTAAAAACCCTAACAAACCCGACAAAATGCTACAAAAACCTCCAAATAATTGCCTATAAAACCCTACATCCCACCTATAACCCTAACAAACCCTAATAACCCGAAAATAAATAGTAACAAACCCTAAGAACCCAAAATAAATCATAAAAAATCATAACATTGCCAAATAAATCATAATAAACTGAGACAAACCATAACAACCCCCTAATAAACCGCAGTAAACCCTAAAAATCATAATAAACCCTAATAAGTTGTAATAAACCCAAATACATGTTACTAGACCATAATAAATAAAATAAACCCTAATAAACCCTAATAAATCATAAATAACCCTAAAAAATGTTGATAAACCCTAGAAAAAGCTATTAATGGCTACAAAAGAAAAATAAAACCCTAATATACTATAAAAAACTCTAATAAACTGTAAGAAATCATAAAGAACACTAATAAACCCTATAGAACCCTAATAAACCCTAAAGAATCATATTAAACTCTAAAGAACACTAAAAAACCCTAAAGAACCCAAAAAAATGCTAAAAACATTATATAAACCTTAAAAACCGCTACTATACCCAAACAAACCCTAAAACAGACTTAAAACCCTAACAACCCCTATCAATCCTAAAAATAAAATAATCCCATAAACCCCCAAAAAACCATTAAAAATCCATCAGATACCATAAAAACCATAAACACCTGTTAACAACCCTAAAAAACCCTAAAAAAATACTACAAATCATAAACAACCATTAAAACCCTGAAAAAGGCTTCAAATAGATACATAAACCCTAAAACGTTACATTAACCATAAAAAATGAAACAAAACCCCTAAAAACGCAACATAAACCAAAGAAACACAACATAAACCAAAAATACGCTGCATAAACCCTAAAAGCACTACATAAACCCTAGAACTGTAACATAAACCCTAAAAACACAACATAAACCCTAAAAACACAATGTAAACATTAAAAAACGATACATAAAACCTAAAAACACAATATAAACTCAAAAAACACTACATGAACCCTAAAAATGTTACATAAACGCTAAAAAATGCCACATAAACACTACATCACCCCTAAAATGTTACATAAACCCATAAAACGCAACATAAACCCTAAAAAATGCTACATGAAAACGAAACCCTGAAAATGATACATAAACCCTAAAAACGTTACATAAACCCTAAATATGATATATAAAACCTAAAACTGCTAACTAAACCTAAAAAATGCAACATAAACACTAAAAATGATACATAAACTCTAACAACACTACACAAACCCTAAAAATGCTACAAAAACCCTGAAGACGCTTCAAACCCCTTAAAAATATTAAACCCTAATATACCATAATATAAAAAATTAAACCCTAATAAACCCCTAACAAACTCTAATAATCCCTTAAAACACCTTATAATCCCTAAAAACCCTATGAAACTCTACTCAACCCTAATAAAACCCCAAAATACCTAATAAACCCTAATAAATGATAACAAAACCTAATAAACCATAAAAACATGATAAGAAAACCTAAAAAACCCTAACCAACCCTAATAGACACTAATAAACACCAATAAATCCAAATAAACCCTAAACAGACCCTAAAAGCCCTAATAAATAATTAATAAGGCCAAATAAACTCTACTCAACCCTAACAAACCTTAACACACCATAATAACCCCTAATAAAAACCTACAAAACCCTAATAAATAAAAAAATGCTTGTATACATTAAAGAATCCCTAAAACCCTAATAAACTCTATTATAACCTAATAAACCCTAAAAACGCTCAATAACAATTAAAAAACAATCACAAACAATAAAAACACGCTATATTACCTAAAAAGTCCTAAAAACACTAATATAATCTAATAAAGAAAAAAATACTAATATACCATAAAAATTCCTAGAAACCCTAATAAACCATAATAAACTCTAATATTACCTAAGAAACCCTAAAAACGCTCACAAAAAAATGCTCACAAACAATAAAAACATGCTATACTATCTAAAAAGACCTAACAAACACTAATATAACCTAATAAAAAAAACTAATAAACCCCTAACAAACCATAATAAACCCTAAAAATCCCGAATAAACCCTAATAAAGCCATAATAAAACCCTAAAAATATCTTCTAAACCCTAATAAACCTTGACACACCATAATTAAACCTAATAAAACCAAACTAAACCCCAATAAACAAAAAAACGCAAACAAACCATTAAAAAGCCCTAGAAACCCAAATAAACCATAATAAATTCTAATAAAACCTAATAACCCATAAAAATGCTCAGAAACACTAAAATCACACTAATAAAACAAAAAATTCCCTAACAACTACACACACATATATATATAAAACAAGAAAACACTCATGTACCTGAATAAAAACAGTAACAAACCCTAGTAAACCCTAAAAATCCCTAACAAACCCTAATCAACCCTAATCAACCCTAATAAACCCTAATAAAACACGAAAGGTACCTACGTAACCTTAATAAAACACTAAAAATAACAGGTCAAAGCTAATAAACCATAACACACCATAATAAACCATAATAAACCCCACTAAACCATAAAAAATGCAAATATACAATTAAAAATCCCTAAACCCCTAATAAATGTTAATAAAACCTAACAAAGATTAAAAGCGCTAATAAACCCTAATAAACACTACTAAACCCTAAAACCCCTAATATACCCTCTTAAAATTTAATGAACCATAATGAACTAAAATAAACCAAATTAAATCCTAAACATACACAAATATTCCATAATATACCATTATATACCCTAATACACCCAACTCAATCCTAATGAAACCCTAAAAATACCTAATAAACCCCAATAAACCTTGACACACCATAATAAACCCTAATAAAATCCTAATAACCTCCACCAGAACCAAAAATGCTAATATACCATTAAAATACCCTAAAACCCTAACAAACCATAATAAATGTTAATATCAAATAAAAATCTTAAAAAAATGCTAGTAAACCCTAAAATACATCTAATAATAATAGTAATAGTGCATGTGCATGTGCATATGCATGTGAACGGTTTAAAGAATAAATAATAACGTATGTGCATGTTCATATTCCTGCGTATTTGCATGTGAATGATAATAAATAATTAATAATAAATAATAACGCATGTGAATTGCACGTGTATGTTTATGCGCATTTGAATGATAATAAATAATAAATAATAACACACATACAAGTGCATGTGCCTATGCATGTTCATGTGCATGGTAATAAACAATAAATAATAACAAAGTCCACATGAATGTGCATTTGAATGTGAATGATAATAAATAATAAATAATAACACATGTGATAATAGAATAACGCACGTGCATTGCATGTGCACACTACTAAAAAGGGCCTTTATCAGCACAAGAAAAGTGCATTAATAGTGCTAAAAAATCATTGTTAATCGAGGCGAGGATATATGGGGGTCCCTTTTATCAGTTCTTAGAAAGGCTTTGATAAAGGCAACTTTTATCAGCACCAAAAAAGCGCTGATAAAAACCCCTTTATTAGCGCTGATAAAAGTCAAAAAAATAAAAAAATATAAAATATAAAAAAATAAAAAATAAAAAATATTTATATAATGCGGGGGAGGGGGAGCTTTTAACAGTGATTGACCCCCTCCCCTCTATTAGTTCTAGGTGGACCCCATCAATTTCTTCTGCGCGCTTCCATTCCCGCGCATCCCCCACACACGCGCACCTCCATGCTTCCACCCGAACTCGAACCCGTGACCTCCCCCTTCCATGCATGCACCTTTACCACTAAGAAAATTCATTTTTTTTCTATTTAATGATATATCTATTTATTTATATATATATTTATGTTTATTCGTATATTAAAATAGATTCATATTAGTATAAATGTATTTAGTTATATTAATACATATATATTTATTCATATATTAGTATATATATATATTCATTCTTATATTAATATATATTAATATTATTGTGTTTTTTATTCGTATATTTATTTTTATATTAATAGATATTTATAATATTAGGTTTAAAAAAATTTATAAAATATGTTTTTTATGTGTGTTTAAAAATAAATAAATACATATATATATACAACACACACATAGAGAGAGAGACACACACACACACACAGACACAGACACACACACACAGACACATATATATTTATGAATAAATACATATATATATATATATGTATTTGAAAAGCCATAGAATGTTAAAATGACCATAACTTCCAATCTAGAATCCCATTTCAACTCCACAACCACCCAATGGAAGAAAATGAAACAATCTTTGATATGATATGTGGTATAGGCCTAACGGACATCTGGATCAGAAGTTATACTTGTTTGAATGTTAAAAAATCAGGCTTTCCCGACAAAAGCCACTAATAACGCTACATAAACCCTATCAATTGCTACAAAAACCCAAAAAATGCTTCAATCCCCACAAAACGCAACAAACCCCCCAAAAACGCTAAAATAACCCTAAAAACTGTAAAAATCCATCAGATACCATAGAAAACCACAAACACCCATTAACAACACATAAAAATCTTAAAAAACACTACAAACAACAAACAACCATTAAAACCTTTAAAAGACATCAAATAGATACATAAACCCTAAAAACGTTACATAAACCCTAAAAAATGCAACAAAAATCCTAAAAACGCAACATAAACAAAAAACACCACATACACCCAAAAAACGCTACATAAACCCTAAAAGCACTACATAAACCCTAGAACTGTAACATAAACCCTAAAAAAACCTAAACCTTAAAAATGCAACATAAACTTAAAAAATGATACATAAAACCTAAAAACACAATTTAAACCCAAAAAACACTCCATGAAACCTAAAAACACTAATAAACACTAATAAACCCTAAACAAACCCTAAAAACCCCTAATAAACCATAAATGAAGCCAAATAAACCCTAATCAACCCTAACAAACCTTAACACACCATAATAACCACTAATAAAACCCTACAAAACCCTAATACAAAAAAATACTACTAAACTTTAAAAAATCCCTAGAAACCCTGATAAACTCTAATATAACCTAATAAACCCTAAAAACGCTCACAAACAATAAAAAATGATCAAAAATAATAAAAACACGCAATATTACTTAAAAATACCTACAAACACTAATATAACCTAATAGAGACAGAAAACACTAATATACCTTAAAAATCCCTAAAAACCCTAATAAACAATAATAAACTATAATATAAACAAAGAAATTCTAATACTCTCACAAACAAAAACAAAACGCTCACAAACAGTAAAAACATGCCATATTATCTAAAAAGACCTAACAAACACTAATATAACCTAATGAAACAAAAAACTAATAAACCCCTATCAAACCCTAATAAACCCTAAAAATCCCTAATAAACTCTAATAAAAATTAATAAACCCTTATAAAACCCTAATAAAACCCTAAAAATACCTTCTAAACCATAATAAACCTTGACACACCATAACAAAACCTAATAAAACCCATCTAAACCCCAATAAACAAAAAAAGCAAACAAACCATTAAAAATCCCTAAAAACCCGAATAAACCATAATAAATTCAAATAAAATCTAATAAACCATTAAAAATTCTCCCAAAAACTAAAAACACGCTAATAAAACCTAAAAAGTCATAACAACCCCTCATATATATTAAAAAAACTAAAAAACACTCATATATCCTAATAAAGACACTAACAAACCCTAGTAAACCATAAAAATCCATATCAAACCCTAATAAAACGTACTCAACCCCAATAAACCCTAATAAAACCTTAAAGATACAGACTAAACCATAATAAAATCCTAAAAATAGATACTCAACCCTAATAAACCATAACACACCATAATAAACGATAATAAACCCCACTACACCCTAAAAAACGCAAATATACCATTAAAAATCCCTAAAACCCCTAATAAATACTAATAAAATCTAACAAAGATTAAAAGCGCTAATAAACCCAAATAAACACTACTAAACACTAAAAAACCCTGATATACCCTCTTAAAAATTAATAAACCATAATGAACCATAATAAACCCTAATAAATCATAAACATACCCAAATATACCATAATATACCATAATATACCCTAATAAACTCAACTCAATCCGAATAAAACCCTAAAAATACCTAATAAACCCTAATAAACCTTGACACGCCATAATAAACACTAATAAAATCCTACTAACCCCCACCAAACCCTAAAACAGTGATATACCATTAAAAAACCCTAAAACCCTAACAATCCATAATAAATGTTAATAACACCTAAAAATCCTAAAAAATGAGAGTAAACACTAAAAATACCTCTTAAAATAACAGTACTAATAACACATGTGCATGTGCATATGAATGTGCATGGTTTAAATAATATATCATAAATCACATGCATGTGCATATGCATGCGCATTTGCATGTGAATGATAATAAATTATAAATTATAAATAATAATGCATGTGAATTGCATGTGTATGTGGATGTGCATGTGAATGATAATAAATAATAAATAATAATGCACATCCAAGTGCATGTGCATGTGCATGTGCATGGTAATAAACAATAAAAAAAATCAAAGTCAACATGAATGTGTATTTTCATGTGAATGATAATAAATAACAAATAATAACATATGTGATAATAGAATAACACAAGTGCATTGTGTGTGCACGTGCATGAAAATAAATAATTAAAACACATCTGATAATAGAATAACGCATGTGCATTGCATTTTCATGTGCATGGTAATAAATAATATATATTAACGCACGTGTATGTGCATTTACATGTAATGATGATGATATTGACGCATGCACGTGCATGGTAATAAATAATAAATAACAACGCACGTGCATGTGCATTTGTATTTGATGATACAAATAATAATAATAATAATAATAATAATAATAATAGAATAATGCAAGTGCATTGCATGTTAATGAGCATAGTAATAAATAATAAATAAGTAATAGTAAATAAGAACACACATGAATGTGAATGTGCATTTACATTTGATAATAATATTAATAATACTAACTGTAATGATAATAATAATAATGCATTCACGTGCTTGGTAATAAATAATAAATAACAACACACATGCATGGGTATTTTCATGTGATCAAATATAATAATAATGATAATGATAATAATAATAATATTATTATTATTATTAATAAAAATTGTAATAATAATAATAATAATAAAATAATAATAAAAGTGCATTGCATATGAACATGCATGGTAATAAATAATAAATAATAACGCACATGCATCTGCATTTGTATGTGATGATAATAATAATAACAGAAGTAATAGTAGTAGTTATAATAGTAGTAGTACCAATGCATATGATAATAGAATATTTCATGTGAATTACGTGTGCACGTGCATGGTAATAAATAATAACATGCGTGCATTGCATTTTCATGTCATGATGATGACGATGATAATAATAATAATAATATTATTATTATTATTTACAACGCATGTGATAATAGAATAACACACATGCATTGAATGTGCGTGTTTATGTATTTGCATGTGTATTTTCATATGCATTTTCATGTGATGATAAGAACAATAACAACAACAACAACAACAACCACCACATTATTAATAATAACAATAAGAATAACAACATATGTGATAATAAAATAACATGTGTGCATTGCATGTGCACGTTCATGGTAATAAAAAATAAAAAATAATGCGCGTGCATGTGCATGTGAATGAGATGATAATAATAATAATAATAATAACAGTAATAATAATAATAATAATAACGTTTGTGATAATAGAATAACGCATGTGCATTGCATGTGTTGTGCATGATAATAAATAATAACTCATAGTGCGTGTGATGACGATAATAATAATAATAGTAATATTAATAATAAAAGCGCATGTGATAATAGAATAACGCACAGGTATTGAATGTTTACATGTTTGGTAATAAATAATAAAACATGTGCATTTGCATTTGCATTTGATGATAATAACAATAATAAAAATAACAGTAATAATAACAATAACAATAAAAATGCATGTGACAATAGAATAATGTAGGTGCACTGTGTGTGTGCGTGCATGGTAAAAAATAATAACAGGTGTGCATGGGCATTTTCATGTGATAATAATAATAATAATAATAATAGTAATAGTAATAGTAATAATAATAATAATAATAATAGCAACAACATATGCACGTTCCACTACTAGAAATGCAGGAATTCCCAACGGTTTAGAACTGTTGGGAAATGATGCAGAACTGTTGGTATATGTTATACCAACGGTTCTGCAAACCGTAGGGAAGTAAGCCGTTGTGAAAATCTTTTCCCAACGGTTTACAGTGAACCGTTGGGATAGAGTGGAGAAAAATTACCCTATCCCAATGGTTCTGGAAAACCGTTGGGAAATCTTTTTCCCAACGGTTTACAACCGTTGGGATAGAGTGCTGAAAAATACCATGTTTTTCCCGACGGTTTAGCCAAACTGTTGGAAAAAACCCAAAATGTCCTCTTTCCCAACAGTTTATAAACTGTTGGAAAAAGTGTTTTACCAATGGTTCTGTGAACCTTTGGTAAAACAAAACCAAAACATGCTATGCCAATGGTTTCAAACCGTTGGCATAGCCTCTGCTGGGGCCAATTGCACAACAGCTCTGCAATTTTCCCAGCAGCTCTCCAATTTTCCCACCAGCTCTCCAATTTTCCCACCAGCTCTCATTTTGTGGGTTCCCTCTCATTTTCAATCCAATTATTGTACCTGCAATAAAATAACACATACATATATAATTATTGTACCTGCAATAACCAACTAACACTTACATATAGAGAACAAATTCATACACATTTAACATATAATGGTGGAACTATACACATCCATAATTAAATTATAATTCATAACGTAATTATAAACATACATAATTCATTTAGAATTCAATTTAAAATTTAGATGACAATTATATGTGGAATCTGGAAGTCAATTCATAATTTGATCGGTTTTTTGTATACCATATATTTTTACCTGAAATGATGTCCATTTTAAACATAATACATACACCTGGAGTGCTACCGGCCACCCCACGCCTCAGATTGAGGCGGGTTTGACTCGTACACGACACATATGACCCATGGATCGTTGTGCTAAAGTGTCGACATAATCGTAATGCATTTGGTCAGTTTTCCGTATGCTAGTTGATGTTTTTCAATTAAAATAACGTCTTTTTTAAACAAAAGGCAGACACTTTGAGTGGTGCCGGCCACACCGTGTCTCAAATTGAGGTGGGGTTGATTCGTACACGTCACATATGACCCATGGATCGTTCTCCAAATGTTTCAATGGAAACCGAATGTGTTTGGCCAGTTTTCAATATGTACTTAAAATGATGTCCATTTTAAACAAAAGAGAGACACTTAGAGTGATTTTGGTCACATCATGCCTCAGATTAAGGCGAGGTTGACTCGTAAACGTCACATATGACCCATGGATCATTGTGCTAATGTATCAACAAAATACGAATGCGTTTGGTCGGTTTTCCATATGCCAATTCATGTTTTTCATTTTAAATGACGTCCTTTTAAAACAAAAGACAGACACTTTGAGTGGTGGCTGCTACACTGTGCCTCGGATTGAGTCGGGGTTGACTCATACATGTCACATATGACCCATGGATCTTTTTGCTAATGTATCGACACAATCCGAATGCGTTTGGTTGGTTTTCTGTATGTCAGTTGATGTTTTTCAATTAAAATGACATCCTTTTGAAACAAAAGGCAAAATTTGAGTGGTTCCTACCACACCGCCCCTCGGATTGAGGCGGAGTTGACTCGTACATGTCACATATGACCCATGGATCGTTCTCCTAAAGTTTCAATGGAAACCGAATGTGTTTGGTAGGTTTTCTGTATGTACTTAAATTGTTTTCCATTTTAAGCAAAAGAGAGCCACTTAGAGTGATTCCGGCCACACCGTGACTCAGATTAAGGAAGGGTTGACTCGTATACTTCACATATGACCCATGGATCGTTTTGATAAAGTATCGACACAATACAAATGCGTTTGGTCAGTTTTTTGTATGCCAGTTGATGTTTTTCACTTTAAATGACGTCCTTTTGAAACAAAAGACAGACACTTTGAGTGGTGGCGGCCACACCACGCCTCAGATTGATGCGGGGTTGGCTCGTACACGTCACATATGACCCATGGATTGTTGTGATAATGTTTCGACACAATCCCAATGCGTTTGGTCGGTTTTCCATATGCCAGTTGATGTTTTTCAATTAAAATGACATCCTTTTGAAACAAAATCCCGACACTTTGAGTGGTGGCGGCCACACCGCGCCTTGGATTGAGGTGGGGTTGACTCGTACATGTCCCATATGACCCATGGATCGTTGTTCTAATGTATCGACATAATCCGAATGTGTTTGGTTGGTTTTCTGCATGCCAGTTGATTTTTTCAATTAAAATGACGTCCTTTTGAAACAAAAGGCAGAAACTTTGAGTGGTGCCGACCACATCACACCTCGAATTGAGGCGGAGTTGACTCATACATGTCACATATGACCCATGGATCGTTCTCCGAAAGTTTATATGGAAATCAAATTAGTTTGGTTGGTTTTCCGTATGTACTTAAAATGTCGTCCATTTTAAACAAAAGAGAGCCACTTAGAGTGATTCAGGCCACACCGTGCCTCATTTTAAGGCGGGGTTGACTTGTACATGTCACATATGACCCATGGATCGTTGTGATAAAGTATAGACACAATAAAAATGCGTTTGGTAACTTTTCTGTATGCCAGTTGATATTTTTCCCATAAAATGGTGTCCTTTTGAAACAAAAGACAGACACTTTGAGTGGTGCCGGCCACACTGCACCTCAGATTGAGGTGAGGTTGACTTGTACACATCACATATGACCCATGGATCGTTGTGCTAAAGTATCGACACAATCTGAATGTGTTTGTCGGTTTTCCGTATGCCAGTTGATGTTTTTCAATTAAAATGACGTCCTTTTGAAACAAAAGGAAGAAAATTTGAGTAGTGGCGGCCACACCACACCTCGGATTGAGGCGAGGTTGACTCGTACACATCACATATGACCCATGAATCATTTTTCTAAATTATCGACATAATCCGAATGTGTTTGGTCTCTTTTCCGTAAGCTAGTTGATATTTTTCACTTAAAATGACGTCCTTTTGAAACAAATGATAGACACTTTGAGTGGTGTCGGCCACACCGCACCTCGGATTGAGGCGGGGTTGACTCGTAAACATCACATATGACCCATGGATCGTTGTGCTAAAGTATTGACACAATCCGAATGCGTTTGGTTGGATTTACGTATGCCAGTTTATGTTTTTCAATTAAAATGACGCCCTTGGGAAACAAAAGACTGACACTTTGAGTTGTTCCGGCCACACCGCGCCTCGGATTGAGGTGGAGTTGACTCGTACATGTCACATATGACCCATGGATCGTTCTCCTAATTTTTCAATGGAAACCGAATGTGTTTGGTCAGTTTTCTGTATGTACTTAAATTGTTGTCCATTTTAAGCAAAAGAGAGCCACATAGAGTGATTCTGGCCACACTGTGCCTCAGATTAAGGCGGGGTTGACTCGTACACATCACATATGACCCATGTATCATTGTACTAAAGTAACGACACAATAAGAATGTGTTTGGTCAGTTTTCCGTATGCCAGTTGATGTTTTTCACTTTAAATGATGTCCTTTTGAAACAAAAGACAGACACTTCGAGTGGTGGTGGCCACATCACGCCTCGAATTGAGGCGGGGTTGACTTGTACATGTCACATATGACCCATGGATCGTTGTGATAATGTATAGACACAATCTGAATGCGTTTGGTGGCTTTTCCGTATGCCAGTTGATGTTTTTCAATTAAAATGGCATCCTTTTGAAACAAAAGGCAGACACTTTGAGTGGTACCGGCCACACCGTGCCTCGGATTGAGGATGGGTTGATTCTTACATGTCACATATGACCCATGGATCGTTGTGCTAAAGTATCAACACAATATGAATGCGTTTGGTCAGTTTTATGTATGCCAGTTGATGTTTTTCAATTAAAATGGCGTCCTTTTGAAACAAAATGCAGACACTTTGAGTGGTGTCGGCCACAACAAACCTCTTATTGAGGCGGGGTTGACTCATACACATCACATATGACCCATGGATCGTTCTCCTAATGTTTCAATGGAAACCGAATGCGTTTGGTCGGTTTTCCGTATGTACTTAAAATGTTGTCCATTTTAAACAAAAGAGATCCACTTAGAGTGATTCTGGCCACACCATGCTTCCGATTAAGGCTATCTTGACTCATACACGTCACATATGACCCATGGATCATTGTGCGAAAGTATCGACACAATCCGAATGCGTTTGGTTGCTTTTCCATATGCCAGTGGATATTTTTCACTTAAAATGACGTCCTTTTGAAACAAAAGACAGACACTTTGAGTAATGCCGACCACACCACACCTCGGATTGAGGCGGGGTTGACTCATTCATGTCACATATGACCCATGGATCATTTTTCTAAAGTATCGACACAATCCGAATGCGTTTGTCAGTTTTCCGTATGCCAGTTCGTGTTTTTCAATTAAAATGACGTCCTTTTGAAACAAAAGGCAGACACTTTGTGTGGTGGCGGCCACACCGCACCTCAGATTGAGGTGGGGTTGACTCGTACACGTCACATATGACCCATGGATCGTTGTGCTAATGTATCGACACAATCCGAATGCGTTTGGTCAGTTTTCCTTATGCCAGTTGATGTTTTTCAATTAAAATGATGACTTTTTGAAACAAAAGGCACACTTTGAGTGGTGTCGGCCACACCGCACCTCGGATTGAGGCGAAGTTGACTCATACACGTGACAAATGACCCATGGATTGTTCTACTAAAGTTTCAATGGAAAATGAATGTTTTTGGTCGGTTTTCCATATGTACTTAAATTGTTGTCCATTTTAAGCAAAAGAGAGCCACTTAGAGTGATTCCAGCCACACCGTGCCTCATATTAAGGTGGGGTTGACTCTTACACGTCACATATGACCCATGGATCGTTGTGATAATGTATAAACACAATCCAAATCGTTTGGTCGCTTTTTCGTATGCCAGTTTATGTTTTTCAATTAAAATGACGTCCTTTTGAAACAAAAGGCAGACACTTTGAGTGGTGTCAGCCACACCGCACCTCAGATTGAGGCAGGGATGACTCGTACATGTCACATATGACCCATGGATCATTGTGCTAAAGTATCGACACAATACGAATGTGTTTGGTCGGTTTTCCGTATGCCAGTTGATGTTTTTCAATTAAAATGACATCCTTTTAAAACAAAAGGCAGACACTTTGAGTGGTTCCGGCCACACCGCGCCTCAGATTGAGGCGTGGTTGACTCGTACACGTCACATATGACCCATGGATTGTTCTCCTAATGTTTCAATGGAAACTGAATGCGTTTGGTTGGTTTTCTGTATGTACTTAAAATGGTGTCCATTTTCTGAGAATCCTCATGTGTCTATTAGTGGAATGGTATTTACTTAAAATCTTATGGATATTTATATAAAATATTTTTATATCATTATTAGTATGGTTTAGATTTTATTTTATAATGCTATGAAACATTTCGGAGAAAACAATGTCATGCCCAATGAATACATCTCTTTTATAACATATCAGAAATCTATGATATTGATTAGATGTGTAAATGTGATTTACATTGATTATCATGATGAAAATAAATAAAATATATATTATAGATTTTCTAGTATTAAATGAAATCAAGGAGGGTGGGGGGGCTGTCCGGCGGGGCTGTCCGGTGGGTGTTTGGGGACCAAGGAGGAGGGTGGGGGGGCTGTGCAGGGGGGTTGTCCGGGGTCCACGGAAGAGGGTGGGGGGGGGGGCTATCCAGGGGCTATCAGGGGGGCTGTTTGGGGGGTTGTCCGGGGTCCAAGGATGAGGGTGGGGTGGCTGTCTTGGGGGGTGTCTGGGGGGATGTCCGGGGGGTTGTCCGGGGTCTAGGGAGGAGGGTGTGGGGGCTATCCGGGGGGCTGTTCGGGGGGCTGTCTGGGGGCTGTCCGGGGGTGTTCAGGGGGTTGTCTGGGGTCCAAGGAAGAGGGTGGGGGGTTGTCCAGGGGGCTGTCTGGTGGGCTGTCCGGGGGGCTGTCAGGGGTCCAGGGAGGAGTGTGGGGGGTCTATCCGGGGGCTGTTCGGGGGGCTGTCCGGGGGCTGTCCGGGGGGTGTTCGGGGGGTTGTACGGGGTCCAAGGAAGAGGGTGGGGGGGGGGGGGGCTGTCCGGGGGGCTGTTTGGGGGGCTGTCCGGCGGGGATGTTCGGGGTCCAGGGAGGAGGGTGGGGGTTGTCCAGGGTCCAGGAAGTAGGGGGTTCCCAAACACACAACCACTAAAAGACAACAACATCCATAAAAATAGATAATATATAAAAATAACTCAACTCCAATACTATACTACGAGTCTAGATAAAACCAACAACTAGAATAGATTAAATATCAAATCTCAGTAATATCAGTCAAAAATGTAATGGATCAACTTGTCCCACATCACCATCACCATCATCACCATCATCATCATCACCCTCATCCTCATCCCCATCATCATCCTCACCCTCCTCTCCCTCGCCCTCCTCCTCTTCCTCGCCCTCGCCACCCGCCTCGCCCTCCTCCTCTCCCTCCTCTTCCGCATCAGACTCCTCGCCATCATCATCGTCAAGCTGGACATCATCCTGACCACCACTAGAATTTCCACCTGGTGCACCGTATATAGAACGTATTGACGATATATAATCATCAAAAGCTGGGCTGGCCTCTACTGGAAGTGTAGGACGTAGAACTTCAATAAATTTCATAAACGCACTGTTTGCCCTAGCAGACTGTTATGCCGTCTCTGTGGCCCTTTTCTCAGCCTGTTCTGCCTGTTCCATAACTTTTTGCAGCTCGGTGGCAATACAGCTCGTACCTGAGGAGGGCCAATACCTCGTCAGTGCTATCCTAGGTCAGCAGCGTACTCTGCCAGAATGCTCCTCTCCCAACACCTGATGTAAGTGATCTGATGGCCCAACATTGTCTGGATCTTGGGCATCGAGGGCCTCTAATGTATCCTGTTACAAATATAAATGTATCATTAAGTTACAAAATAGATATTAAAAAATAAATTCAACAGATTAAAACTTACAATCGGATGCTGAGTCGCTTCATTGACGGCACTTCCATCCTTTTTCCGTCTACTCGAGCAAAAGAGTTTTGCTCGAGGAACACATCCTTCAATATTTTGTATTTTCCTCTAAAATGACATTGAAAACTAATGTTATATGAAAACTTTAGCAAACTATTAAATAATTGAAGAAACAAAAGAAAGTGTAAGTCGTAAAGTAAACTTATAAACAATTGTCATACCTGCTTCCTCTCATGGTCAGGCATCATAGTGCGTCCCAGTGTGTGGAGGTATTTTTTTGAATCAATGTTCTTTTTATTTTTTCCAGATGATTCCTAAATAATATTCTAAAATGAAACAGATAGTATTAATGGATAACATGAAAGTTATTATTTAAATACCTCAAATGTTATTAATATCTTAAACTGGGTACTCGTCCAATGAGTAATCATTTGATGTTACTACTCTATATGACAATCATCCACCACTGGTACCGCCTCTAACTCAGTGCCAACTCTAGCAACCCATACAATATACAACTCATGATTTTAGGCTCTCCAAAGCTCGCCTAAATCCTTTAGACGTTTCGGTCGTGCACCCTCACCATCGGGAAAATTAAATCGAAGCTAAAATCAAGATATTAATTCATATAAATACAAAAATAATTCATGTCATTAAATAGAACAGATTTTTTACCCATAACTCTACCCAAGCTCTATCCTTGACCTCATGTGGAAAATGTCTCCACGATAGCGGGCTGACGGGAATGATGTCGGAGTATTTGGCAAGCTTCGCCAAAAAACTATGACATTGCTGCCCTATTTTCTCAACCATTTGGTTGTCTTCATTATAATCCACCATAACCTATGTGCGGTGGTTCCACACCGAACGCATGCGTGTACGCCCCCGCCCATGCCTCCTATCAGTAGATGTATCTGTCATGAAGGAAAAACAAGTATTTTATCAAAACATGTTATAATTAAAATAAATATTGCTATAAAATTTTTTTTAGGGTTATATAAATTTACCTATGCCGTTTTGATCGTTGAGCACCACTGGATCCATAGAAACTGATGGAACACCATGTGGTGGAACAGGAGTCGAAGACAATGGAATATAGAAGCTCGGAGAGACAGAAGTAGAACGAAAAGAAGATGGGACAACTATCTGACCGAATGCTGACTGGGGAGTGGGAATCATCATGGGATGTGAAAATGATGGTCCAGAAGATGCAGAAGGTAGTGAAAACATGGGAGGCCTAAATATCCCATGTGTCTCTAACGACACACCGGGATCAGAATGTGGGATGGATAACATGTCAGTGGGAGGGGCAAAGTCTAGTCGGGTACGCACAGCTGTTCGTCCACCTCTTGGTATGAACCCTCCTCATACCATCAGCCTGAGTACTAGGAATAGTACTAGGCTCCTCGTCGAATAACTGTCGACATATAGGTGGATCCTACAAAAATGATTACAAAAAAAATTAATCACATGACATTATATATTCTTTATATATATCAATTTGAAATAAAGTACTCACTACAGGAACTAATGATGGAATTCCCAACTCTGGCATTCGACGGTTGTTCTCCATCATTTTTTTCCTTCATCTCTCTTCAATTGGCTTCATTTCCTGCTTTTGAAAACAAATATGTAATTAATTAGAAAACTAAAACTAATGTGTAACCCAAAAAACTAAATATATGAGGGAATAGGGGATTCATAGGTAATTTAGCTATCAATTGTTTTAGAAGAGCATGAATGGATTTAATAAATCATACAAGTAGTAATGTTCACCAAGTTAGAAATATTGTTTGACTATGTTTTAATACAGTTCAATTCCAAATTAGAAAATGCAATTCAAATAAAACTGTAACCAATAAACATTTGAAAATTCACATAATGGTCAAGTCAGCTATCAATTGTTTTAGAAGAGCTTGAATGGATTTAATAAATCATACAAGTTTTTAATGTTCATCAAGTTATAAATATTGTTTGACTATGTTTGAATACAGTTCAATTCCAAATTAGAAAATTCAATTCAAATAAAACTGCAACCAATAAACATTGAAAATTCACATAACGGTCAAGTAACCTATCAATTGTTTTAGAAGTGCTTGAATGAATTTAATAAATCATACAAGTTGTAATGTTCACCAAGTTAGAAATATTGTTTGACTATGTTTGAATAAAGTTCAATTCCAAATTAGAAAATTCAATTAAAATAAAACTGAAACCAATAAACATTGAAAATTCACATAACAATCAAGTCAGCTATCAATTATTTTAGAAGAGATTGAATGGATTTAATAAATCATACAAGTTGTAATGTTCACCAAGTTAGAAATATTGTTTGACTATGTTTGAATACAATTAAATTCCAAATTATAAAATGCAATTCAAATAAAACTTCAACCAATAAACATTGAAAATTCACATAACGGTCAAGTCAGCTAAAACATATTTGTGATCAATACTAAATCAATTTGAATATTACCAACCTTAGAAACCCAACTCTAGGTAAACCAAAAGAATTGAGAACATGGATGAATGATTCTATATATTTTCAACCACAACTTCAGGTTCACAATCAACTCTGACAATTGAGAAATTTGAGTCATCAAAAGAAATAAATGGATCGGTTCCAATGGCACTAGGGACAGTGTCAATTCCATCATCACCATCATCAAAAATATGTCTTGGAATTACTTCAACTATGACACCAAATTCAGGTCGAAGTTTGTATTTGACATAAAAAACTTGTTTATCCATTGATGCCAACACATATGGTTCTTCGGTAGCAAGAGTGCGAGTCATATTAATTACTCAAAATCCACAATCATCAATAAATGTGCCATGTCTCATCATCGAATCAAACCAATGACATTTCATCATTGTGACTCGTCCATGAGAGTAATAATCCAATATTATTATTTTCTCAACAACTCCATAATAACCCACATTTTCAAATCGCGATCTACTATATGATGCACTGGCATAACAATCTGTTGTGGCAGTAACCATAACACCATCATGTTGTGTTCTCATGTTCTTTGCTCGTTCAGTGACAATAAATTTGTACCCATTGATAACAATTGATTTACAGTCACAAACCACAGTATTAGGACCAAAAGCCAAAGATCTTATTTCCACAAAGACAGAGTCAGCAGACAAAATCAATACTTGCAATATAAATGACTATTAAAATTAATTAAATATTGATATAATTATTTTAAACATTAATTTTCTTATACCTTCAATTTTAACCAAGCAGAAAACTATTTTCTATGCAAAGTCTCTCTCCTTCTCAAAGATAAAGAACGATGCTTCCTATTTATCATTGTTTTATGTTCCCTGTAGATAAAAAATATGAATAGTTTTAACAGATATATATGTAAGATATACATAATCAGTTTATTTACCTGATATAGTCATCGAACAAATCATAGTTGAAAAAAACTGTGTGATGTGCCATCTCCCGCTCTTCATGGCTTAATGTCTTCAATGTATATGATCCAGGAATTCCTCATGTTTGAGGAAGTGATGGAAAACTGGGTTCAATTTTCTCAGACTTTTCTTCTTCGTTTCTCATTGGTTTTTTCAATGTTGTAGTAAGATATGACAAATACATCGAGCAGAAATCCATACATTCTTGAGCCAAGTAACCATTCATGATAGAACCTTCAGGATGATTTCCGTTTCGGACATAAGACTTTAATTTGAACATATTTCTTTCAGTTGTATACATCCAACGAAAAGAAACAGGTCCTCCGAGAAGTATTTCAGTGGGATTATGGACAGTCAGATGCAGCATGCATGTGAAAAATGATGGAGGAAATATTTTCTCCAAACCACACAAAAATTAATGGGGCATCTGTCAAAATTTTTTGCAAGAAAGGCCTGGACAACTTCTTAACACAAAGATCACTAAACAAATGGAACAACTGAATAACAGCCACCCTTACATTATTGGACAAAGGATGACGGATTTCTATTGGAAGCAACTCATGCAGTAGAACGTGGATAATCATGAGTCTTCAAAGATTTTAGCTTCAACTCTCTTCTGTTGACTCGTTTAGATATGTTTCTTGAATAACCATCAGGAACTCTAATAGTCTCTAATACTTCCAGAAATTGTTTTTTTTCATAGGTGTTATCACATAAGAAGCACATGGAAGTTGCCATTTATTTTCAGCGATACGCACAGGATGCAATTCTGGTCTGATGCCCCAATCCACCAAGTCACGTCGATATCGCAAATCATCTTTTGTCTTCCCCTTGGTATTTAGAAGAACCGAAAGAAAATTTTCACATATATTATTTTTCAATATGCATTACGTCTAAGCAATTACGTAACAAATTGGTTGACCAATAAGGAAAATCAAAAAATATACTCTTCTTCCTCCAATTGTAACAGGTTTCAGTGGAAACATTCTTTCTCTTTCCAGATTTCATTTGACCCTTCCCAAACGAAAAACTGAAATCTTTTAATTCATTAAGCACGTCAATTCCAGACAGATGCTGAGGTGGATCATTGGTCTCTATGGTATTATCAAATCTTCGACGATTCATTCTATATGGATGATCCTTTGGCAAGAATCATCGATGTCACATAAAACTGAAACTACAACGATGTTTCAGTCTTCTGGATCGTTTATTCTTCATACAAACTGGACATGATAGTTTTCCCTTCGTGCTCCATCCAGACATCATTGCATAAGCCAGAAAATCATTGATCGTCCACATAAGTGCAGTACACATCTGAAATATGTCTTTCGAACATGCATCATATGTGCGCACACCCACATCCCAAAGAAGTTTCAACTCTTTTATTAAAGGTTGAATGTATACATCAATATCAATGTCGGGATTAGAAGGACCATATATGAGTATACTCATGAAAGTGAAAGGTTTTTTCATAAACAACCATGGGGGAAGATTATAAATGTGTATAGAAACTGGTCATGTGCTGTGCGAAGTAAGAATCTGCCCAAACGGATTAAAACCATCGCATGAAAGACCCAGCCTCACATTATGCACGTCAACTGCAAAATCAGGATGTCGAGCATCAAATCCCTGCCATGCAAATCCATCTGCAGGATGAACCAACTCATCATTAGTCTTCTTTCTCTCTGTATTATGCCATATCATTTTTATTGATATTTCATCAGATATAAAAAGATTCTGGAGTCTGGGGATCAATGGAAAGTGCCACAGTACTTTTTGTGGAACGAGAGATGGTGTTCCATCAGATTTTGACTTCTAGCGGGATGTACCACATTTTATAAAATCATTTCATTCAGCGGTTTCCTCCCATAATAAACTGCAATCTTTCGGGCAAGCATGAATTTTGTTTCTTGAAAATCCAAGTTCATCAACTAAGTTCCATGCCATATAGTGGTTTGGGGGAATATCTGCATCATCTGGAAGTAAATCCTTCAAGAGGGTAAGAATTTAATCGATTACTGTATTAGAAATCCCATACATAGTTTTCCCATGAAACAATCAGATTAGCATTTTCATTTTATCACATTGTCGATATACTGGAGTCGTGGCAACATCATTCAATTTCTTCACCCTAACAATATCATCATTTTCACTAGATGCATCAGCTGTCCTCATATCAAAGTCTTCTTGAGTCGAAATCCTTTCTTTTTCATGATGACGAATAAACGGAAACCAATCATCTAAAAAATTCTCCATTCCAATCCTTTCATTTCGATCATCACCAATTTGAGATTTCATTTTCTCCCCATTGTGATACCACACAAAGTAGTTTTCTTGAAAACCATTTTTGGTTATGTGGTAGATGACTTTTTCACTGCTCAACCAAGGTCTACCAACACAATTGGAACATGGGAAGTGTATGTGACCAATATCTGAAGCATTGTGAAATGAAAAATCTATAAATCTCTCCAAATT